>SMDT01000299.1:0-187057 GCA_005392925.1 Aquilaria sinensis | reverse complement strand
TCTTAACTTTTTATTTTCACCCACGAGTAGTATCATTTACAAAGAAAAGTTTTATGGTAATAATGGATAGTGTAACCGGTTGTCAAAAAGTAAAGTGTGATGGCAATAATGGATAGTATAATGGCAAAGAGTGTAAAAATGGAAAGTAGTAGAATACACGCATTACATCTTTTTGTTGTACCAGAAAAAGAATACCAGGTGTCCATCTAACAAAGACTACACCCTAGATTCTGGACTAAATCTAGGAGATTTTTACTATTAGATTACTTTTGCAAGCTTTCAAAGATACAAGTTTATTCAAAGGATTCCCTGTCATTCAAAAGTGTGTGCGGACTGTTAGGTCGGATCTGACTTGGAGCCCTTCCAAAATCAATGTAATTCCAGCTCAAAATCTTCACTTTCAATTACCAATCACATCAGGCCTAGCAACTTGAACTCGACCAATTGTTGGACTTTGAGTTTCAGTGCCACACAATTTTCAGTTACATTTGGCATTTGGGTCACACCAACTTAGAAGAGAAGGTTAATTGGTCTTTGCTACCGTTGATATAGATGATAGCAGAATGCCTTCTTTAGCAAAGACTATGATTATGATGTCATTGACTGACTTCTTTATCAGCCGGTGTTCTTCTATCATATTGACTGGTTTTGCTTGATGAGGCGGCAATGGATTGTGAGTGATGTTTGGTTCGTCGGAAAAGTCCAACCTCTTTGACTCAATTAATTGTTGGACTATACGTTTCAATGCTATGCAGTTTTCCAGGCCATGGCCTGGAACGCCATCATGATATGGGCAACTTATGTTGGGGTTATACCAACTTGGATATGGGGGTTCCAACGGCCTGGTAGGAATTGGGCGAATGAGTTGACTTTGGATGAGTTTTGGATACAACTCAATATAAGTCATGGGAATTGGTGCGAAGACTTCTCTTGGTCTTGGTGGAGGCGCTGGAGGAGTCGGAACAGGTGGCCGTAACTGATTAGGCCTGTTGAGAGGATAATTGTTGGGCCTATTAGGAGGATAATCATTGGGCCTATTCGGAAGATAATCATTGGGCTTATTGGTAGGATAATAATTGGGCCTATTGGCAGAATAGGATAGGCGAGGTCCGGTAGCCACGGTACCCACGAGGGGAATCCCTCTTCCTCGTCCGATTTGTTGTATTTCTTCATCTTTTCTTCTGGATGGTCCTCCTCTTTTCATAGGATCACTAAAGGACTCAGTAATCTTCCCGGTCCTGATACCATGCTCGATCCTTTCTCCAGACATGACTACGTCGGAGAAGTTAGTTGCCGCATTGCCAATAAGTTTGTCATAATATGGGTATTTCAGTGTCTGGACAAACAAAGTGACCATTTCTCTTTCTGTCATGGGTGGCTGTACTTGTGCAGCTAAGTCCCTCCAACGTTGGGCATATTCCTTAAAAGTTTCTGGCTTTTTCTTCTCCATGTTTTGAAGAGTTTGGCGATCTGGAGCCAAGTCCATAACATGTTTATAATTGCCGATAAAGGCCTGAGCAAGGTCATTCCAAGTTTTGATGTTTCTTGGACCTTGACTTAGATACCACTGTAGTGCTGATTTTGTGAGACTTTCCTGAAAAAGTGCAATCCACACCTTTTCATCTTTTGTGAGTGGTTGTAGTCTCCTGAGAAATAAAGTGATGTGAGTGATGGGATCACTCGTTCCATCGTATTTTACGAAATCTGGCACCTTAAAGTCTGAAGGGATTACGACATCTGGCACTAAGCAGAGGTCATCCACTGAAAGAGATCCGAATATGGTGCCTCCTTCAATGGCTCGCAGTCTCTTCTCTATTGTTTCGAGTTTTTGAGATTCTGCTTCTTCTTTTGGTGGTGTCTTCTTTTCTTCATGTACAGTGTCTTGTTTCAGGTGAACACTAGCAGACGGTCCTGGTTCCTGAAACAGGTTTTCTTGAACTGAGACTCGTTGCGGGGTGAATCCCGGAGGATAAGTGGGATCTTGTGCTTCTTTGATGGGAGCTTGAGTTGCTTTCCCCTTGATTAGTTCCATCAACTGTCTCATCTGTTCTGCCATACTTTCTATCTTGGATTCCATCTCCATGAGACGTCCTTCGGCTTGTTCTGCCATTAATCTTGTTTGGAGCCGAGTTGAATATCGGTGTTGAGGTCCAATTTTACCCTTTTAAAGGAATATTTATTTTATTAGACTCTACATGTATGTGATTGATGTAATGGATGCATGCATGCAATGAGTGAGTTTGATTATCCACTATCGTGGAACTTCAAGACTTTTAGTTGTTATTTAGAAAGATCAAAAGTTATTTAATGCGTGGTTTTGATGCATGAAGAATAATTGCATAAAACAGAAATACAAGAAAAGAAAGATAAGATTATTAATAAGTTAAATAGCAAGTAATAACTTATGAACTATTATGGAAAAATGAGTTAAAACCATAAATATAAGACACGAAGAAAATAAAAGTGTAGAGCAACATAATAGCATAACAAGGACATGCTTATGGCGTTAGTAAATGGGAGGAATACTATGGTCAGTTCTATGGTTAAGTGGGGAGTTCTATATGCATAAGGTGGTTTATCAAAAAGGCAAGGGATAGTTCCCGAATCCCGTCACTAAATTATAGTGACGGCCCGATTCCTTACCCTCTAGGGTTTATGTAAGGAATGGATTAATTCGAGTCGTAGCTTTTCGTGGGCCCATGCAGAGACTAACCGTCTCAGAAGGCAATACACTACTTTGCTACTTTGAAACCAGTGAAGGCTTGGAGACCATGGCCTCACAAGGACAACAACACCAATTTCGCTTAGAAAGAACGTGTTCGTTTTGAGGAAGCTCGGGTATAGAGCTTCATATTGTGAATGCATTATGCATGTTTATCTAAGTAAATATAACATATAAAAATCCACATAATAAGCAAAGTAAATTAAAACAAATCAACTTTAGGCTCGACTCACTAACGTCGACTCCCCAGTGGAGTCGCCAAGCTGTGGCAACGTCGGGTTTTCTGGAGTCGCCACCAATCTGTTTACTTAGGTCGATTGGACACCTTAAAATTGGTCTGCGAGAGTTCGGGGATCGGGAGTACGGTTACGCTAAAACAATATTGTTATAGCGCCCAAAATTGGCACCTTAGTTGATTTTAATTTTGTTTTACTTTGCTTTTAAAAAAATTTCAGTTAATTTAGATATTTTAACTGAATTAGTCGAAAATGTGGATTTTGGTAATTAATTCGGATGAAATTTTATACTTCCGAACCATGGACTCTGCCGAGTCATTTGGACACGGAAGATTTTTGATTCCGAACCATGGACTCTGCCGAGTCATTTGGACACGGAATTTGGTGAAATTTTAAACAATTTTATCCATATTGTAAAAATATGGATTTTTATTTTTTTATTTAATTTATTTAGTTTTTAAAAAAGGTTGATATTTCCAAACCGTAGATCCTGCCGGATCATCCGGATATGGAAATTATTAATTTAAAGTTAATTATTTAATTATTATTTTATGGAATTAATTTTTAAATGGTAATTCTTTTTGTTTATGAATGATTTTTAAATCTAACTAAAAATTTATTTTCATATTTTTACTTTTTTTTTATTTTCTTTCTTTTTCTTTTCTTCTTTTTTACCTTTTTTTAATTTTCTTTTAATTTCTTTTATCTTTCTTTTCTTTTTTTTTCTTTTATCTTTCTTTTCTTTCTTTCGTTCTTTTTTTTCTTATCTTTCTTTTATTTTTCTTATCTTTCTTTTATTTTTTTTTTTAGTCTTTTAAAAGTTCTTTTAATTAATCTTTTTTTTTTTTTTTTAATAAAGTTATTTATTATTTAAATAATTATTCAATTTATAAAAGAAAAATAATTAGCTTTTTAAAAAATGATTTTTATTAGGCTTAATAATTAATTAAAAAAAAATAATCTTCTTTTAATTTTGATTTATGTATTTATTAGTAAGGGTAAAAGTGAATTAAATAAAAAAAAATTATAAAGGAAAATTAATAATAATAAAGTGGGGCTTTTTGGCCATCCACTTAAAAAATAATAATAATAAAGGTTAGCAAAGTTAAAAGTTAAAACAATTAATTAACAACAATAATAAAAAGTTAGCCAAGTTAGCCATTAATTAACAACAATAATAAAAGTTAATTAAATTAATTAATTAACAACAATAATAAAAAAGTCAAGTTAATTAAATTAATTAACAACAATAATAAAAAGTTAGTCAAGTTAATTAAATTAATTAACAACAAAATAATAAAAAGTTAGTGTTAATTAAATTAATTAATTAACAACAATAATAAAAAGTTAGCCAAGTTAATTAATTAAAATTAACAACAATAATAAAAAGTTAGCTTAATTAAATTAATTAATTAACAACAATAATAAAAAGTTAGCCAAGTTGAAAAAAAATTAAATTAATAATAAAAAGTAGCCAAAATTAATTAATTGATTATTAACAACAATTATAAAAGTTAGCCAAGTTTAATTAAGTTAATTAATTAACAACAATAATAAAAGTTAGTAAGTTAGTTGTTAGTTGTTAATAGCAACAATAAAGAAAGGGTTAGTAATAAACAAATAATAAACAAACAAGTAAAAATAAAAAAAGGTTAGTAATTAATTCTGCAAGAACAAAATAAAAACGTTAGTGACCAAATTGAAAAAAATTGAAAAGATGAAGGATGGAATAGAGGTTTACCCTTTTTAAATTAAAATTTTGAAATCTCTGTTTTCAAAACAGAGAAGACGCGACACGGGGAGGAGGGGGGTGACGGGCTGGGCAGGCGGAGGCTGCGAGGGCGCAGGGCGGCCGGGTGACGGCGACGAGGGCGCGGGGCGACGGCGGCCGGGACGACGGCGGCGGAACGGCTGGACGCGGCGGCGCGAGACGGCAGGACGACGGCGGCAGGACGGCTGGGCACGGCGGCGAAATGGCAACGGCGGCGGAGACGGCGGCGGCGACGGAGTAGGAGCGACGGCGACGGCGAGACGGCGGCGGCAGGGCGACGGCAGCGGGATAGGACGGCGACGGCAAAAGAAAGAAAGAGAAAACGGAGGAAGAAGGTAGTCGAAACGTAAAAATGAATAATTTTTGGGACTGTTTTGGCAGAGGGAGGAGAGGCTAGGACTAAGGCTTCTATTTTCTCTTTTTTAAAATAGAGCTCTGAACTTTTGTCTCTGATTTTCTATGTCTTCAGCACTGAATTTGGGGGGGTATTTATAGAAGGAGCTTAGCTGAACTGTGGACGGATAAATTAATAAAAAATATCAAACTTATCTTTTAAATTGGTAAAATGACAGTTTCAGTCCTTTACGTTACTCCAGCTCTGGATAAGCTCAGAAGCTTCTGATTTTGACAATTTTAACGTTTTCTGTCAATTTGGGCCAGAAACGTCCGTTTAGGCCCAAAATTGACGCGAAAAATTACCCAAAGCTCCTGAAACTTTCAGAATTTGTCAATTTTGTCCGAAACTTCTCAATTTTGTCAATTTTACCTCAAACTTTTAATTTTTTGTCATTTTTTTCTGAAATTTTATTTTTATTTCAAACACATACATATTCACACATATATTATTTTAAATCAAATCTTCTCAAAATAAAAATATATCTAACATTTTTTAACAGCAATTAAAACTATTATTAAAAATAAAATTCAAGTACAAATCCTAATTCTAGGAAGATTTTGATATAAAACACACCTCAAGAAGACCCAAAAAGCATAACAATACACCAAACTCCTAAAATAACTATCAAACCATGAAGACCCAATCCAAAAATCAAGAACCTTGAATAAAACCAATAAACCCTACTAATGCCAAGAAAGTACAAGATTCAACACCAATAGTCAAGCCCTCAAAGTTCTAGAAAGTAGAAAAATAAAATCAAATCTAGTCTTTAATCCCCCACTTCAATCTCTTCATTTCACATTTCAATGCCAATTATTTTGGTATGGCTTAAATACCAAATTTACCATCGAAAAGTATTGAAAAGACCAAATTTATCATCAAACTTTTAAAAGTACTAAATTTAATACTAAGTTTTACTCTTAAGACCAAATTTATCACCACCATTACTTTTTTCGTCAAATCACAAAAAAAAAATCATAGTTTTGGTCCTTTATTTTTCATGTTTCTTTTACTATTGTCATAACTTTGCATCTCAAACGATCATGCTATCCTCTTCACCAAGTCAAACACTAAGTTCAATTCTGGTTGTGGCTGGCTTGCTTTATTTGAAGGCCTCCCTAGAGCCATTAATCACATTGTAAGCTTCCATCATTTTTTAAGTTTGTTTCTTGATAGACTCGAATCTTCACAATTTTGGTTCTACTCCTACCGATGAATACCTAATCCTAAAGCAGTCAATCCTGGCTAAAACAACTAAAGACATAACCTTTAGAATTTCACCAATTTTTCTTCATCTTTATCCAATCTCAACAACATCAACTAGAAATTATGAGCAAAAACACACACAGTTTCAATTTGTTGTAATAATCCATAGTTCAAATTTATATTGTACATTGGAGAAAAAAATGAAATGGTAGCGTTTAGAAAGGTGCTTTGTGAAGGTACAGCAGCGGAGCGGTGACTGGATGGCATTATTGGCGAAGGTGTTTTTTCATCTCTTGAAGAAAATGACACTATCATTAGATAGACAAAGTTATGGCACTAGTAGAAGAAGTGTGAAAAATTAAGGACTAGAATTGCTATTTTCACATTCAATTTAACGGTCACTTAACGGCGTAATAATAAATTTGGTATTTTTTATAAGTTTAATAGTAAATTTAGTCTCGAAAGTAAAATTTAGTATGAGATTTTGTACTTTTGAAAGTTTAATAGTAAAATTGATCTCATCAACACTTTTCGATAATAAATTTGATATTTAAGCATTTTGGTCTCAAACCCAATTTTTTCACCCCTTCCTCTGCTCCTTGGCCTTGTCAAGCTTCTCTAACATATCTAATAATAATTCATCACAAACATCACAAAGGTACTAACAACACTTGGATTATTTCACCGGAAGTAAGTGACGTACGTAATTTGGTCAAGTGAAGTGTGAGGTGTGATTGGAATTACGGTGAGCGAGCTGCCTTGGTTCTGTTCCTCAATCCTCAGGACGCAGCGATGCATGCATATGGGAAAGGGCAAGTGTGGCCCACACATCTGCCATGTTGGTGGAAATAGGTCCCGCAGAAGACTGTCCTTTAGTATTGGGCGGGGGCCCGCTGGGGAAGGCAAAGACCATCACATGACTGGATTAGTTGGAAGCTGAGGAGAGAGCCCCATTGGGCCATTAGTGTGGATCCACCCACGTTCCCATCCCAAGAATCGCAACTCCTTTTTCTTTTTATTTCTTCTACCTATATTTGGTATGCAAGCAATACGTACACGAGGCAATTTTGAACAGCCAAAGGTTTCAACTGTATACATTTTGCTTTGTTTGAAAGATATCAATTTCCTTAATGAAAACTAATGAAAGATTTCTCAGTAATGTGGACATAATTAGCGTATCATGTATATATATTGTGAAGGTGGTCAGTTTTATTCCCTACCTCCACATGGTGCATGTGTCTTGAGCATCAGCTCGCCATACCCATACCTAATGTCTTGCTCTTGTTTTATTGTTAGTGGGTTCCTTACACATTTTTGGAGCCATTTAAGCCGGATTTGCAAGTTGATAATTCAGTAAGTACTAGCCAGTGAGTAGTATTTGTTTTTTAAATGAATTTTTCTTGCTTCGTAGATGTTAATTGATGAATATAGAAAGTAAATATATGTGTACGTGTGAATTTATTTGTATCTCAGGGATATGTGGATATATCCTGATTCCACACAACTCTTTCTGATCCAAACCAAGCCTTGAACCCACTCCAATCATTTCCATTCATTAAAAGGCTAACTGAATTCAACTAATTAAACCTAGCTGGCTAAAAGTTACCAGTGATCTAAAAAGCTTGACTGCTACCTCAGAAAGTGGTTTTATCCTCTCATCCGAAACCCCAACTTCATGGCCAAGCAAAAATGGAAGCCAGAATAAAAAATTCAAACCACAGTATAATACATATAAGCGATCTCCAGTTCTTCATCCTTTTTGCATGCAAGGAGAAGGAATCAAACCACAATATTCGCTAGATCTCCTCCCATGAGGAACCAGCAGGCCTAGCAGCCAACCAGCGTTTGACTCCACTTCCTACCTGGCTGGTGGTTCATCCGCGGTAGACCCAGAAGAATGATTTTTCCGGGCTGTTCGTGGGTTTCATTTAGATGATCGAACCAAGCACTGCATGTACTGTTGGATAGTTAGTGATTTGAGATCTTGTTATCCACATAATAAATTAATTATTACTTTATTTTAATTTTATAAAATTAAAATAAATTAATAATTCATAATTATTTTCTTTGAAAGACACAGGTCAAACGGCAGAGGTGTATCTTTTTAATAGATATATTTTTTCACTAGCTATATATGTCTTTTAGGAAAGAGACACATTATTTCATTAAAAGATATCTCTATTCTAAAAGACATGTCTCTTCTTTAAAGAGGATATATATATATATATATATATATATATATTATATATATATATATAATTATAAATACAGTCATTGATACATAAAAGATTGACATATTCTTGATGGATTATAAGGCTTTGCTATATTATAAGTGTTCACATTGGCCCTACTAAATTACCTTTTACCCCAAAAATTGTGCCACTATTTTTAATTGTGCGCTTTCTTTTTAAGTATACATTTTTCATTATGTAAGACATTGGATTAACACTCTTGTAATTTACTAATAATATTGCACATTCATATACATAATATTACCAAAAAAAAAATCAAAATGACCAGCATTTAAGGGAGCTGAAAGAAAAACAGATGAGAAACATGTCGATCCACTCGATCTCTAGATATCTCATCTGCCTATACCTCCAACTAGTTCTATATATTTACTTGATTGGCAAGAAAATATTGGAAATGACATGCGGCAAACGTCCCTTCTAGCCTACGAATACCAGACGCATGAAGTTTCCTAGCTTTCTGGAGCCCTTAATTTCTCCACAGCTTCAGCCTGGGCCATATATAGCTTGGTTAACGGCTGAATATATATATATATATATATGTTTCCTGCAGCACAAGAGACATCTCCATCGGAGTTTCTAATTGGATACCCAATACCAGATTTGCCATCCTTTAATTTGCAGGCGACAATGATGGAGCTTTATTTATAGCACACTTACAGATGGTTAATTTCTGCCATTTTACAGCACCATGTTTGAATCTTTGTTCAATAGCACAATTCCCAGAAGCCTCTTCCATTTTGAGGTCCCTTCAAGAATAGCTTCGTTCCCCGCTTGCCATATGAAAAAACAAGTAAAATCCAACTTATCATAGCCACAAAATTGACATTTAGCTAGGATCAATACTCATACCTATGCACACCAGATTTAATTTTGTTGCTGCCACATCATGAGAAAAGCTGCTCCAAAAGATTAATAGCCTTTGGATAGCACTTTATACAACAATGTGGCAAATGGAGTGAATTGTGGCATGGATCATGGCGAATCATGGAGAGATTTGCATGTGTCATGGAAAGTCGCATGAACTAAAGGGATTCTGATCCACTTTTTAATTATCGGATATATTTGTTTTGGATTTGAACCAACCCCTAACTAATTTCGGCTTGTGTCTCTTGGAATTGGGCTAGAAAGAACATTCATGGCCCAGGATAATGACCTAATTGTTGGGCAGGGCAGAGACCTTCACATGACTCGAACCACTCGATTCGTTGGAAGCTGAGGACAGCCCAATTGGGCCACCCAACCCCAAGAAACTCCGCCCCGTTTTTTATTTTTATTTCTACCAATATTTTTTTCTAATATATACATACTTATTATAATTACAGCTATATTCTGAAAGAATAGGGGTTTTTACTGTAGATAAACATCAACGGTAGTTCCACCACCGCACCTCTTTTTTGGCCCCTGAATATTTTATGTTTGCTATAATGATCCTCCACTTTCACCTGCTGTCATGAGATAGGTTTAAGTCACTGTTTGTTAATGGTGGTAAGATCAGCATATGATAAAGTTTGGGTATTACTTCTTGCCAAACCAAACAATATAAGGACTAAAAATATATTTGTCCACTTATGGCCAGTCCCTATTGCTTCATTTCTTTGCTTATTTTGTTCTTCATTTTTAATTGTTCTTCGTCTTTTTATTTCCTTTATCTTGTTTTTTTTTATTTTCTTTGTCCACTTTTACTTTTTATTTTCATTTTCTAGTTTTATTTTTCCTCTCATTCTTTCAATTTATATTTTCCTTTCTCAATATTGTTTTGTATTTTTTTATCTGTTTCTAGTTTTGTTAATTTTTTGTTTTTGTTTTTAATTTTTCTACCTTGTCTTATTAGTTTTATTTTTCACTCTTTGTTTTTATATTATTCTTGTTTTTTAAAGATTTTTTATTTTTTCTTTATTTTTTATTTCAAATTTTTTACCTAATAAAGGAACATATAAAAATAATAAAAAATAAATAAGAACTAGTTATTCCTTTATCAAAACCTAAAAGAACAAATAATTACATTTAAAAGAACATATGGTTCCTCAAAAAGAAAAAACTGATAATGATAAAAGAACAATTAATTTCTCCCAAAAACTAATAGATACTCATAAAAGAAGAAACACATAATAATAAAATAAATAAATATTTTATTGAAATTACTAAAAGAACATATAATACTGATAAAAGAACAAAGAAACTAATAAAATAACAAATAAAAAATAATAAAAGAACAAACCAAAAATAATAAAAGAACAAATAATAACTGTTAAAAAAATAGATAAAATTGTTAAAGGAACAAATAAAACTTATAAAATAACAAAAAAAACTTATAAAATTAATAAAATAAAAAAATATCTAATAAAAGAAGAGATAAAAATGATAAAAGAATAAAAAATAATTATTTAAAAAAATCAGATAAAATTCTTAAAAGAATAGATAAAACCAATAACAGATTAAATAAATAAAAATTGATAAAGAAATAAATAAAATTGATAAAATAATAAATAAGAACTGATAGAAACTAGTTGTACTTTTATTAGTATATATTTGTTCTCTTAGAGGAACTAATTGCTCTTGTACCGCTAATTGTTTTTTTTTTTTTGTCTCAATGAGATATTTGTTCTTTTTCAAGTGACAAAACAAAAAAAAATGAAAAAGTGAAAACTGAAACAAACTGGGATAAGAAAAAAAAAATAAAACTAAAAAAATAAAATAATATAAAAATGAGATGTTCTATCTGTTATTTCACCTATATCCATCAGTTCTTTTAGATTAACTGGTTCTTTTAGATATTTGTTTCTTTGTTAGTTGACAAATTTGAAATAAAAAAATGAAAAAAAATTGGATTTTAAAAAATAACAATAATATTAAAAAATAAAAATAGGTAACTGATAAAATAACAAATAAAAACTAATAAAAGAACAAATCAAACTTATAAAAGAACATATATAAATAATAAAAGAACATATGAGAGCTGATAAAAGAACAGAGATGAACTAATTGATAAAAGATCATATATGAACTAACTGTTTTAGTTCTTGTTTGATTTTCTATTCTTTTTTACATATATAAATTAACAAAAGAAAGGAAGCAAAAAGGAGCAAAATAAATTAAAAAAGGAAAAAAAAAACAAATGAAGAGAAAAGAAGAATAGAATAAGAGAAAAGGGGAAACAATTTAGAGGAAAAAAAGAGAAACAAACGAAAGACAAGGAGACGAAATGAAAAAAGAAGAAATAACAGATGAAAATGGAAGAAGACGAGAAGAAAGGGGAGGAGGGAAAAAGAAACTCGAACATGATTGCTATGAGTGCTTGAACCCGAGCTGCCTACAAATTCATCCAAATTCTTAATTGTTGCGTCAGTTAGAATCCAAACACTTTGACACATATTGCTTACGTGTCCCAATGCACAGAAAAGTCGGCAAATGCAAGATTTGCTTTTTTTTTTTTTATTGATATTTGAGTTTCGTGGTATCGATTATTTATTTTAAGATTTATGATTTATTAAAATAATTTAGTTTATAATTATTAAAATTAAAATTGAATTTTTTAATATAAAGTTTTTATTAATATTAAAAATTAGAGTTTGAGTTATTTGACAGTGTTATGTTTTTATCTTAACTAATTATTTTAATAATAAAAATATAATATAAAGAGAGCTCAACTCAAAATTAAATTAAAAAAATATTTGAGTTTATTAATATGAATTTATGGGTTAAAACATAAATTTTATTTTAATGCTAAATTTATTAAAAAAAATATTCACTACAAGGCGCGATCATCAAAATCTCATTGGTATTATATGTTAAAGATATCGTCTTTTCCTTCTTTCTCCTTTTTTTTTTGTTGCCTTCCCCTATTAAATGGTTAAACTCCTCTTCCACTCCCTATATATTTTATCTTTATTCTTTTGTTCACCAAACTTCTCCATTTGATGAATGATCCCCATTTTAGGAACAATATTTGCCTTCCATTTTGAATTCTTTGTTTCGTATAGTTGATGAGAAATGAAGAAAATGGAGCTTAATTAGTATAAGAGTTTTTTAAATTTTAAAGTATTCATGAATCTTAATTCTCATTTTGGGATATAAAACACCATTAATTGAAATTAAGATTTCCACATGCCTTGAAATTTTAAAAAAAAATTATATAGTTTTTTAAATTTGAAAGTATTTATGAATCTTAATTATCAATTTAGGGTATAAAATTCCATTAACTAGAAATTAAGATTTTTACATATCTTAAAATTTTTAAAAAAATATATGTATTTTTTAAAAGTTGATGGCATTTATAGGTTTTAGTTTCCAATTAATGGTATCAAATTTTATTAATTTGGAATTAAGATAAATGATCTATCAAGTAACTGATGAAGATGCTAATATATGTATATTTCAAATTAAGACTAACATGTATCTAACAAAATCTGCAGTGAAGCACAGATACGTACTGCTCTACAACTTATTTTATCTAAGTTATGAAAAATGAAGATTCCTTAAAATACTAAAATTGCTAAGAATGTTATTATAGCCTATTCTAGTTTTTATTAAGTTTTGTTTGTACCCAAGCAATACGTGCGCGGGGCATATATATTCGAACAATGAAAATATTCAAGTTTTCAAGTATTATATTAATGTCAATACTAATGAAAACTAAAGCTAGTGTAATATAGAGAGAGAGTGTGTGTGTGTGTGTATTGAGAAGGTGGTCAGTCTTCTCCTCCACATTATGCAAGGAGTCTGTGTTTTGAGCATCAGCTCATTCGCCATGTTTATATGTTGCTCTTGTTTTTTTTTTTATTTCCCTTTTTAACGGGTTTTGTACATATAGATATTCAGTTTATTCAATAAGTACTAGTATTTGTTTTTGTTAATGAGTTTTTCCTTTAATTGCTGTACAAAAAAAAGACATATGTTTATATGTGTGTCTATATCTATGTATGTATATATGCATGCATCTCAGGTATCACCTTCCTTAAACCACATAGGGGGCGAGCCCAGATTTTTTTTATAAAGAAGAGATTGGAACAAATATTTTTCTTAAACTATATATAGTTCTTATAAGGGAATTTGAGCAATTTTAAGGAGGGAACAAAATACACTTACATTTAATAATATAAAAAAATTACAGGTATAATTTTACAATTTTAAGAGGGGTTTGGGTCTCTACTAGCCCTTCAAGGCATGAACCCACGTCAATCATATATTTATGTTCAATTTTAAATTTCACAGTTCATCCTTTATAATAATAGATTCGATTGGTTTAAGTAGATTTTTTTTTATTTGACTCGTGAGAGGTTGGGTAATTAATTGATATATATACCAAACTCATCCACTTAAACAAAACAAGTGAATCGAACTGAATTGTGGCTCACGAGCTCAGTTCAAAAGCAAGCTAGCGTGGTTGCTCAAACAGTTCTTTATCCTCTCATCCAAAACCCCAACTTGATGGCCAAGCAACAAGTTAAATGACGAATGCAATAGGCCCATACACACCCACACCCTAAGTCTCTAACCCTAACAACAAAACGCATACAGTCTGCTCCTCCGATCCTCTCCATGTCTCTCCCTCCTCAGTGGTTTTAAATATCATAACATATCGGCCAGTACAGCTAGTACATCTTGGTATCACGAACTCAAATGGTATCAAACCAATAAGTTTTATCTTGTCATTTATATTGGAGTAATACTGGTCAGTTAGTACATCTTATTATCAATAAGTCTCTCCTTCCTCAGTGGTTTTAAATATCATAACATATCGGCCAGTACAGCTAGTACATCTTGGTATCACGAACTCAAATGGTATCAAACCAATAAGTTTTATCTTGTCATTTATACTGGAGTAATACTGGTCAGTTAGTACATCTTATTATCAATAAGTCTCTCCTTCCTCAGTGGTTTCAAATATCATAACATATCGGCCAGTACAGCTAGTACATCTTGGTATCACGAACTCAAATGGTATCAAACCAATAAGTTTTATCTTGTCATTTATACTGGAGTAATACTTAGTACATCTTCTTACCATCACTCAAACGGTACTAAAACCAACAAGTATCGTTTCATCATTTGTACCATGGTGTACTAGCGGGTACGTTCATCTCACCTATCTAGCTGTCTTTGATGATAGGCTCCCCGGCCCATGGTAACAAGGTGAAGCAAGACCCATTACTCCAATAACTCCTCAAAGTAGTGTGACTAAAACTTTTGTAGTTAATTTGGTTTAAAATGCCTACTAATCAATTTCAGTCCAACAACCAAGCCACCCATCCAAGATCCAACTTCCCTATGATAACACTCATAATTAATTTTTACTTTTGCCAAAATTTCACTATTTTTTTAACTAATCAATAATTATTACATTTTTTAGGGAATCAATTGTAAAAATAAATTTTATTTTCATATATGTTTAGCTATTTCATTCCTCTTATTTTTCTCTACTTGTTTGTAATTCACCTCCATGTTTTTTTTTTTTTTGAGAAATTCTACTATGTTTTCTTATTTTTTTTGAACTAATGGATAACGTTGGATTTATTCTATTAATGGCTCATATTGATTTGATTTTGATGATAACAAAACATATTTGCTTTATATGTTTCCAAGCTCCATCTAAAGATTTATTCATTGGTCTTTTATTGATAAAGTTTTGTTCTTTGGAAGGAAAATTGTTTCTTAAGTATATTTGAAGTATTTATAGTGATTTAAGCATTGCTTGTGAAGGAAGAAATCTTTTTGGTGAAAAATTTATTAAAGTTTGGAAGTTTGGAAATGAGAAAAACCTGTAGTTACAGTTTTAACAAAGTGAAAATATTTCAACGTGTTGAAACTATAGCATTTTTTTGAACCCGAAAGCATTTTAGTTCTGGAACAAAAAAACACTCGAGTGAAATTTTTTTAACCGGGTGAAACTAAAGCGATTTTTTGAACCGGAGAGCATTTTGGTTCTAGAACAGGAAAACACTCGAGTGAAAATTTTTCAACCGGGTGAAACGTTGATTTCAGACTTGTGCGTGGTTTTCCGGTTTAAAAATTCTTTGGAAAATCTTTTTAAAATCATGCCACATCAGATTGCCATGTGGACTAGGTGCTGACATGTCATTAATAAGCAATATAACCGTTGAAGTTCAAACCTTGGGTGACGATACAAGACCAAATTTTCAACCGAGTGAACGTTTTTCACCAGGGTGAAACTGGGTAACAGAAGCAAAAATCTGTCAAATTTGACAGCAACGGTCACCTGCTTTCTTGAAGAATTTTCTGACCTTCTCAATGGTTATTCAACGTCTCTTTGGCCCCAAATGAGTATAAATCCATGAAGAAACACATTGGAAGTAACTCTTGACCATAAGATCAAGGATTCATCATCAAATCCAAGAGAAAAGAGCTTATCTTGAGAAATTCATTGTTATGGTTGTGCTTTCACTTGTATATCTAGCAAGAGTGCTATTGTGTGAGCTTGTGAGTTTGTAAACATTTCAAGTCTTAGAATCTCTTGAGTGTAGAGTGGTTTCTAGTGAGCCTTGAAGAAAACTAGAGAGTGGTTTCTAGTGAGCCTTGGAGAAAACTAGAGATTGGTTGGGTATGAACCTTGAAGAAAACATCATTGTAATCTTGATCAAGAGATAGTGGAGAAAATCTCAAGTGGGCAAGTTTGAGGAGAGGACGTAGACTTCGGTTGGTGGAGTTGAACCTCTATAAATCCCGGTGCGCTCTTTTCTTTATCCTCATTTATTTACTTGCTTTATTTGTGTTTAGCATTACTTGATTTGTTCTTGATCTTTGGTTGAGTGAATTTAGTTGTAAAATTTGATTTTGCTAAAGTTTTTAAAACAACCAATTCACCCCCGCTCTTGATTGCACTTGGGCCAACAAATAAAAAAATATTAAAACGAAGAATTGTTTGCTTAAGCTTTTTAATGTCCTTTTTATATTGATAACTTGTTATGTCTTATGTGTGGTTCAGACTTTAGAGTTGAATATTAAAATTTTTAATATGTTGATATGTTTCATGTATAACTTGGTATGTGTGCGTATGTGCGCGCATGTATGTGTGGATGTGCGTGTGTGTGTGTGCGCGCACGTAGGGGAGGTGTGTGTATGTGACTCTGCCACCTTTTACTTTTGCCATGCTCTCACCCTTAGTTACACAAACTCACTCACCTCACCTCAACACCATGACTTCACAAACTCTCAAGAATGGTTCCTACACTAAGCTCATGTTTGTAAAAAATTTTTTGGCTAAGAGCATGGTCTTTAATACCGCGGCATATCATTTAATGTAGGTAAGCAATACGTGATACAAATGTTTTCATATTTTGTTACTGCCCCCATTTCACAAAAATTGATCATTTTACCTTTTTAACTAAAGTTTGACTTAAATATATTCATATTAATTTGTATTATAGAAATTTTTTAAAAAATATATTTATAAACTAGAGTCTTTAAGGTACTATTTTGATATAAAAAATTTATATTTGTATAAGAAATTTTGAAAGAAAGAAAATCATGAAGTAATTGATATGAATAGTAAAGAGAACAAGCTTTACGAGATGGAGGTAGTATTTTTTTTAAGTGATATATCGCAGTACACTGCGATAATTTGCCATATTTCACATACCAGTCACATTTTATGTATATTTTGTCAAAATATCAAGATATATCGCAAAATATCACGAGGTAAGTACCATAGTATCCTATTTTTCGCAGGACATGTATGAGATATTTTTTCAGGCATTTTGCATCAAAATATCATGCATAAATATGTGAAATGGAAAAATATAATTAATACACATAAATATGTAAAATAGTAAAATATCATACATGGGGTACAAATGTTACTTTTACAGAAAAAGTTAGGACAGAAATGACATACTTTGAGCCACCTAGGAACTCAATGAGGTACTACAAAACGCATTGTTGTTATTAGCGTATTGTTTCTTTTCTTTTTTATAATGTATCAATAAATTAGTTTTTTTGTTGAGTAATATTTATTTTGGTCTATATATAACATTTTTAATGTTTTTTATATATAAAATGTCATTTTTCATATATATTTTATTTATATTTGATAAATTATGATGAGAAAAATTAGAAAACATATAAAAAGGTGTCAAAAAATTAATTTTAAAAGAATATTCTAACTTTTTTTTTTTACGAAAATGGTAACCGTATACCATGACGTATACCTTAAATGGTATACCTTATAATTATGATGTGTGGCATGCATAACGGTAATGGTATTTAGTACTTGGCTATAGTAATTTTAAATGGATTAAATTTTATAAATGGTCCCTAACCTTACGTTATTGTTTCTTTTTAGTCCATAACCTATTGAATGTTTTGTTTTGGTCCTAAACTTATTAAAATTGTTTCATTTTGGTTCCTTATCAGATGAAATTTATTAACTCAAAATAATTATTTGATATAAATTTTTGAAATCCTAATTTAAATATTTGGTAACTGTCTTCTAGAAAATTTAAACAGTTTAATATTTTTTGATAGTAAATAAATAATTTAAATCAATAATTTTTTATTTTTTAATGAAATAAGTTCAATTTACAGAGAGAGAAAAAATGATTTAAATTTTTCATTAACTGTAAAAAAATTATTGTATAGATTAAATTTATTTTAAAATAGTTACTGGATAATTTAAAATATAATCTAAAAAGTTGTTATCAGACAAAAACTTTGAATTAACAAATTTCATCAAATTGGGACCAAAATAAAATGCTTTCAATAGATTTAGGACTAAAATAAAATGTTTTGATAGGTTTAGGACTAAAACAGAATATTCAATAGGTTAGGGACTAAAAAAAAATAATGACTAAATATTATGGACTATTCATGAAATTTGCCCCTTTGGAATGGGAAATTGTAGAGAAGTCAGGCATGAAAGTGACGAGGACAAACAGAAAGACGGGCAGGCTAGCAAACCACTAAAATTTTTGTGGATAAGCAAGAAAGCTGGCAAACCTCCATAATTTTTGTGGACTTGTCGTGAGTTTAGTGGCGACCATTGTTTCTATTGTTCTTGTTGTGGACAAATTTGACTTTTGAGCTCACCAGGGCTGGCAATCAATAGGAAAGTGGACATCACGAAGTGAAAGGCTCTGCAAATTGGTAGAATGTCATGTTCGGGTCCTGAAATTTTTTGGGCCAAGTTGAGTTTGAGTTTGCAGTGAGGGTAGAATAGGTTCTTGACATTTCGGGTTTTACCTGAACATGAAAATTTTAACCCATATTTTTAGTGGTATTAACAAACAGAGTGTTCGGTGAACCGTTTCTAAACCATTTGACAGGTGTTTGTTTATATTCATTTATTTAATTAAACGTATAAACGCAAACAGGTTTTTCTGTTCGATTAGTTAAACAAATAAACATGATTAAGGTATCGTTCATTCATTTACGTTCACAAACCATTCGGTTATTATTCGTTTATGTTCATTTATTTGTTTGTTTGTTTATATCTATTTGTTTATTTCTTTGTATATTAGCTATGCATTTATTATTATATATATTTTATATATAATTATGCCTCCACACACATATAATTATGCCTCAATCTCCCCCAAATTAATCTATTGTCTTTGTTTCCTCAAACATAATTAGTCATTTCCCTCACAATATGAACATGCTATAGCACCAAACCAAGCCCCATAGCCCAACCCATAATCTCTCTAACTATCACCTATTACTTTGCCAGTCATTGCTAAACTCACTTCAATTTAGATTAATAGTAGTCATCAATTTTAATTGTTCTTGCTCGTGTTCGTATTCGTTTATTAATAAATGAACGAACACGAACAGAGAAGTTGCGTTCATTTATTGTTCATGTTCATTAAAAATTAAATGAAAGAACACGAACATAACTTATTCATGTTCGTTCGGTTCATTTACAGCCTAACATATTTTAGTCCTAACAATAATAACTAGGGGAAATTAAAAAAGCCCATTGTGGTTTGGTCTAATATACATTTTGCCCCATCTATTTTAAACAACCTATACTTTACCCCCTGTTTTTTTTACAGTATCCGACAACAACTTCTGAAACCCTAATTTAAACTGTTTAATAATCATGTTTTAGTAATTTTAAGACTTTTGACATTTTTTCATAGCTAAATGACCTTTAAAAGATACTAATATGTATTTACATAAAGAAAAATGCATTTACAAAAAGAAAAATAATAATTTAAAATGCCTTTTAATTATTAAAATATATTGGAGAGATTGAAATTACTGAAAAATGACTATCATTCAATTTAAATATAGTTTCAGAAATTATTATTAGATAAAAAAAATATAAGTGCAAAGTATAGGTTTTTAAAAATAATGGGAGCAAATTGTAAGTTAGAACATACCCCAGGATGTAACTATAAGTTTCCATAATAGCTATTGAGCTACAACCTAAATGTATCCATTTGAACATTACACGGCATAATTGTTTTTTGGCCAAAATGTGCATATGATCCTCCAACTTGACAAACTCGAGCGAGTTAGTCCTTTTTGTTTAACTCAGTACGAGCTAGTCCTCTAACTTTGCAAATTTAGCGTTTTAGTCTATAAAGTTTGCTAAACTTAACAGTTTAGTCCATCTGCTAACGAAAAGCGGCCAGCTAGGAAAACGCCGTTTGTTAGTCGAGCAGATGAATTAAAAATTAAAACGAACAAACCTGGGCGTGTTCGGGCGGCGATCTTTGTGACTGCCAACATGAAGGCAGGCAGCAGAGCAGGTTTTTAGCCTGGATTCGGCAGCTGGATTTGGTGGGATTCGGCAAGTAGGATCAATCAAGTCATCGATGCGCCGATTCATTGATAATCAATTCGAAGGCTCTGTCGATTCGGCAGTGTCAATTCATGAAGGCAAGCGGCCGATCAGCTCTTCCGGCAGGATTCGGTAGTTAGATTTGGTAGGTTTTGGCAAGCGGAATTAGTTGATTCGTCGATGCGTCGATTCTTTGATTCTATGATTCATTGATTCGGCGATTCATTGAACAAGGGGCCGTCGATTCGGCAATGACAGATGCAAAGAAACCACTACGGCGATGATCGATTCAACAGTGAGGATGATGTGAAAAAACCGTTGCCCCGATCGATTCGACAAGGAAGCTAAAGGAGATGGAGGCAAAGAGTGGGCCCCTGGGAAGGATCCGACAGTAAAGAAGCCTCGGTCGTTGAGACAATGAGCTTCGCCGAAATAAACAAACAGCAAAAGAAAAGAGATAGGTTGACGTGGAAAAAGCACTGACATGGCAATACCAGCTCAACACAGCTCCACGCCACATCAGCAAAATATCAAACTCCATTTACCTTTTCATCCAATTTGGACAAACTCGCTAAATTTTGTAAAGTTAAGGGATTAACTCACACTGAGTCAAACATAAAGGGTTAACTCGTTAGAGTTGGCAAAGTTAAGGGACCAAATGCACATTTTGACCTTGTTTTTTTCTTAGGGCGGAAATTGTTATCTTTGCTCGATGGAGCAATTTTTTGCATAGTATTTTTTTTGTTTGCAAATTTATCACTAAATTATCTTTTATGAGCAATTTTACCACTAGCTATTAAATGATAGGAATATTTTATTTGTTCGAAAAATATTTCATGACACTACTCTTAAATTAGTCTCTAAAATTTTTCTCCTTAACTCATAGCTACTCAACATTTCATAACACCCAAATGATCCAAAATCTTTTAATCGACCACACATTTCTATTGTTAAGCCTTCTTATTTACACATTCCTTATCAACGTCAAATAACTCTCTATTGCCAGTGCTATCAGTCCTTCATTCTTGAACTATAATGTATTTGAATTTAACCCCTCCTACATAAATAAAACTCCATTTATTCAGTATTTGTTTTAAGGAGCATTATCAGAGTATGGGAAAAGTGGCGGCAGCACAAGTCACATTGAGGATAACAATAAAAATGATAGATTGAGGAACTCATATCAAGAAATAATCTTACAACATAAGATACATGATAGATTCCATGTAGAAGACTACGGATCCATTCTAAGAAAGTACTATATGCTTTTCTGTAAGATTATCTGCAATTTATACCATATGACTATGCGCCTCCGAAATGGGGTGTAAAGAATGAATGAATTTCATATATGTGATGCCCACGGCTTCTAGATGAAGATCATTCGTCCGCGAAATAGTCGAGCCACCCTCCGCAAGCCCATGACATCATTTGTTTGTGGCTCCGTGATTGCCAAGCACCAATTTCCATCAACATTACGTTACTGGTGCCAAGTTAATTCTTAGCCAAAATGAAAACCAGAAGAGTGAAAGGAACTTGTAAGATTTGGAAGTCTTCTAATAGAGATAATCCCAGCTGCTAGGGCAGCCAATGAAGCCAAAACGAAAGCAGGTAAATTCCCTCCACCAAATAACGCATCCCACGGACCAGCACCAAGTGATACAATCATCTGCAAAAACAACGTACAATATAAACCTGCTTCATACTAACATGGCACAAGAAAGTACAGGAATTAGAAGCAAAATGACCAAGGTTAAAATAGTTGAAAGAGCCTATCATACAAAAAAGTTCAGCGTATAAAAATCAAAATTGGAGTCTAAAAATACTTGATTTAGAGCACCAGTCAAATTGACAAGGTCACAAGACCAGGGAAAGAATTTTCATTACTAGACAGAACTTCCCAGTGCACAATGAGAAGCTCAACCAAGACAAAAATACACACAAAACACAACACTTTTGAATCAGACAAAGAGGCACAGAGAGGACAACAAGCACCCAATTCTATACCTGCGGAACAACAATTGCAAGATTCAGAACACCAATCGCCAACCCTGCAGGTCCACAACGATTCACAATTATGATGTGAAAAAAAAAATTAAGCAGAGGCAGCGCAAGCAGGTCATTAAAACAAATATTGCAGCACAAACCTTGGCCACCACCAGAATCAGCTGTCAACTCTGCTGTGACAGCAAAAGGGACACTATATGTAATCTGCCAGCAGCAATAACATGTGAAGGTGAGAACTTTATAAAGAAAACAAAAACAAAAAGAAGGCAGGGAAAAAATTTCATAGTTCTCTGTAAGTTTAGTGATACATACTGCTAAAGGAAAACCTAAAAGAGCAAACACAACCAAGGCAGCGACCTTGATGCCTTCATTAGCACCATTGACATGTTCAATCCTTTGACTATATTCTCTGAGGGATATCAGGCTAATGATTGCGGTACACGTCATGCAAGCAAACAAACAAAAGTTGCTCAATGCCCATACAAGTCTAGCTCCCATTCGCTGGCACAGTGGTTCAATAAGGAACGAACTAATCCCAAGAACAACCTACATAAAAATAACCCAAAATTAGGAATCACCAAAGTCAACAAAAAACACTAACAAGACTATTGCACCTAGAACTTTCAAGTCTGAAGTTTATTACTCAAAACAAGCATGAAGGGTAACAAACTAAATCAAAATTATTCACGCCAAATTAAGGGTTCTTACGGAGTTCAATAGCAAGCCAAATGCACCTTCTCTGACGCCTTGATCATAAAACTTTATTTCAGAAGAACTTCCTTTAGGATCTCCATGATATACTTCCCTTCCCATCCAATCCGTATCGAATAAAAAGAAAGGGAACCAAGAAAGCTGAAAGTAAGAGAAGTAAGTTGGCCAGAAGTATCTTATTTTCCAATGTCATGTCACTTTCTCTAGACCATGAAACAGCAAGGAATTTGCAGCATTGAAAATCATGATAGAAAGGTTGCCACTTCAGAACAGATATAACAAAGAAATAGCTAAATGAACAAGCCAAGGAATCAGTGGAAGTACACAACAAAATTTTAGGTGTATTTTTTAAGATCAAAACCTACCCAGCTGAGAGCCATCACAATCAGAACTGAGTGCATTGCAGGTGGCAAATGCCTTACACTGGTTAACAAATTGACCAGGACAGCTCCTGGTCCGTCACTCAAGCCCTCATTTTGGTTATCACCCTCTTTTGGGTTGACTGTCCTAGGGCTTAAGTTGTGTCCATGGCCTCCATCAGAATTATTCCCGTTGACAATTTGCACGCCGGACTTGGATTTAGAAAGTTCAACGACTTTAAGTGCAGGCTCATCTAACAAAGGAGCAGAATCTGATAAGCGGGTTGGCTGATTTACATTTAGTGGAACCTCCTCAGCAAAATATATAGTTACTAGAGTACACAGAGTTAGAAAGATCTGTGAAGAAGACACAAGAAAAAGTCAATCATCTAAAAATAATACCTACATGAAGTGATAAACACAAACAGCCACAAATTTCCAAAATCAGAGTATGGTTATTGTTGGAAAAGCTTCGCCAGAGGCATTGGATGCTAGTAGACAAGCCATGAGATGTATAAATCCTACTAGTGGAATGCATGTATCTTCAAGTGTTATCCCACAAGAATTATGTGTGGCAGTAGCATCATAGCATGTCTAACAGATCCACCCAACATTATTTCAAGCCTATTTATTCATTGTATCCTCCCGACAGTAGCACCCCCTTCAGTCAAATAACAACTTCCAGGATGAAAACAAAAAAGAATCTTAGAGATTAATGACCATCAAGTTTCTGCCAAGATGCAAAGTTTTTTAGTATCATGTATTTTGTTATATTATTTGCTCAATGACACCTCTCCTCTTAATATGCTGGCGATGGAGATACTCACCACAGCAATAAGAAATGCTGCCTTAAGATTGCCACAGGCTTCACAGCAAGCTCTGCTCTTAAGGAAAGGGAACCATCTGTTCAAAAAATTATTACTAATAAATAATAAAAACAATCTTAGACAATTAGCTACCTGACTTCTAAAACGCAAAGTACAATAGCTTGCGAAATAATTAAAAAAAGCTGGCCACTGGGGCCTTATTTAGTTACCAACTGTTCCATGTAGAAAATAAAAACTTTGGGATAAGACATTTAAGTGTGCCAAGAAGTAAAACGATCTAAAAGCAAAAGGGGTGGCACCCATACACAAAAATCTATGTACTTGACACTACCAATTCCAGCCAAGCACTGGCAAAAGCTGAAAATAGATTTTCAGTAAGAAGTTGATACACTTTAGTAAGAAAAATCCACAGAAATAATAACATCACTTAATTCAAATAGGCTTTATGTCCAGAAAACTGAATAAATATAGGAAATGAACCACCTGTGCCAGCTCCCACTAGCACCCGCAGAAAATCCTAGAATGTTTCCAACAGCCATCCAAGAACAGAACACAGCATTTGCAGAATTGCGTTGCTCTGGACCTGTAGAGATTCATTTGTGAGTAAATATGCACTGTGTCACAAAATTCTAATTCCTTGGCCTTGAAGACAGGATATAAAAATTCCTGAAACAGAAAAGTTCACCTGAAAGATCAGCAAGAAGGGCACGAGCAGGTCCCTGTAAAGAAAAGAGAAGACACTCGTTCAAACAGGCAGAAGAGGACAAAAATAAACCAGAGAGAAAAATAGAACAAAAGAGCAGGACTTCATTGACATCCAATAGAAAACCTAAGTTCACATCACTATTTAGATTATTATTTTCACAAATCTAATGCTGTGGATCAATCAACCAACACAATCTGTCTTCTTTTTTAGTTTTCCTTTCAACTTTTTATCCCAATCATCAACTTAGAGCTGCAAGTTATAGCAAAACAAATTGGCATCTAAAAGGCCTAATTCAGGTAAAATACTATCAAATGTTCACCTGTACTGTATTATTGGCAAGGTCCAGCATCCAGAATCCAATAACAAAGACAAAAGCAGCTCTCGTGCGTGTTCCTTTGAATGTGCTGCATCACATAAAAAATAAAATAATTAGAAATTGCTTATACTATACATACCAACAGATGAAATCAATGGAAAGAAACAAAAACCTGCAATGTTCTTTTGTATCACCTAAAAGGTATCCAATGTCTGCGGAAAATCCAATTATTACAACCTAAATTCCATCAATCGATTTAGCTCGTATAGAATGCACTGAATTTAACATCTTAGAGGTCATCAGATTGAAAAGGTTTTTCATTTCTTACGGCAGTGGAGATCATAAGGGATCCAACAAGGATGAATGGCCTCCTCCTTCCATACTTTGAAGTGCATTTATCACTCCAGATACCAACGCAAGGTTGCACCTAGAACATAAAGTGAAACAAAACACATGAATATTTAGATGCATTATACCTTTGCTGCCAACATACTGTGAAATGTGTGCACTTTAACCAAAAAAACTCTCATTGCACCTTGTTTAATGATGTGGACATATTAGCTGCCTCTAATCATATTGAAACTTAATGGATTTGCCACATACATACAGCATAAAGAAACAATTATATAAAGAAACAATAATATAAAGAAACAAAAGACAGCAGCCTCAGCATTCTCTTTCTCATACAAAGAAAAAATATGTTATTAGTCATCAAGAGAATGTGTGCTGGGACCATTTTATAAAAGCTACACAAATCAGTCAACAATTAGTACAAAATAATAAACAGAAAAAAAAATAAGCTATTGCAGAAAGTCTTGTTGTCATCACCTACCACAAGGCCAGTTATAGGACCACAAAGCCAAATAAATGAAGAAAATGCATGCTCTATTCCGAGTGTCTGCAACATCAAAAGAGAAATTATCAGTTTCAAAGGAAACTGAACACTATATGGGGCAGATAGGAGAAACACTAGGATGCAACCAATGAAGAACAAGTGCACAAGCACAAAGAAGATCCGTCTAGAAGGTGAAGAGATATATGTTGTGACAGTGAAAAGCTAGCTGCCTATGAAATGTTCCGGTGTATATCAATAAAAAGAAATAATAACAGAAAGCCAGAAAAATCACATTATTAATTCCCTCTCTTGTCAGCCTCCCAAAAAACATAAAGCCAGTTACAGTATCAGGTCTTTCTCTTTTTCAATTATGGACAAATATAATGCAAAACAAGCCAATCCTAAACAATTAAACTAAAGCTGGTGGTAAACAGATGATAAGATGAAAAAGTAGTCCTCCCCACAAATATTATGCTAAGCCTTTACAGCTAAAGCTGATAATTAAGAGTTCTCAGATATAATACTAAACTCAAATAAAATCTTGAATAAAGATATGAAGAAAGTAAATAACAGCTCCATGGGAACTTAAGAGGGAGCTGATGTAGGAAACAAGAAGAAAATTAACAGAGGGAATGTCTGAATTCACGAGAACCTGTCTCCCGGAGACATGCGCTCCCAATTTATGTGGCAAGTATCCAGAAGGGAAACGAATGGCCATTAATGTAAATACAACTAGATGCCCTAAAATCGGCACCCAAACTACGTTTCTGCACCTAGAGCAGTGGCATTTTCTTATGCCAAGAGCTATGGTTCTATGGATGATGAGCAAAAGAAGCCAGAACTTATAGATTATGACATTGGTTCAGGGAGCTAATCATACTTCCTTTCCTTCTTTCAAATTAAAATAACTTACTTACCAACTACCCAGTCTGTTTTAATCCAAAGAAACCTTCATCTGTTAAAAAGGGACTAAACATAGCCTTACCAAAGAGCCAAACTCATAATGAAGACTGAAAAAGAACTATGAACTCCGGTATATCTATATATTCAGAAACGTAAGACACACGACCACTGGTGTGGCAAGACAAATAAAAAAGTTTCCCCATAACATCATAATCTTCCTCAAGAAATTGTTCCTAAAATTATTACAATTCAGCTATCTAGTGGCTAAACCAAAATAACGCAAATTTACACTCGCATCCCTTGAATCGCCTACTTTGGACCAAACGTAATAGTCAGAAGTAGGACCAATAATCCTCTCGCATTCTTAATTCACAAACTATTTTTCGAAAATCTTATCTAATTTATATGATTCAGTAGCTGCACTCACCAAATTATGTTGAAGAAATATAGAGAAGGGCAAAACGAAGTAAACCATAACCAAAAACAAACATAAAACAGGAAATGTGGACCTGAATGTAAGGAGTCAAGAGCGAAAGCTGCAACGCCCATCCGAACTGGACACCGGCGGCGACTGTACAGCTAAGGATGAGCGACATCAAGCTGCTGTACGTGGATCTGACGTGAACCGGCGAGTTAACATTCGAATCGCCGACATGAAGCGCGGCAGACGACGGAGAAGCGCTAGAAGAGGAATCGAGCTCGATCCGATGGTGAACCTCGCCGACCATTTCCAACTCCATCTCCGCGTCCTTCCTCAAGTCCCTGTACGGAACTCTGATTGACACGGTGTCGCTCTTTCCCGCCATACCTCCTGAAAGCGTCGATCACCGACCCCCCGCAATTCTCCTTCACATTTAACTCGTGAAGACAGAGATGGATCGAACCCAAAGAAACGAAAAATGTGAACACGTTCTCGTTTCTCCCTTTCGATATTTGATTTTCTCAGCTTTTGTTGGAAGTCTAGGGTTGAAGAGCACTTCTTCGGCAGTGCTGTTTGGTGCCAGGAAATACGTATTGACGTCAAATTTGGGCGGGCGTGGCCGTGGAGGGATGCGATTTGTTTGGCCTGCGTCGCGCTCCTGCCTGAAGCTTGATGTAGCTTTTCAACTCTCTGTTTCGCCGTTGATTAGTATTTAAAATAGGATGGAAAGTCAATTCCGTCGACTGGGTTCCATTTCTAAGTCACGGCGGACAAAAGGTAACGTCGTCGACGTGACAGGGGAGGGTTTGGGGTAAAAAGTTATGCGGTAAGTGATTGCTTTTTACAAAAGTTAACCCACCGACAAGGACTGTTGCGTTTAGTATAAAACACCGTGAGGACCCTTTTTTCTTTTTAATCTTGCATCCCGATTTTTCCGGTAAGATGCAGCAGTTTTGAAGTGAACTACCCTTTATTGTATTCTTGACAAAAGATCAACACATGAAATGTAGGATTTCAGTTTCTATTACAAGGGAAATTCTGTTGTCGCTCTGTGTACTACAGAAGAAGAGAGTAACTATACTATAGACAGCTAACTACATTACAGTATCACCCAAGAAAAATAGAAAAAAGATATCATCACATAAGAAGAAATTTCTTCTTTCTTTTGATGTACAAGTGTTTATTTCTAAATTTTGGTTCCCTGATGAACATATACATGGTCCTGATGAGCATACAACAGTGGCGACAAACATTTTGCCCACATTGGTAAGAGTGACAAGTCACTCGTTTGGATTGGTCACTGTCTAGTCATTCATAACCGTTATTGCTGAATACCCCGATTACCTAAATCGGCTGCCGCTTTAGCTGCTCGATTCAACGCACCCGACACCCAAAGAGCACCTTTAGAGAAGTAGCTACTGCTGACGACCGTGTTTGCAGCAGAAGCAGCTGTTCTTCCAGCAGCAGATACGGTTGATTTGGTGGTTTCTGAAACATGGTACTTTTGATCCACAGATTTAATTGCTTCCACACCAGCACAAAATTTATCAGTGAGGCCAGTCCTATCCCCCAGTTCAGCAACTTTGGCCGCGGCAGTTGCAGAGACTTGGTGCGACTCATCAAAGGCCCTGGCCTTGCTTAAAGCATCTTTGCCAAGTACAAATCCCTGGGCAAGCATGGTCTTGACAACATCCTGAACCATCGAAACTGCTTCTCCAGCATTAGCTACAAATTGGCTACTCTGTGGAGGGTGCTGTAACAAAAATGAAGAAATTATGTTAAAACAGAACAGATCACCAGAAAAGTTCAGACTCATTAGCATAAATGAAAAAGATGGTTGCCTACAGCTGAGTTCGTTTCTTCTTCAAGATTCCTTGAAGTCGTGTTCCAAAAATCAAACTCGTCCTGATACTGCCCCCAGCGCGTTATGCATACACGTTGATCTAATATTGTAGCACCCTTTGATTAAAGGATCACAATCACATGCAAACAGTATTTAGACAGTGATCAAGATAGAATGAACCATGTAGATAGCATTATTCATTATATTGGATGCACAAGGTTATTCCTAATTCTAGCAATTGATGCCACCGAGCATTGTCAACTAAGCATGAATTAGACATGAAAAACCAGCAAAATGAAGAAGAATTAAATATACACAGAATATAAGAACCTAGAAAGAAGCCTCATCACAAAGCAAGCTGGAAAAATTATGTTTGTAATTTGTAAAGAATCTTTACAGGTTATGGCCCAACATACTAAAAGTAAGCGCAAGGCAAGATGCTAAATACAGCATGTGGTTCACTTTCAGTAGTACGCATCTGTTGATAGACTGGAAAGGGTAAGGATTCAGAATAGAAAACAAATGAAATGAAGTCAGATCCATAAACACGAAAGGAACAAACAAGCATCTCACCAGAAATTAAAACACTTTCTATTTGAAGCTTAAGGTTGGTTTTGTGTATCTAGTCGAGTAAGCAAACACAAGTACAAGGTTCTAGGTTTAGCTACAAATTCATTTTTATCAGCATCTTCCATTCACTACAAAAGCATTTCTTAATTAATAAAAAATAAAGCAAACAGAACCAACAGATAATGCAATTTGTCACTTTCTGTAGTTTCATAACATGGAGATTAGGATGCTATTAAATGTGCAGAAAGAGGAGAATTGGGAAACAGAATCATGATCTAGCACGCAATTCCTAGAGTAGCGTATGTCAGAGAATCCGATGACACAGCTCAAAACCACCATGATCAAAATTGCTAATTTCCATCTCAATCTAGTCATCATTATAGGACTTAGAAATACCAAAGCTAACAATACTAGATCAAGCAGAATTCCTTAATTTCCAACTATATTTCAACATCTCAACGGGGCAGAAAAGGAAAAAGGAAGGAACTTACACTAAGCAATACTGCAGTTTCCTGAGAATAAGCATCTCTGAAAGTCACATAGCCAGTACACGCATAGTCACCTGATCTGCTCCATACACAGGAACACCAATCCAAGACGCAAACCAAATCGAAACCACGCATTAACACAATAATCACATCCACAGTTACATCAAATTCAGGAATTTAAGGGGGGAAACCCTAAAAAAATAATGATCAGGATTCAAACTCAACGGTACCTAACAATTTCAACATGCTCGATAGTACCGGAGAAGGCAAAAAAATCATGAAGATCTTTCTCCGTCGCTCTGGGAGACAGGCCTGTGACTTCTACGGTGTAACCGCCCTGATTCATCCTCGATTCTGCGACAAATCAAATTGAACAGACCCACCAGCATGAACAACTCAACCCTGGTTCCATTAAACAAGAAATAGAGGGCACAAGATCAGGAAAAAGCGTTCAGACTATTTTTTATGTATTGGGCCCAAGCCCAGTTTAAGTGGGCCTTTTTTAGCTCTTTTGCGAAAAAGCCCAGGTTTTCTCCAAATAAAGAAATATGGGAACGTAAAATCTCTGGCCGCCTCCCACTTGTCGAAGCGTTCTCTGGGGCTTTCTTCCGATCATTGTCCTCGTTTGTCTAGGGTTTGGTTTCAAAGCTTCGCTGCGTCAATCCTTTATGTTTCCTCCAAACCCTTTCCCAATCAATATCGGATTCGTCTAAAGACCTCCAGAAATTCGTCTTCTAGGATTTGAAGCTCCTAAATTATGGTCATATCCTCTTCTTCCTTTATGACTCTCATGTTGTCTCGGAATCTCCGTGTGTTCGGCCCTGGTTTGAATCCTTTTGCTCCTTACTGCGTCGCTCATCACTCCCGCTAAATCCCCTCTTTTTCCCGATTCGTGTTTCGAATTCTACCATGTAAATCCGCGGTATTGTTCTTTCCGGGACTGTTGTTTTGGTGTTCGTCTGCGACGATTAAGAGAATTTTCGTTATAAGTTTGCTGCTTTCGAATTGATTTGCACGAAAATCATGTAAATTTGGTGCCCTCTTTTGAATCTTTGTGGCGGTGAACGAAGAAAAGAAAGCCGATTTGGGGCTTTATCTTCTCCTTTTCTGTTTGTTTCACTGGATTGTCACTTAAATTGTAAATTTATGCTGGAAAACATGCCTCAAGAGCAGCCGCTGCTGCGGAGAAGCTTATCGAGAAGGCGGTCGCTGAAAGTTGGAGTTGATAGGGATGATAGAGGATGGACCCTGCTTCATGTTGGAGCTCGAAAGGGTGACCTCAGAGAGGTTTTATTCAATCTTTATTTCTCCTTTTGACTATCTTATGCTATTTTGTGCGGTGTCTATTTTGTTCTAGGTTCTTTACGTTATTTGCGTTTTGTATGTTGTCTTTGCTCTTTGAAACTGAATCTGTTCTGGCCCAGAAATTACACAAGATAAAATTGTAGTTCCAGAGGTGCAAAATATGAGCACTTCTTTTTATCAATTTTCAAGGACTTTTTAGATTTTAATGGTTCTATTGAAGGACATCGTAACTGGTTATGTTGAATAGCATTTGTAGTCAACAATAAACTTGGCCAATTTCTTTTGAAAGTTGAAATCGAGAAACGCTATTTGCAATGACGTAGCTGCCACTAGGTTGTGACAAAAGATAATAGAGCTCTCTAATAGGATTATCAATGGGTTATATCCCCTTTTGATTATTCTTGCCAATAAACGGTAATGATTCTGGCCTGATTAATTAGGTGCCATCCCTAACAGGTTAGGCGGCTCCTTGATCAAGGAATGGATGTGAATGTGGCCGCTTGGGGGCCCAAGTCAAAAGGCGTGACGCCACTCCATCTCGCTGCTGAGGGTGGACATGTTCATGTTATAGATGAACTGCTTGAGCGTGGTGCTAATATTGATGCTAGGACATGGGGTGCTTGTGGTTGTAAGTATCTCGTACCGCATATTATGATTAGTTTTTTTTTTCCTGGTCTCATTGATGTCCTTATAATAGACTTCTTAGTAGAATATGTATTTAGGAAGTGTTTGTGACTCTGAGTTCCAAATCTCCTGTTTTTAAGTGGTAGACAATAAGATGGTAAATAGTTGTATAATCTTCTACTTGGCTTGGCTTAGAAAATTTTTAATAGTGAGGTATGCCTGTCCTTGTTTATTTGTGCACGCATAAATGCAGGGACGCCACTGCATGCTGCAGCAAAAGAAAGAAAGAAAGCAGCAGTGAAGTTCCTGGTAGGGAATGGTGCATTTCTGCCTGAAGACATCAATGATGGTAGGTTTAATCCTCCAGTTCATTACTGCCCTGGGCTTGAATGGGCATATGAAGAAATGAAGCGTCTCCAAGGAGAAAGTTCATCCGGAGGAGAGATGTCTTACAGCTCCGAAAGCTAATCAATTGCACGGCCCTTTGGAATGTGGATTGCTCTTCTTCAAATCGTTTTTCGTACTCTGGATGTCAATGTCGGTGTGTGCTGCTTACTGTTTTATGAGGACTCTTACTATCGCCAACATTATATTGGTCTTGTTAGGCTTTATGCTGCAAACATAATCTGAAAAACATCATTGTCTATTCCTAATAAAGGTTGCAAACTTCCAGCTACATGATATTTCTTTGTAATGATATTTGAAGTGTTGCAAATAGGTTCGACTCAATTGGTTGTCCTCTCCGATTGGCGAGAGAGGGAAAGGAAGATGAGGCTCTCAATTGGTTGATACTTTTAAGGCACATTTGACTGATGACTCCCTAGAAAATGACAGCATAAAGGTCGAGAAACAAGTCAACTGAGCTAGTGAGAAAAAAAACGATTGAAACTTGCCAATACTGCGTAGAACACTTTGCTAGGCAACTGTTTGTTCCTTTCAACCACTTCACTGAAGCATTTTTTTTCGTATTATATCATTGACCCCGAGGTTGGTGGAGTTAATTGCCACCAAGGATGAAAAGGTAGTGATTGAAGGTCCTACTAGAAAAATGTCATTTAGCAACGGTTAAATTAGCGATGGTTTATAGTCTCTAAATTTAGCGAAAGTTTACCATCACTAATTTAGTGATACGTAGCCCTCGCTAAAGTTAGCGACATTTTGCCCTCACTAATTTAGCGGCATTAAAAAGTCGCTAACTAGAAAATTCGCTGTTAGCGACTGCAAAATTACCTACGGCAAAAAGCCCTCATTAACTAGCGATGGCAGCAAGTCGCTAAAAATCTGGTGTGTATAATGCGACAGTTAATTGTCGCAAAAAATATAGTGACGGCTATACGTCTCTAACTTAGCGTCTATTAAATGTTACTAATATTAGCGACACAATGCTCTCGCTAATTAGCGACCTTAAACCGTAGCTAAGTTTTGTGAGGATATTTGCAGTAGCTGTACTTTGGTATTATTGTGACAAGTAGCCCTCATTAAAAGACAGTTAACTGTGATGACCAACTCAAAAGGCAGTCTAGCTACATTTGCCTGTTATTCAACTTTAATAAGGACTCAGTTTCGCTATATTTAGTTAATATGGTGCTAGTTAGTAGGTTTTTGCTAATTTTGCGACAGCAATGTGTCACAAATTACTTTGCGACGATTTTGTGTCCCTATCTTGCGACGGCACGTAGTCGCTAACTTTTCAACGTTGAGCCTTTGCTAATATAGCAACGGCTAGTTGTCGCTAAGGCCTACATACTAACATAAGCCAACTAAGTACCACACAAATTAGAGTGAGTTTCCATTTTTCATGATGTCCATGCCATTATTAATTAATCTTTATCATATGTCCTTATATTTTGGACAATCATTAGCTATCTAGTTTAGTTCTTGTTCATGGTAAATCTACTTTAAATTTGATTTAGTTATTGTTTTTGTCAAATTTTGCACAAATTAGTTTAGTTATATGTCAATTGTCGAATTCTAGAAATACAAATTAGAATTTGCGTAATTCGAATAATGCTTTACTATTTTGGTGAGCAAAAATCACTTAAGAAATTGTAAGTAATTTAACATAAATTATTGTTAATGAATATTAAATTAGTTTGAATATGTTATTGGCACATGAGGGCTAGCAATTGGTTAATATATTATCATTTCATTCTAGCAGCGTAAAGTTAGTAGAAGGCTGGCGAGGTTTAGATTATTTATCAGCTAGCAAAGGTAATGCGTCACTAGTATTAGGCGATTGTTTACCGTCACAAATGTAACAAGAGTTAACCGTTGCTAGTATTAACCGACATTTTGCCATCGCAAGTTTAGCAAGACTAAACCGTCACTAGTTTTAAAAGATAGTTTGCCGTCGTAAGATTAATGAGAGTTAACAGTCTCTATATGTAAGCGACTATTTGCCGTTGCAAGATTAGCAAGCGTTAACAGTCTCTATATGTAAGTGACAGTTTGCCGTTGTAATTTTAGTTAGAGTCCACCGTCGATCCTTCGAATTAAAATTCCTTTGCCCCTTTCCCCAACTTATTTCACAAACACGACACGAGAAAAAACTCTCCTCTATTGCGTTGCTCCCAATCTCCTTACACTGTCCTCCCTACCCGTACAAATGGCTTGACAATGATCTTCTTTGCCGGAATCCCGCTAAAATCACTCCTATTTCAGGTAAATCTTTCTCACTTTCACTTGACATCAATTTAGGGCTCAAATCGTCTATTGTATTTAGGGTTTTACTTTCCTTGCATTTTGATTTTCTATTTGTGTGTTACTAGTTTCAGACATAGTTGTGGTGTTGTCAAGTGGTTAATCGCCTCTATCTGTTGGTGCGATCCGCGTTTCTTTCAGCTCCTTCATTGCTCATCTGCAATTTCAACGCTTACACAATAAGTCTGATGTTCTTTCTGTTGTTCATTTCGCAGCTAGTTAATTTTCATAACCATTTGAAGCTACGGCTATGTGTTTATATGGATGGATTGAGGAAATTGGTTTGTTGTTTAATTTTTATGTAATTTTAATGGGTTATGTACCAATGTATCTTATATCTGAATGTTTCTAACAAGAAGCATGCTAAATCTTAAACCCACTTATTAATTGATAATAATTTAGGTGGAATAGCAAAAGTATCAATGAAAATGGGACAAACACAGTATAAATTCTAGTGACTAAGGTTATTAATTCTAATGTTAATCGACATGTTTATAAATCTGTACATGTGGACATATATTTCCTATAGAAAGTTCAAAGTATTCAATTGTTTGTCATTAAGGCAGTAAAATACCCAAGCTGCCCTTCCATTTTTTTTCTTTGTTGTAAATTGAGTTGCAACATGGAAACTTTTCTTAATTAATGTGGTAATTTTTTTCACACTTAATTAGTAAAAAGCATTTCCCTCCTCAATAGATTTTAATCCCAACTAATGGTCTTTTTCGGCCCTTAATTATGAACTAAGACTAATGGTGAAAAAATCTAACCTTGCTCCATAATACTAAGAATAAAGTTTGTGTTCTTCATTCTTATTCTCTCATTCTAAAATACTAGTTAAACATACTCGTGCGATGCATGAGTTAGTATTTTTTTAATGTTTTATGAGTTTATATTTATTTGATTTCTAAAGTTTATCTTGATAACTAATTACTATAAAAAAATTAAAAATTAGGAAAAAGTGAGGCTATTTTAGAGCAATATAAATTTTATGTTTTTTTAGATTCAAGACATACACAGAGAAGGTAACTATTTTATATACTAATACATTTTATAAATATGTGGTAAAGACGGGCTTTGTTGTGAAAAATTAAAAACTAAAGATGAGCTATTGTGAAAAAGGTATGGGAAAGAAAATATTGGTATTAAAACTGTTGAATTAACTAAGGGACTTGAGTTAACAAGTTTTCTAATCACTCTGTTGATAACATATATCAACTAATGAATTATAAACTGACATAAAGGAGATAAAAAGGCTGAAACTAAGTGAGGAATCAGCAAAGAATGCCATTTGCAAAAGTGCACTAGATGACATTAAATTAAAATAAAACATGTTAACATTAAAGTTGTCTTTACCGATAAAGGTCATACAAATTTATGAACTATTTCTTTCTTGACTCAATTAAGAGCAATTTGTTAACAGTTTGTTGTTTGTAATTAAAAATGTGTGAGCATAAGCAGGTTTTTGGAGAAATGTAAGTTTCTTGTCTCTTTAAATATCTCAAAGCTTGGGTCAAATCCTCTGAAGTATTCTCACCATGCAACAAAGCCTTGAACAATCAGCATTCTGGCAGATTGGGAGGTTCTGCGACAGCCATATACCTAGAAAGCAGAGCTTTCGCAAATTGGTAGCCTTCTTCAGCGTTTGGACACTTTTCTCTCTTGCCATCGCCATTAACAAACTTTCTAGCTTTGCTTTTGTCGTGCCTTTGTCTGCAGTACTACGTATAGGACTCAGGGATCTTCATTTGATTCTTGGATAACACTGAGTGGTTACATTTAGCTCACAATTAAGGCAGTGAAATACCCAAGCTGCCCTTCCATTTTTTTTCTTTGTTGTAAATTGAGTTGCAACAAGGAAACTTTTCTTAATTAATGTGGTAATCTTTTTCACACTTAATTAGTAAAAAGAATTTCCCTCCTCGATAGATTTTAATCCCACTTAACGGTCTTTTTTTGCCCTTAATTATAAACTAAGACTAATGGTGAAAAAAATCTAACTTTGCTCCATAATACTAAGAATAAAGTTGGTATTCTTCATTCTTATTCTCTCATTCTAAAATACTAGTTAAACATACTCATGCGATTTATGAGCTAGTATTTTTTAATGTTTTATAAGTTTATATTTATTTGATTTCTAAAATTTATCTTGATAACTAATTACTATAAAAAATTTAAAAATTAGGATAAAGTGAGGCTATTCTAGAGCAATATAAATTTTATGTTTTTTTAGAATCAACACATATACAGAGAATGTAACTATTTTATATACTAATACATTTTATAAATAGGTGGTAAAAACGGGCTTTGTTGTGAAAAATTAAAAACTAAATACGAGTTGTTGTGGGAAAAGTATGGGAAAGAAAATATTAGTATTGAAACTATTGAATTAACTAAGGAACTTGAATTTATAAGTTTTCTAATCACTCTGTTGATAGCATCTGTCAACTAGTGAATTATAAACTGACAAAAAGGAGATAAAAAGGCTGAAACTAAGTGAAGAATAAGCAAAGAATGCTATTTGCAAAAGTGTACTAGATGATGTTAAATTAAAATAAAAGATGCTGACATTAAAGTTGTCTTTACTGATAAAGATCATACAAATTTATGGACTATTTATAGCTTAACTCAATTAAAAGCAATTTGTTAACAGTTTGTTGTTTATAGTTAAAAATGAGTGAACATAAGCAGGTTTTTGGAGAAATGTAAGTTTCCTATCTATTTAAATATATTTTTGGCTTAAAAGGATTTTGGGACATTCTGTTTTAGAGGGAAAAAATCTCAAAAGGAAATTATTGATGAAGAAGTGTTATAAAAAGTGACAAAAATGTTTAGCTCATTTTAAATGAAAGGATATGATGATTAGTGGGATATGATGATTAGTGGCTTCTATACTACTTTAAAAATAATATAAATTAGTTAGACAAGAGCAAAATTTTAATACCTGGGCTATAAATTTTTGTTAATTATTATATATATGCATGCATTTAAAGATTTGTGAATAGCATTTAAGTGCATGTGGGATTTGTGAATATGATTTAAATTATTCATGTTACCATTCATGGAATAGTAGGATAATATTTATAATTTCAATATCAGTTTCATTTTACCATTCATGAAATTTTAGGATAATTTTAGTAGTTCGACATTTTCTTTTTCTTTGCTCATTAAATATTTATAGATATACATATATTGAGGATTTCTAAATGACACATTTTAATTCCCGCCATACATATGTGGTGCGAGAAAATACCAAAAATCATTTAATTTGAACTACACATACAAAGAAATATGAAAAAAAAAAACATTGATTGCATAAAATGGAATAAAAACTAACATCATATACTTTATTTATTGTTAAAATTAAATTAATGACTATAGAAATTCAATGAATAATTATAAAACATAATTTGTGATTTGGGAAATTACCTTTAGGAAGTAAAAGTTAAAATTGATATTTTTTTATAGAAGTATAATATGTGATTTCATTTGATAATGGACCAAAGTGAAATATTTTTAGTGAGTTTAGGACTAAAACAAAGCAGTTAATAGATTAAAGACTAAAACAATAAGATGTTTATAGTTAAGGAATTATCCATGAAATTTAAGGCCAGTTCGGTGGGAGTTAATACCCCATGTTAACATGTTCTTGGCAAAATTTTGATTTATGGATGTGGGGACCATGGTGAACATGACTTTTACCCCTCAAATTTAGTTGTATTACATGGCATCTTTTTCCCAAATCATTGCCGCATCTCCTTCCCTCTCCCCGTGTGTGCTTGGCAGTGAACACATCTCACCCATCCTCATCCTCATACGATTCCGGCCACCATGGATCACTAGTCAGACGAAAGATCAAGTATACCAGCAAGATAGCAGCCATTTAGGGTTCATCCAAATCTTCTAATTTCTGTGTTAAAGTTGAAAGAGGAACAATTGCGGTAGAGGGTTCAACAGCGAAGGTGATGCCGGTAAACATGGACGATGTGATGGAGAAGAGCTCAGTGGTCGTGATGGTGGAAATGGCAGTTATGGCTACCTTGGTGTTCGTCACGACTATGGGTGGTGGTTCTTGGTACTCTAAAGTGGCTATAGTGGTGGCTCTGAGGGCAGTTGGATGATGTGTGGGGCTGGCATCTGGTCTAGAATGGTTTAATTTGGGGATGGAATTATGGTGTTGATGGCTTTCGATTCGTGTGACACAGTAGCAAGAATTAGGAAATCTGGATGCAAGATAGGGCAAGTTGTAATTTTTATCAATTTTGGGGGCAAATATGACCTGATCTCACATTGCCCAAAACCCAGTCAGCAAAAACATATTAATGTGAATGATTTAAAACAAAATGAACCAGCTGTTACTTATCTAGCATATAATAACTTTAAAAGTTTAATTAACATTTATAGAGTATAATATACGGTTAGGAAAATGATCATTAGGAAGTAAAAATTAAAATGAAATTTTTTTGGAAATATGATATGTGATTCCATTTGGTAAGGAGACAAAGTGAAAAGCTTTCAATAGTTCATGGCCAAAATAGAATGGTTAATAAGTTAGGGCTAAAACAATATAGCATTTGAAGCTAATGGACTATCCATAAAATTTATTCATTTAGCATACTTGTTGCTAGTATTTATTGCTAAAACCCAACTTATATATATATTTGGAATAGATTTACATAGCTATGGTCCATTTTGATTAACATCGAATTAAATGAAAAAAATACATAACATAAGAAATTTAACGAAAAAACATAACAAATACAAACATAGGTCAACATGCTATATGCATAACATAAGAAATTTCATTTTAACCGATAAGGAAAATTTTTTTGAATCATGTACAAGTAGCGAAGTGATTCAAAATGTTCTCACAGAGATCTTTCACCTTATTTTATTCCATTATCAAAGCTGAATATGACCTTAGAAAACAAAATGATTTTTTTCACCACTTACTTTTCAAATGGTTTTTAGAAAAATACTATAATTTCTTTTTTCGATTCTAAGGGAAATCTTGAAAATATTTAGAAAAAGAAAAAAGAAAAATACTAGAATAGAATTTATTTTTTTTTGGATTGTAAAGGGAATCTTTTGGTTTTGCAAATGGTTTGAAAAATCATTTTAAAGATACTAGAATTTTTTATTCATAAAACCTATCTATAAAAATAGTTAGCTAGAATAGCTTCTACTTTCTCACCCTGATGATGAGAAAATGAAATCCAGAAAAATATCAATATGTATTATGGGTAGAAAGGTAGAGATCGAAAAGAATAACTCTCTTGATATATACATATACAGAAATACATGTATGTATATTTTTCATCTGGTGTAGAACAAGTTATTGCCTTCCACCGGTACTCTGGTGTTTTATTTTAAAACTAAGATACGCTGGAAAACTGTAAAATCTCATTTTATATTCATGATCGACTGAAATTCAATGTTGGCACCACTAACATTCTGATTTGATCGATTTTCATTATCTAGGAAATAAACAAGCATTTTTCAACATAGTGTCTCGCTCCCAAACAAACCCGCAGATGGAGATGAAGCATGGTAATTTTGAAAGGCTTTTTACTAGAGAAAAATATATTGAAAAATGACTTTTAAATTGAGCAATTTTCTTGAAAAAAATACTTCAATTAACTGTTTATGGTAGCGTTATTATAAAAGCTACATACTTGATACTACTATTGTCCTCTTTCAACTTTGCATAGATTATAAGCATATAAATACCAGTCAATCTAAATAACATGGTAGAATTAAAAAGAAAATACAAGTAGAACCAAGATTTTCTATGCCTTATGGTCTCTTTGAAGCAATTTGATGACTAATCTAACATACATTGTGAAAGTTACATTTTTTTCTAATGTCATATACGTCTCACTACTAAAAAGGATTGGATTTTCTAATGGGTTGCCCGTTGAAAATTTCCAACACATAAAGCTGTTAGAAAAGAGGGAAAAAATTTCCAACAACTCCTAGTTTCCCTCATTCATACTGTTTTAAGCTATATTTGTAAAAACTGAAATAAAATTTTATCTATAAATTCAAAATGAAGGGGGGGAAATCAAATTTTAATTCTCCATCTGCAAGGCTATTGGAAAGCATTTTATTTGATTTTCTAATGACTTAAGCTGTTGGAAGTGCCTACTAGTTAAACGGTAAGTTTTGGCCTCCATGTTTCCAATGGCCAAGCCGTTTAAAACTCAAAATTAAAACTCCAAGCATCTTGACCTCCAGTTATTTTCGTTTCTTCTTGCCACTTTGTCCCTCCCACTCTCTCTTAAGCACAAACCTCATATTTCTTACACAAATCACCAAAGTTGGCTACTCTACTTCCTCAATTATAGAATCTTCAATTGAAAATAGTGGATTTGGTCTCGAATAAAATAACGAGGCTAGTTTTTCATGTTTTTAGCATATTTTTTTTAATTTCTTTAATTTTAAATTTCTTTATATATTTGAGTTTTAGGGTAATATGAGTGCATTTTTTTCTTGTTTTTACAATTTTGAAGCTTGCCCACTAGTTCTCAAGGTTCATGTCTCATTTTTAATGTAAGTTGTTAAAGTTTTTTTTTTCTCTTTTCATTGCAATATTTTTTCCTGAAAACTCTGAAAAAATTTGTTTATTTTTGCTTGTGAAATGTGTGAAATGTTGGTGATTTGGTATTGTTGATGGTTGGATTTGAAGTTGTTAGGTTACCTATTGATATATGCAAATTTTTGGGGTTTTTTAAAATTTGGGAACTAATAGAAAAATAATATATTATTATTTTTTAATTTAATTTGTTTGATTGGGTGTGATGTATATGTCTATATATTCATCAAGTAATTATCTAAGGAAAAAAAATTCATATTAAGCTGAATTTATCTTTGAATTATAAGGTATGAAATAATGGAAATTTTTAAATATGAAAAAATATTTGTTAATTTAAAAAAATAAATTTAAAATAACACACATATTTATTTTATCAATAAATTTGGGTGAACTAAATTTTTTTCTATTTTTTAGGTGTGTGAGATGTCATCCATGATTGCTAATTTTTTGCTTTATGATAAGTGAATTAAAAATAAATTTTTTGTATATCTATAATTGGTATTGTTAGTTTCTGTGTTCATGGTTTAGGAGCTAGATGAAAGATAACTTGTTTGAATTCGTAGTATGTCATGGAACGGGAACATAGGTGAATGTATAGTAATTGTTTCTTACTTAGAAGAATTGAGAACAAAGAGGAGAGGGCAACCAGGGTTGAGTAATTTATAACATTTGCCTATAGTAATCCAGGTGAAAAAATACATGGTCTTTATAGGAGTTGTAAAGACTTGCGGTTTAAGGATTGTGATAAGGTTAGAATTCACTTGTACAATTAGGGTTTTATGCTCTGTTACTTAAATTGGACAGCTCATGGAGAGCCGTTTAATAATCCCCTGATTTAGCCCCTTAAGAATTTTGATTTGGTATAAGCAATATGAGCATAGTTCAAATGCAAAGCCATATGCCCGAATGGTGTTTGATGCAGTTGGACCAAGTTTCCAACAAAATTTTGGTTAAGTGGAAGAGTAACATAATGAAGGTTTTTTACAGTTTTCAGAATTGTTGAATTCGGCATCTATACCTTTATGGGATGGATATGATATGCATTTTGAGTTATCTACTGTTATTTGGTTGTTGAGCTTTAAAGCAAAAAATCACATGCCAATGGGCTATTATGATGGTATCACAGCTTTGATGAAAGAGACATAGCCCAGTGATAGTAAGATGCACTCCAATTTGTATGAAAGAAAGAAATTAGTTTCACTACTGGGTCTTTCGCATATGAAGATTAACACATGTGTGAATGATTATATGTTATTTTGAAAAAATGATAAAGATGTTAGAAGTTGCAAGTTTTGCAGTAGATCCCTGTTTAAGCATAGAAAAACTAGAAGGGGTAAAGATAGACAAAAAAGACCATGGCACCAACGGCTTTGCTATTAGAAATTTGTAATGGCTTGATTTTTTCCCATTGGCTTAGCCATTGGAAATTTTCAACAGCCTAGACCATTAGTAATAGGTTTGACCATTAACCATAAAAGAGTAATTGGAAATTTTCAACGGCCATGTTACCAACAGTTTGACCTTGGAAATTCCAAAGGCTTACCTTTTCAGCCATTACAAAAAGAAATTTCCAATGTGAGATCGTTGAAAAACCCTGTTTTTTTAGTAGTGATTGAAAAGCTATTTTGGATTTGTTACATAATAAGCAAAAAAAAAAAAAAGGTTTCTATCCAATTTGCTCAACCATTTAAGATAAACCTATTATCTAGTACAGAACGAGCTTTTACATTTAACCTTTATTGAGGAACAACTAAAATTTGGTGTTGAGCATCTGCCAACAGCATTTCACTCTAAACAAACTAGAGATGGAAATGGAGATGAAGTAGGAAATTTTATTGAAGAAAGAATTTGAAAAGAACTTTTGAAAACTTAGCAACCTCTTAAAAAAGTACATCCATTAACTATTTTTCAAGCTATATATATTATAAAGGTTACAGAGTTTATACTACTATTTTTTACTTATATTTTTGCAATAGGCTATATACATATAAATGCCAACCACTCTAAACAATGGGATAGAATTAAAAAGAAATTACAAGTAGAACTGAAATTCTTTAAACTTTATGGTTTGTACTATAATTGAAGGTTCAAGCTATTTGATAGCCTATATAATAACATGTTGAGCTCCTTTCTAACATCACATGTGATCGGGCCACACATTTTTTGTTAATGGTTGTTTTTATTTAGATTTCATTTCTTATGTTTGTTTTTTTTTTGTTGGGCCATAATCACTTGGATGGGACTAGAATGAATTTTAAAGCTCACACGTACATATGTTTGGGTGTCTAATGGTAACAAGTTTTCTGGGTTGTACTCTTGAATGTCAATTGTTTTGAAAATTTCTACTTTCATGTTAGTTTAGGGATTTGAAACCATTCTCCTGATGTATACAGCACTTAATAGTTAACAATCATTAATGAGTTCTATTCGGAGTTTCAAACAATATTGACAAGTGTGAAAACATTTACAAAAACCAAGGGATAAAGATTATCTTCTAGTGATTTCATATACTTTCATAATATAGTCAAAACCCCACTATCTCACCATTCTACAACAACCATAATTTTATTGAGAATTGCATACTATAATGTCTCTCACCATTCTTTCTCACATTTTGTTTAATTTTTCATAGCACCTGATGCCATTATCAAACAACATCGTCATATGCTCCTACATCAATTTACTCTAAACAACACCATTTTCATATGTCTTGCTACTCTAAACTCATAGTGGTATTAATTTCAACTATAGGTTTGATTTTGGCAATGGGTTGATTTTCACGTGGAGATTTGAGCAACTCATGGCTAGGTTTATTTTTTTGGGCACTTAGAAGGTCGACTACTTCAACTTAAGAGTAAGATTCATAAATTGTTTGGAAAAATCATTTTGTGTTATTGTTTATTGCGTTGGTTTGGTTCTGTAGCATGAATAATTGAATGATTTCAACATTGGTTTTCTTGTTATTATATGAATCTTGATACCCACTTTACAAGTCTCGAGTTGTGAAAGCAACACATATGTTTAATCAAAATTGACTTGCATATGTATAAAATTAGGGTAATAGTATATAGTTGTAGAGTTTCTGAAGGTTTGAAGTTTGACATAATAAATTGGGTTATTATTATACATACAAGCATATGTACATGCATACATACATGTGTGTGTGTGTGTGTGTGTGTGTGTGTGTGTGTGCACGCACATAGTACCAAATTGTGCAAGTGTGGAATTTTTGAGATTTTAATGTACAAAATTGGTTTCATATATGCATGAAACTGTAAATGAATTGTATAAATCTATGAATTGCATATATAAAGCTAAGAACTATTTGTATGGGACATGGAGATACATGCAACATTTTGGTTTGTAGGAAAACAAAACCTGAAGACAATTCATAACTATAACTGAGTTTCTATTACACAAAATCAATATGTTATGTACAAAATTGAGTTTCTACTATATGAAATTGGTTACTTGTACAAAATTAAGTTCACATTGCAAAAACTTTGGAGTACATATTATCATGGAATTAAATATTGTTACTGCTATATATACCGCACCTCATAATTCCAAGATATACCATATAGTATACCGCACCGCATATCATTACCATTTGCATTAAAAAAAAGTTATAATATTATTTTAAGATGAAATAAATAAATATTTTTTTTTTGCTCCTTATCATATATATTCTAATTTTTCTCATCATAATTTCTTAAATACAAATAAAATATATATGAAATACAATATTTAGTGGCTAGAAACATCCAACCAAGGCCCAAGAGTTAGTAAACTACCAAGGAAAAAAGAAAGCAAAAAAAAAAACAAAGTAATCAAAAAATAAAAATAAATATTTATGTTAAAATATGTGTATTGATTATATTTTACTTTTTAAAATATTTATGTATGACATTTTGATGTAGAATGATGAAAGACATATATCACACATATCCCACAAAAACATATAATGCTGCAGTATGTATCTCACAGTATATTGAGATATTATGATAAAATGTACATAAAAGATGACCAGTATGTGAAATATCGTGAAATATTACAGTATACTGCTATTTCACGCAAAAAAATGATAAAAAATATGAAAATATTTATTTCTTGCACCGCTTACATATAGTAAGTGATAATTGCGGTATTACAGGCCATGCATAGTATACAAAATAGGGCTATGAATGTACTAAAACTATGTTCTTATTATACAACATTGATATAATGATATACAAAACTAAGCTTTAATTGCATGAAATTGAATTGTTTTTATTGTTTAAATTTGGGTTTTCGTAGTGTGAAATTAAATTCATATAGCATGAAATTGAACATTTCACAAAATATCAAACGAAATCCCCACAAAGACTATTATTTGTAACGGAAAACAAAATGAATGAATAATATCCATTTTCATAGTTACCACATTTATCATTTTAAAACTATCATTTTTAATAAGTACCATATTTATCATTTTAAAAAGAGTTGTAAACATTGCAATTATTGACTAAACTTAATATGGATATGGCCTAATATATTTCTGAACCATTGTGATTTCACTCCACAAAACAATGAAAAAAATTTAATTAGTGATAAATGAATTGCAGATAAATCACAGACATCATAGTTTGAGAGATGAGAAACTCAAAGTTAAAAATGTGCTCTCTTGTCCTAGCCAAATAGCAAAGTAGCAAGAGGATATGGGTGAACTCTAGACCTCCACCATTTTCTCACAAAATGTCATTTAATGTTAGTTCAATAATGCTTCTGACTAAAAAGAAAAATGTGTTGTCCTCCTACACACTACCCAAGTTTTAAAGGATGACTAACTCTGTTCCTGGGGGTAGTCTAGGTCTCAACTGAGCAGCACGGGATCTTGCAGCCTCTTTATTCCAATCCTCAACCGGATCAATGATCAACTTCTCAAGTGCTTCTATATTCTCCAGTACGTAATGAACAAGAGCCATGTCGGGGCAGTACCCTACGAACCCAATAACTTTCACCACCTTCAAACATTTATGCGGATGTTCCATCTTCTTCACCCTCTGCTTCCCTCTTCTGCCACGCGATACCCAAACAACCTGTCCAAAGGAATGCTTATTAAGATATCGATAATGCCGTAGAGTTAGATGTGTATGGCTCACACCGTAGCAATAGACCCATCCATCGCCAATCTAACATCACATCAACCATTTAATCAAAACAAAATACAATTCAACGTTTAAAAAAGTAAAAATAAAAATGCAATACAACTCCCACTGGAAGGAATCTTTGATGCTCAAAAGCTGATTGTTGATCTCCCTAGCAAGCTCCAGCAGTGTTGCAAGAATTGTTAGCACAAAACAAGATGTCAAGTTCAACCAAACCCATCAATTACATCAAGCACTTTCATATGTAACAACAAACCATTCAATGCATCCTACTCGAGCTTATTAAGGAAAACTGTTCATAAATTTCAATGCCGTATTTCCTTTTCTCCTCCTTACTCTTGCTTCATTTCCTTTATTTTGTTGGGTTCAGACTCCAGTTTTGTGAGGCTCATGACTGATTGAACCTTTCAATGCTAAAATGTTAGGGAAACAAAAAACTTGATGGCATTGAAATTATAGAAAGACAAATCAAAGTTCACATAAATTTTACTGTTCCCTTTTGTCATACAATCTGTCCCATGAGGTATGTCTCCTAAACCTTTTTTGTGAAAAATATGGATGTTTTCCCAAGGTTACCCTTATTAGCATAATAACAACAAAAATCATTCATAAGCTCGACATAATTTGAAGGGTACAATGGCAAGCTAGAGCATGAACATGGAGAAGTGGCATGCAGTAGGATGAAGGGAGTATAAGAAATGAACAACTTTTGCTGTTTCAGCATCTGGAAAATGAGACGACACTGACAGCAGCAGATTCTATGTTTTATCTCATGTAATTCATTCACAATCAAGAGAAATTTACCCTCAGTGATAAATTGGTAAGCATAGGACATGCTTTTAGGATGCTTCTCCAGCGAAGGATTTTGTAAGTGCGTACTGCATCTACTACCAATTCTAATTCTCAGAGATTTGTTAACCCTTCAAATTTGGTGAAGTCACGAACAGGCTGCAGAAACAATCAATTATAGCTCTTATTCAAAAGAAAAACCCCTCTTGAGAAGCACTATTTAATGTAAGATCTGTTTAAATACTTACCAAGAACTGTACATCTATTCCAAGCTTCTGTAATTGATAGATAAATGAATATTTCTGGTGAAGATCTCTGACTAGACAGTGTGTAGGTAACATAATAATATATGCTTCTGTAAGAGAGGGACAGCTTTCATCAGGATGTCCGCTACTCCCCCATGATATCTGAATGAGACAAGATCCTGTAATGCAGAAACTTCAATTGACTCCCAAGTGCCTACAAGTTTCTATCTCCAGGTGCTCTAGTTTCAGCAAGGGGCCGCAAACTTTAAGATTCACCAAGGTTTCTGATTCTTCCACTCTTAGGACTTGTACAGATGGACAGTGGAACAAGATGCATCCCAGAACTTCTCCAGTTAAGTCTTTGACAATCTCCTTTAGGGAAATAAGGTTCTGTGGTTGAAAGAGAAACGGGAAATTCCTGGGAAGATTTCTGAATGGATAGTCATATTCATCACTCCCTCCAATATGTACCTCCGTCAGAAAGGGAACATCTTTCAATAGCATATTTACTTCTTGTCCACCATATCTGAATGAGACAAGATCCTGCAATGCAGAAGCTTCAATATAGTCTAAGTTCCAACAGTCTAGTATTTCCAGGTGCTATAGTTTCACTAAGGGGCCACAAACTTTAAGATTCACCAACCTAAATGAAAGTGCCACCCTTAGCAACTGCAGATTAGGGCAACAGGATAAAATGTACCGAAGAACTTCTCCACTTACAACAACATGAAACAAGCTGATGGCCTCGAGGGAATAAACCTTAAAATTGTGGAGGACCTGAACAGTAAGGGGTAACGTTTGTACGGACTAGGAAAAAACCAGCCGTACTTCAGTCTCAAGTTTTCTAACCTGCCTCTCTAAGGCAAAGCTTATCCAGCCATCAAGATGGTCCCTCGGTCTATGTTGTAGATCACAGCCAACTCTGAACCCTTAAAGAAATTGGGCTTTATGAGATCTCAACACCTGGTTTACCCGTTCCACATACTCACATGTCACAGGTCTGAATTTTTTGTATATCCTAGCAAGGATTTCTTCTTCTAGTTTTAAAACATCAAAGTACAAGGAACTAGTTGTGAAAGTCCACAAGCCTCTCCAACTCCAAGAAAGAACACTGGCCCTTGCCGCTTCTTTGATCGACAATAAAGACAGAATAGAAACAAGCAATTCATCTGGCAGTCGGATTAACATGTCTTCTATATATCTGCCTCTCTTCCTCTTGTTAGGCTACATATTTAAAACAGAAGAAAGATCAACAAGGGCCACGAAAGAAAAAAAAAATGAAAATCCTCTGAACATGAGCATTTTCAATGGTATAGCAAACAGACCAGACATATTGTTAGCACCAGGGCAGAGGAAAAGCAAGAAAAAAAAAACTGAAATTTGTGCGGCGTTCCTAACCAGGTGAACAGTTCATGCTTCAAACACTCAAAAGACAATATCACCATCCATGATTCTATTAGACTGTTTAAAATTGCATACAGTGTTAACAAATTGAAAAAGTCACTCCTTTACTGAAAGCTCGAAGTGCCAGCCAGATAAACTAGTTCCTCGCAGATAATTACTCTGAAGCAAATTATTAAAAAAAAAATAAAAATAAACTAACCAAAACGTGTTAGTACCAAGTACAAATTTCAAAATTCATCCAATTTGGATCAATGATCAAGATGAGAGAAAAAAAAAGTGTACCTTTACATCCGCCATTAACAGCTCGCGAGGAGCTAAAAATATATATCTTGATTGCCGGCGGCGGATTTAGAATTTTTACAAAGGAGGTACGATTATACATATAATTATTAAACCTTAATATTAAATTATTAAACTTATAAGTTTATATATACTATAATGTAATGATAAAAAAAATTAGAAGAAAATTTAAAAAATGCTCTAATTTATCTTTTTTTTTCTTTATGTCATTGGTTAAATGACTAAAAAAATATATAAACTATGAAGAAAATGAGCAGAATATTCAAGTTGTATATAATGTTAAGGATAAAAATCTATTACTTAGTTTATTAATTTTATCTTGTGTCGAATTAGTTTCACAATTTCACCTTTCAATTTGAGAAAAAAGGTGACAAAAAAAGTTTTAGACCTAGATAGGAAATAGTGTGAAAGTTAAATAACCAATATAGAGCTTTTTTTATTATCCTAATTATTAGCAGAAAAAAGAAATTGGCTTATTTTTTATCTTTTTTGAAGTAAGAGGAACATATTATTTTGTTCCAATTGATATTATAAAAATTATGGGGGTTCATTAAAAAATTTAAAGGTGCCCAATTGTTTAATTATATATTTTTTATTAATTTATAAATAGATCCGCCTCTGTTGATTGATGCAACAAAATCAATTGATCTTGCCATGGTCTTCAAACCGTGTCAAATTGAAGAGTGAAATTGAAAAATAAATAAATAATTTATCTAAGCGATGGCAAGACCTTACAAGCAGTGGTGGGTGGTGGGCCAAACCGACGCGAACCTGACCTAGCCTGGGTCTGTTTTCCCAAATCCTAGCACGGACCGCATTTGAGCGGGTTGGGCTTGGGCCGGGGCGGGTCCGAGCTGGGCCGGGTTAATTCGATTTTAAAAAACACCATTTTAATATGTTTTCAATCGTTATTTGATAGTAATTTTATGAAATATATTTTTTTTAGAAGAAACACCACCACCAATGTAAATTTTATTAATAAAAAAGCCAAATGGCACTTACATAATTTGGAACATGTCTTACACTTGAAAATAGCAAAACGTTCCATAGAAAAAAAATGAAAAGATAAAACTTAAGATATGTGCTTAACAGCATAATCAGATTAATTACATTCTTTAAATTCTAATGAAAACCTAGAATCTACTCTTGTTGGTCATCATCGGAGCTTTTAATATCTTACTTCCTTAGAACAGCAAGCACCCAATACCGGTTACAGACGCAAACCTCAACGGCTTCAGGTGTGAGCCTTGCTCGTTGCTCCGAGATAACTCGTTTCCCTGCACTGAAGGCAGCCTCGGAGGCGACGGTTGAAACCGGAATTGCCAAAATCTCTTGCGCCAATATAGATAAGATCGGGAATCTTCCTCTTTTGTTTTTCCACCATTCAAGGATGTCTTCCTTATTATTTTCAAGTGAAGTGCGGAGGTAATCATCCTATTCCGCCAATCCCGGGTTTGTGGGTCTCTGTCATTTGAGGATACTCGCCGCTGAGTTGAACATTGATGATGATAATGATGAGGTGGAATGTCGGGCGGGTGTTAGCTCGGATAACCTAACCTTATCAGAATGCTTAACAGAGTAGAGTTTGTATAACTCTATCAAATTATAGTCAGCTTCAACAGAAAATAGCAAATACAGAAACTTGTGCTTGACCTAAATATATGTGATAGTATGGTTCTAAAAATTGCAGACAACCCGTGATTTTGACATTTGGATCTAATGCACATGCAACAAGATAAATTTATGGGATTTGTTGAAAATAATCAAGCTATTTCTTTTGCATTGCTTCAACAGCTGGTTTCAAAAATTCATCGTCCTTGTATTGATGGAAAATATAGATGATGTTTACAAAATATAACATTGCTTGGTACACTGTTAGGTAATAAACTCCAGAGAAAAAATTTGTTATCTCATAAAAATATCTAAGCAACTCAACTAACTTAAAACATTTTTCCCAAACCTCATCCGTTAACCAGTCGTCTTGAACTTTTGAGTTAACAAAGCGAGTCAAAAGATTTGCCCATGGTTGAGCGTTATTTAACATTTCAAATGTTGAGTTCCATCAGGTGGGGCAATCAATTTTAAACCTTTTCCAAGAAAAATTCAGCCCATATTCAATACAAAACATCTTAAATTCATAAGCCAATTTGTTCATTGTTTTAACAAAAAGTAAAACATTCTGAATTGACTCAATTTGGTTTTACAGTTGTTGTAAACCATTTTGGACACATAAATTTAAAATGTGACACAAGCAACGAACATGAAAAAAAAAATTCATCAAGCGTTGGTTTTAATTTTTTTATCAATTCTCTCACCACCGCATCATTGTTTGAAGCATTATCAAAAGAAATAAAAAAAATTATCGGCAACAAAAAATTCACGCAAACTTTCAATAATGCAGTTAAAAATATTTCAACCCATATGATCAAATTTCATATATTTGAAAGCAATTATCCATTTTTGAATGACCCATTAATCATTTATCCAATGAGTAGTTACACAATAATAACTTTGTCCTATTGGAGATGTCCACATATCAGACATAAATGACAGACAATGATCAACAGTAAAAAAATATGCTTGTAAATCATATCTCCTAGCTTCATACAGTTTAAAGTTTTCTCTTCTAGCCTTTTGCCTAGACCTTTTTTTATAAGCAGGATTTAGATTTTCTTGGATAAATTTTTCTAAGTGTTCATCCTCAGCTTGTCTAAATGGTTTTTCAGTAATCATCATCCAATTAATTAAACCTTACCTAACAGTTTTGGATTAAATCAAAAAATACCTGGACCGACGAAGTTGCCAACACCCGTCAGTTGTGTTTGTCCACCGGAAATGCCGCCGATGTCTCCATGGACTTTGCTTAAGTGCCTTGTGAGGGTGTCTGTCCCGAAGTTCAATTTGTGTACAAATTTGTTGTTGCAATGTTTGCACTTCGCATATCTCATTTTACTTACCTTCCCAAACTTGATCGAAATGCGCCCAAACGAAAGCCTTCAAATTCCCGCTCTTCACTTGACTCCGCTCGGGTTGCTCGCTTTGTGGCGTCATTTGGGACCCCTTGGCACCAATTTGGGTTGGTGGAATTTCCTCAACATCATCATCAGAAAGTTGATTGTCAAGGCCAAGGTTGTATGTCGCCATGTCAATGTTTGGATCATTGTCAGAAATTTCTTGTGAATGCGAGCCTCAATTTTCTTGAACAAACGTCCTTGAAAAAATGAATCGACCTTTGTGCCGGATGAGGAGGAGGCAACACCTTTGCCCTTGCCGGAGTTCTTCCCTCGTGAAGCTATTAGTAAAAGAAAATAATTGAAGAGATGGAGAGATGATTAAGAGGTAATTAAGAAAATATTAGTGAAAGATTAATAAACTTGGAAAGAGATAGTAGTGAGAATAAGAGAATATTGTAGGAGAAGATTGGTGTGAGGAAATGTGGGAAGGAGGCTACCTATTTATAGGAGAAGAAAAAATTCATTTTTCCCAAAAAACCCTAAAAAACTAGCCGTAATTGGCTGTTGACTGAGGGTAAAAAAGTCTGGGGGTCAAAAAAATGTCTGGAGCCGTTGAAGGGTCAAGGAGTAATTTTGCCATTTTTTGAAGAAAAAAATCTGGCGAAAACAATGGAAACTGGAACGCTGATCTGGTTCGGGCTCGACCGGGTCATGTGATGGTCCAGTCTAGGCGTGTTTGTGCGAGTTGTGGGCCGGCCCGCTAACTTGAGCCCCTCTCCTCCCCTAGGCCCAAACACGTCCCAACTTCGTCCGAGCCCAATCCATTATAGGCCAGGCCCGGGTTTGACCATGCCGGGCCAAGTTTGACCCGGTCCAGGGCTGGGTCAGGCCGGGTGAACCCAGCCCAGTGGCCACCATTACTTACAAGTGTTTGTTAAGGTCACGATTCTACTCAATATTGTTTTTTATCATATAAAATTAGGATCACAAAATTAGATCATATATCATAATATTATACTAAAATATCATTATTTTTTGTAATAAATAATATAATTCATATAAAAAGATCAATTATTTTATAGATTTAATAAAGTTCAAATATCATAATAATGATACAATACAATTAATGTCATAGTATAAATAAAGCTAGAGCCCTAATCGAGCAAACATCAGCATGATTAATACAATAATAAACACAAGTATAGAAGAAATTCATAAATAAGCATAACTAACATAATAATTGCAAACTTAATGAGCTACTTTCAAAGTTTAATGTTTTGTCTTCTGAATGAGAAAGAGATGAATTTACTTCACAATTCAAATTATATAACAACTGACTTTAGTAGCCCAACTTTGACAATAAGGGTGATGCGGTCCGGTTGTGCAGGACCGGCATCTCCACTGTGTGCGGTGATGAAGGCAGCAGGGGGTCCTGGAGAAAAATTAGCGTCCTGGGTGGATCGCCTCAAGTGAAGGCCGGCAGCTCCTTGGTCCCATGGCGAGGAGGTGACGGGAAGTTCCTACGGCGTGGTAAAGGGCCCGGAACAAAGATCCTCCAGGGATGCCTGGCTGGAACACTCAGAATACAACGGTTAGGAGGTCCCCGGATCTTTTTCCGGGGAGGAGCCTCTGACGCCCAAGTCAGTGCTTTTTTTCAGAGGGAAACACCGTAATAAGTACAAGAGACGTATACCTGGCGTGTCTTTCTGCGGGCCGGAGGGAGAGTATTCAGGCGGAGAGGAAAAAGTGTCCTCTGTTTTCCGGCCTCTCTCTCTGTCCCTCTTTTCTCCAGCCGGAGCCCCCCTTTATGGCCATGTGCCTGGCATATTTAAAGGAGGAAGCGAGCCTTTAAGATTGTGGCACGTGTATGGTTGGATGATGCCTGTACTGTTGGGCGTGGGATTCCTTGGCCGCCTGCAGGCTCCTTGAGCCATGAGCTGCAGTAATCATACCCCGATATGACAAGACGGGGGTTGTGTCACTTTGTCAGAGTACATGTGAGGGCGCCGTGCAGGGCGTACGGGCGAAGTGTCAAAGACTCCTGGATGACTTCTGCCGCGCCTCTGAGGTCCCCTAGGTCGAAGTCTGTCTTCGTAGTGGTGGCCTTTCCCGGAGTCAGGCTGGTACCTCGGGGCATCACCTGTTTCCGAGGTTAGTTCGGTCGCCCTCGCGAGGGAGACGGTCTGTTGATTTCCCGAGGTAGGTACCGGCGTTCTGCCGAGGTGGTATTCCTCAGGTGTCTGGCTCCCTTCTTTCCCGAAGTCTTTAGGTAACTAGTGTGGCCACACTTCGGTCATCACATGCCCCCCTTCGGAAAGCCGAAAAGGATACTTCGGCTGATGCTTTCATTTGTGGGCTGTTTTCATGACTTCGGAGTATGTCATTCGCCACCCAAGGGATGTGCCTTGTTCGGGCAGATGCCATATGTCTGTCTTTTGGTGTTCTTTTGGCGTTCTCGAGGTGCCCAACTTTTTTATTTTTCCTACCATTGGTCAGCGAACCGTCACGTCTTGAAACTAGGTGTGTCAGTTTTGGGTGATGACCCCGGGTTTTCAGAATATCAGAAAGCGCACCTAGGTTTCTCGCGATGGGTGGCACGTGGCAAGAGCTTGCTGGGAAAGGCGCGTCTTTCGCGTGCGAGGGGCAGTTATGCCGTCGTTTCGCCTTCACACGGCAGTTGTGCCCCTTCTTACTCTATATAAACACCTTTCGCTTCATTTTTGCCTCACTTTTTATTTTTAGCTCTCATCTGCTCTAAAGCCTTTTCTCTGTCTTTTCTCCATTTTCTGGCACAATTCTTACGGTGGAGCGATTTCCGGCTATTTTTCACGACGGCATCCAGAAATCCAGATTTTGGCAAGGCTTTTGGTGAGTTCTATTTCAGAGTTCCTTCGGTTTTTTGGTTTTCGACTTCCTGAAGTCATTTTCCTCTGTCCCGAAGTCCCTCCTCCTCTTGTCCTACCATATCTTCATTTATTCCCGAGATTGGGCATCCTCTTATGTCTCCCCCTTGCCAGTTTTTTGAAAGTGAATTTCCTTTCAAAATTTTCAGCATTCTTTGTCTTTGTAGGCTCACACTGATGTTCTTTTTCAGAAATGAGTGCCGAATCAGCTACCTACTATAAGTCTCTCTTTCTTGGTCAGACCGAGAAGGGAGAACAAACGAAGAAGGGGCTACCAAGAGGCGCAAGACTTCAGGGAGCGGGCCGTCTTCGGCGACGAAGAGGACGAAGAAGGACACCTTTCTTCCACCCCCAGAGGATGCGGCGGAGACTGAACATGTCATCGTAACTTCCATCCCACCTGAGACTCCCGGCGGGGCTGAAATTTCATCCGAGGTTCCTGCGGGGGCACTTACTGTTGCCACCGTTCCAAGTCCTACCACATCGGTGATCCCTTTAAGTACCTTAGCAGGTGATTCTACTGCTGAGGAATTGGAGAAACGCTGAAGGGATGAAGGGGAACACGTTTCCTACTGCTGAGGAATTGGAGAAACGCCGAAGGGATAAAGGGAAACAGGTTCCTGCCGTCATGGAAGAGATCCCAGACTCTGACGAGGACACTGCTGGGGTTCCGCCCGGTTTGCCTTTTTCTCCCTTTTTTCGATACTTTCGATTTGTATAACTGAGGAGCTTTATCTAACTTACGTCTTCGTTTTTTCAAAAGATTTGGCCCCCCTAGTCTGGGTAACTGATCACGCCCGAAGACAGGCTCTTCGGGACTCTCTCATCCCGAGGGACAAAATCCCAAGGGAGTCATTCTGATCTTTCACGGAGGACATGAATCTGTTCTCCGAAGACTGTCGAGAAATGGCCCCCCAGATGGTAAGGGACGTGCTTACCCAAGCTTCCTCCAAGGCGGTTGCCGAGGAGTGTGCCTCCGAGGGCACCCTTGTTGCCAAGAGTTCTGAGCACGCTGCCCGTGTAACTCTTCTAGTCCCTTTACTTTTCTTCCCACTTCCTTATCTCCGTATTTTGGCTTTCCTTGTAAATTTTGCTAAGTGTCCCTTCTCTTGCAGCTCTTGGGGTACAGTGAGTACCTTTGGGTATGGACGACAGAGCAGTCTTCAGCCCGAGTTCGGGCCGAGAATGAGCTGGCGATGGCCAAGCGCTTCTGTGCTGATTCGGCATTGGCCAATATCGAATTAAGCCGGATAGCCAGGGAGAAGGTAGCTGCTATTCAGGACGAGTTTTTAAGGGGCCAGGAGGACCTCATAAAAGACTTCTCACACAAAATGGCCGTCCTTGGCGCGGAGGTTGTGGGCTTAACCTCAGCCAATGAAGCCATTCAAAAGGAGAAGGAGGATGAGACCGCTCTCTTGGCAATGGCTCTTGCTGACAATGCCAACCTTCGAGCTGAGGTCAACATGCTGAAGGAGGACGATGCTAACCTCCGAACTGAGGTCGACATGCTGAAGAAGGACTCAAAGAACAAGGAGAAGGTGAAAGAGCTGGAGAAGGAGGTTGCAACCCTTCAAAAGGAGGTCTCGGATCTTCAGAACGAGGCGGATGACTTAGACGTGGCTAAGGACAAAGCTGTCCAGGCAACGAAGGTTGCTTTTCAGGATGGTTTCTGCCTAGCCCGTCATCAGTTTCACAAGAAGTATCCGGACCTTGACCTCTCCTTTTTGGCAGCCATGGATATTCCCGAGGGTCCTCGGTGGGCTTGGTCAAAGATAGAGCTCCTCAACCTGTCACCTGCCTCATTTCCGAAGACGTCGGCCAAAGACAGCGGAGCTGGAGCTTCCCATGACGCCGGGGCCCTCTAGATATCCTAGGGCTTTTTTCCTTCTTCTTTTTCTTCGTGTTTTTCTTTTCTTTGTAACCTTCTTCCTGTATCAAAATTTCGATTAATGAATTCTCATAATTTTGGCTAAGTGTTTTGAGTAATCTTTTCCAATATTTCGAGCGATCTTTTCCAACGATCCCGACCACATTCGGTCAAGGAACTTCGAAACGCTTCTCGCTTACCATTATTGTGGTTTTCCATCTTTTCCCGACCATATTCGGCCAAGGGATCTTGGAAAAACCCTTGTCGTTTTCCATCTTTGCCCGACCACATTCGGCCAAGGGATCTTGGGAAAACCCTTGTCGTTTTCCATCTTTTCCCGACCACATTCGGCCAAGGGATCTTGGGAAAACCCTTGTCATTTTCCATCTTTTCCCGACCACATTCGGCCAAGGGATCTTGGGAAAACCCTTGTCGTTTTCCATCTTTTCCCGACCACATTCGGCCAAGGGATCTTGGGAAAACCCTTGTCGTTTTCCATCTTTTCCCGACCACATTCGGCCAAGGGATCTTGGGAAAACCCTTGTCGTTTTCCATCTTTTCCCGACCACATTCGGCCAAGGGATCTTGGGAAAACCCTTGTCGTTTTCCATCTTCGTACTGGAGATAAATGAGAAAGGTATTTTCCCCCCTTCGCTCCTTTGAGAGTTTGTTTGGTAACTCTTAGGTTCGATAGGAAATTTTCCTGGCCATTTTCCCTTTGCTTTCTCCAACCTCTTTTGTAGTCCTTTTTTATAGCTCTTTTGGCAACCTTGCCTGTCTGTTGCTCGACAGTTGAGCTAGTAGGCCGAAGTGCTTTCTCATGCTGATGATGGATTCTTGAAATCCTTTGCCTATAGGCTTTGCCTGCATGGTTTTCCCTTGATCAGGAAAAATATGGTTCGGAACGCCTTTGCACTTTCTGACGCTTTAGGAGGATTTTTGGGATCCTTTGGTTCCGGGGTTTCTCCTGCTAGGATCTTTCAGCCTTTCGTGCGAGGTCGTTATACCTAGCTTTGCCATACTCGGATGGCCCAATACTTCTGATAATCAAAATTTGATCGTTTCTATGGCCTCTCTGCCTTCGGGCCCCCGAGGGGGTATCCCAGCGTCCTGACGTTCTGCGCTTGGGGTTCCACTGGCAAGGAGTTTCCATTCTGGATCTACCTTCGCTCTGTTTCCCTTATTGGTTCCAGCCTTCCCTCCTTTTGGGATTTCGGCGGTGTAGTCTGCCAGTACCTGGGAAGTTCCATCTTTGCCCGACCACATTCGGCCAAGGGATCTTGGGAAAACCCTTGTCGTTTTCCATCTTTTCCCGACCACATTCGGCCAAGGGATCTTGGGAAAACCCTTGTCATTTTTCATCTTTTCCCGACCACATTTGGCCAAGGGATCTTGGGAAAACCATTGTCATTTTCCATCTTCGTACTGGAGATAAATGAGAAAGGTATTTTCCCCCCTTCGCTCCTTTGAGAGTATGTTTAGTAACTCTTAGGTTCGATAAGAAATTTTCCTGGCCATTTTCCCTTTGCTTTCTCCAACCTTTTTTGTAGTCCTTTGTTTAGTCCATTTTTTTATTTCCAGACGAACTGTCTGTGCAATGGTTGCTAGGAGTCCTTTTTAGTCCTCTCCACATCTTCGGGTCTTTTGAGCGGCTCGGTGTAATCTTTTTTATAGCTCTTTTGGCAACCTTGCCTGTCTGTTGCTTGACAGTTGAGCTAGTAGGCTGAAGTGCTTTCTCATGCTGATGATGGATTCTTGAAATCCTTTGCCTATAGGCTTTGCCTGCATGGTTTTCCCTTGATCAGGAAAAATATGGTTCGGAACGCCTTTGCACTTTCTGACGCTTTAGGAGGATTTTTGGGATCCTTTGGTTCCGGGGTTTCTCCTGCTAGGATCTTTCAGCCTTTCGTGCGAGGTCGTTATACCTAGCTTTGCCATACTCGGATGGCCCAATACTTCTGATAATCAAAATTTGATCGTTTCTATGGCCTCTCTGCCTTCGGGCCCCCGAGGGGGTATCCCAGCATCCTGACGTTCTGCACTTGGGGTTCCACTGGCAAGGAGTTTCCATTCTGGATCTACCTTCGCTCTGTCTCCCTTATTGGTTCCAGCCTTCTCTCCTTTTGGGATTTCGACGGTGTAGTCTGCCAGTACCTGGGCGTTCACTGCCCTTCTATGCTCATGCGTGACGTAGTACTTTCCGAGTTTGATGCACCATTTTTATAGTCTTTTTCGAATGCTTCTACCCTTTTTTTGTGACATCGCGCAGGGGCAGGTCACTTCGGACAGCGATAGCGTGTTCAGGGAAGTAGAATCGGTTCCTTCTGCCCGCTAGTCAAGTCATAGACGACTTTTCGGGGCAATGGGTCTTGACTTTGTTACCGAGGAGATGGTGATTTTTCCTCAGGTGCCGAACTCGGGGAGGTCCAGGCCATCCTGAACCCGCTTTTCCCGCAGTCCATATCCCGAAGGGGCTTACTTCCCGAAGGGGACTCATCTCGTTGATCTTTACTTCCCACACTTTTGTGACTTGACACCGGACTTTTCCCCTCAACGAGGTAGCGCTGCAGAGGTGCTTTGGTTTGAACTTAGCTGTGGCCTTTTTCGGCTTGACTACTGCATCATTTCGACCACGACAAGGCGTAGGTATTCGCGTAGAAAGCCTATGATAGTAGTCAGAGGGCATTTACCCTCGGGTGGAGGCACCCCTGCTGCCATTATTCGATTGCCCGCTGAATTTTTGGCGCGGACGGGGACCTCGGAAGCCCCTTCTTCTTAGAACGTCGAGCTTCAACTTCAGCAACTTGGGAGCTAGTTCCCACAGACGGCGCCAAATGATGCGATCCGGTTGTGCGGGACCGGCATCTCCACTGTGTGCGGTGATGAAGACAGCAGGGGGTCCTGGAGAAAAATTGGCGTCCTGGGTGGATCGCCTCAAGTGATGGCCGGCAGCTCCTTGGTCCCGTGGCGAGGAGGTGACGGGAAGTTCCTAAGGCGTGGTAAAGGGCCCGAAACAAAGATCCTCCAGGGATGCCTGGCTGGAACACTCAAAAAACAGCGGTTATGAGGTCCCCAGAATCTTTTTCCGGGGAGGAGCCTCCGACGCCCAAGTTAGTGCCTTTTTTCAGAGGGAAACACCGTAATAAGTATAAGAGACGTGTACCTGGCGTGTCTTTCTGCGGCCGGAGGGAGAGTATTCAGGCGGAGAGGAGAGAATGTCCTCTGTTTTCCGGCCTCTCTCTCTGTCCCTCTTTTCTCCAGCCGAAGCCCCCCTTTATGGCCATGTGCCTGGCGTATTTAAAGGAGGAAGCGAGCCTTTAAGATTGTGGCACGTGTATGGTTGGATGATGCCTATATTGCTGGGCGTGGGATTCCTTGGCCGTCTGCAGGCTCCTCGATCCATGAGCTGCAATAATCATACCCCGATATGACAAGACGGGGAGTGTGTCACTTTGTCAGAGTACATGTGAGGGCGCCGTACAGGGCGTACGGGCGAAGTGTCAAAGACTCCTGGATGACTTCTGCCGCGCCTCTAAGGTCCCCTAGGTCAAAGTCCGTCTTCGTAGTGGGGGCCTTTCCCGGAGTCAGGCTAGTACCTCGAGGCATCACCTGTTTCCGAGGTTAGTTCGGTCGCCCTCGCGAGGGAGATGGTCCGTTGATTTCCCGAGGTAGGTACCGGCGTTCTGCCGAGGTGGTATTTCTCAGGTGTCTGGCTCCCTTCTTTCCCGAAGTCCTTAGGTAACTAGTGTGGCCACACTTCGGTCATCAAAGGGTTCAATCACTTAAATTTTTTAATTTGGGTTAAAATACAAATGTAACCAACAAAAACCAATAATAAGTATGATCAATAGGATTAAAAGATTTTATTGATCTTAAGATCTTAATTAAAATCCTACCTAATCCTACCATATCACCGATTCTATTATTTTTCAACAATGTTTCATGATATTGAATCATAAGACCACAAAATTCTAAAATCCAAATCGGAATCATAACAACCTTACTATTTTGCTTCAACTCAGCAAAAGCACACGCTACAGGATGGAGTTACAGAGCTAGGAATGGAGAAACTTTATTGATTTTTTATTGATTCCAATTCTCCCAAGCCCAAATTTTGAACACAAGTTAGGCTCGTGCCAGTAATAGTAACCCATGATAAACCATAGAAATTACCCTGTAAAATCCATCGTCTGTCCTTAACCATCAATTTTCGTGGAAAATTTGTCCTCAAACTCTATTTATATTAGTCCAAAACTTTTAGAATGTGTATTGGTCCCTAAGTCTTAAATGGGAATTAAGGGGGAAGATCATTTGATGCAGCGAGTTAGCATAAGAAACAGTGATCGAACTTATTGAGCCTGGGATGGAGAAAATTTGGAATTTTTCTTGGGAGAGGGTAACTAATTCTTTATTCAAGTGTGCTGTAAAATATGACGTTAAAAGTCTATTTATAAAGTTGCATAAAGCCTTAATCCTAGGAGTAATAGAAAACCCAAAAGGCTAGGAATCCTAAGATAACTAGAAAACCTGAAAAGTAGGAAATAAGTCACTACAAATCAAATAAAGCACTAGAATGATAGAATCTATTTCTTTCCTTTCTTTGCCTTCTTTTGATCCTCTTGATCTAAGAATTTGTCAACCATACGCTCCACATCACCATTATAAGTCCTAAAAATTTCACATTTTTTCTATATTAGGTCTAAAAGCTTACATTTTTTTTAAAAATGAGTCATAAACTGCAACCATATAAACAGTTAGTCCTAAATTTGATAGAATAATAGATAACTAGCATACAGATAAAGTTGGCACAAAACCCACTTTACATAGTACTTCCTCCATCCCATAATAGATGAAACGTTTCTCTAGGTACGGAGATTAAGGTATTTGTGTAATAAAAGTTTAAATAATAAATAAAAAAGAAAAAAAAATTTGTTTTGTGCAGTGAGAGTTTAAATGAAGATTAAAAAAAGATTCTTTATTAAGTTTTATGTAGTAAAAGGAATTAGGGTAGTAAAGTAAATTAGAAGTTAAAAACTTTCTAAAATTCTTTATTAAGTTTTATGTAGTAAAAGGAATTAGGGTAGTAAAGTAAATTAGAAGTTAAAAACTTTCTAAAATTGGAAACGTTTCTTTTTTTTTTTTGAAATATTTAAAAAAGAAATATGTTTCATTTTTTTTTTCTATGAAGAGAGCACCAAACTTGATAATTGAAATAGCCCATTAACTAATATAAAATTATTACACAATTTAAATTTACTAAAAAACAGTTATTAAATAGTTTAAAGTTAAGGTCAAACAGTTACATATAGAAATTCGTGCCAACTCAATCTTCATCAGCAATGCCATATTTCCCCAAATTTCTGAAGCTCTCCTTCATCTCTGACTCTCTTGTGTTCACCTCAGCGAGAAGCGGCGCTAATTTTCTCACCGCCAAGTGATGAGCACCTGAACGAAATGGGTAACCATTTTCGTAAGTTATGGAGACCAGTTAGACAGAATCGATCTTCAAGATAAATTGCCCGGATGATCTGGCCTCGGGCCAAAAAGTGACTTTAGGCCTAGAAAGAATCGGGTCAAAATAACTGGAATTTTAATTCTTTTCTGTTAGGCTTATCGGTTTTCAAACATCAAAATGGCATGACAGATTACGATCAATGTCATCTACAGTATTTCCTTCTCAACGCAAAATCGACAAATTTTCACTTTTGCACATAAAATTATACCAAGTAGTACTAGTAATTAAATAAACCATACTCGGGTTTCTGTTCTTTTCGCTTTCAAGAATCAAAGAAATAAAAAATAACATGTCTTCTGAGCAACAAAAAAGATTAAAAATCTGGACGGCTAATCCTTGGCAGGATGTGAACCGCCATTGCCTCCAGATCCGCCGGCCTCTCAACTACCCAGATCCTCGGCGGCGTAACCAAAACATCGACCACGGCGATCTCACCATCTCCGCAAACGATGCACAGTCTACCGCCGCCAGCGGCCATTTGCCTCGCCCCAACCAGCAATTCGTTCTCCATTATCTCCTCCCACTCATCCATCTCTTCCTGGTACCTCACCAACTTACCCTCCGCCTCGTCCACCGCATACATTACCAGCTCGTCCATCGCCGCGGCGGGCCCTCTCCATCCGGCCACCATCCCCTCCGGCATGTCCTCCCACGCGTCCTTCTCGATGTCATAAATGGCCCCTTCTTTCGCTGCCGCTCCCTTCACATTCACCATACACAGCCTCGCTTTCCACCCGACGGCGTCAATGGCCTCTCTGCTGAACCTCCCATCTTTGAGCCCCGTCATCCTCTTCCAATTAGGTTTATCCTCGCTGATTCCGTGCAGATCCCACTTCTCCAACGACTTCGCCACATCGTGAGAGAAGTGGGACCCGATCCCACTAGCCACATAAACAGCGCTTCCAGACGCCCCCGCCGCGCACCAGCGACGAGGTGTGGAGAGAGGAGGACCGGAGCCCCAAGAGCCGGCAACGGGATTGAAAACTAAAGGGCAAGAGAGGGCAGGGTAAAAGTTCTGATTCGTGGCTGCTAATAGCACGAGATTTCCGTCGACGGAAATGGATTGGACGGAGAGGTTGCGGGAAACGAAAGAGGGGTGGTGAATTATAAGAGGTAGCGCCGGCGACTGCGGCAGCGGGTCCCACCTGGCAGAGATGGGGTCAAAGCACAGGAATCGAAGAGGGGTGGCGGCGGATGAGGACGATGAAGGTGAAGAGAAGACGGCGTACAGAGAGAGGAAAGGAGGGAAAGAAGGGGAGTAGATGAGGCGGCGCCAGGAGCGACAGACGGCGGAGAGATGGGCTGCGTGGACGCGGGAGAGGCAAAGCTCTGCCACATGATCAGGCAGGCCAGGCAGCAGCTGCTGATGGGGGGTGTGGTAGTGGTGGGTTAGTTTGGGGAGTTTAGCGGGCGGTGTGGCCATCGGTGTGGAAGGGAAGGGAAGAGTACAGAGAGATGCCCGGCGCTATTAGCTTCTTTCGGTCTGCAGGACTCTTCTGCAAATTGCAGATAAGGTCCCGATTTCTTATTGGTGGGAAATGTGGGGCCCGCTATAAAAGGCAAAAGTTGGGAGCTTTGAAGATGGGCCGCATTTAATTCAGTTTTTAATGAATTTCTGTATTTTAGGATAGACATGAAACTTTTTGCTTCATTTATTATTGGCTTTATAAAGTCTCTTTTAGGCAATGAAAATGTTATGGTGTTTGCTGGCTGCATAATATTGCACCCATTCTATTATAAGTAGACGAATTTTTTAAGTCCATAGATTTCATAATATTTTTGAATTATTAAATTAGAATATAACAAAAATATTTGTACGTAGTCATTAACTTCATGTATGAATACTTGAGAATTTCTTACAACCAAATGAAAGTTTGAGTCATTTGTTAGAACAAATTGAAAGTTTATTAAACTATTCTTCTTCTGTAAAAATACAACAAAATTTTCTCTTACCTTTACGATGTAAAACCTCTGCTGCCATTTTTAACCATTAAAACATCATGAGCTGTGCTTCCTTGAACTCCAGAGTGCATGTGCAGGATTTCAAATGCTAGAATCATGTGTTCCCCCCCAAGGAAGTTGCCTTTTCCTTTGAAAGGGTTTCTCTAACAGTTTGTGTACAATGACAGGTCTTCATTTTATGTTCAACGCCAATTCAAGCGCTTAAGTTGGCTGCAAATTAAAATAATGACAAATTGTTATTTATTCATTTTCCTGCCTCCAGTTGTGGTCACTTTTCATGCTGTAAAACAAGCTCACATGATAGCTATTTATGCTTTTAATCTTCTTTGTAAGAGTTTATTCGATATTCATATTGTCTTTAATTGCTTTCTGACTACAAAGGAAAACAACGAAAAAGATGAGTTCCTAGTTGTTTGCCTGAACTAATTTTTATATGAAATGTTAAGGGGAGTGAGCACGTCAGAATTTGAACACTTAATCTACTTTATATTCTTCAAAATCCTTAGTCATTCGACCAAAAAATTAGGAATACATTCTACCCTTATTAAAAGCTAAAAAATAACGAATCATAAAGCTATAAATAGTTGACCAATTGAGACAATAGTTAATTATTCTTATAAGTTTCGAAACTAAATAAGTTGAATTGCATCTTACAAAAAGAATCGAATATCATATTTATAGTTTTACCAGACCATTTGCCCTTCGAGTTCAACTACTTGCTACCTTTTCCAACTTGTATTAGTTATTTATAGTACTCATTCGTCCTAACACTTTACAACATTCATTATTTATAACAACTAATTTACAATTTTTTTTATTTTTAATATTTTAATATATAAATAAAAAAATTTAAATATAAATGATAAATAAAGATTTATAGTTTTTAAATATATATATATTTTTAAAATTTTTTCTAATAAATAATAATATAAATAAATTAAAAATTAAATTTAAGTTAAAAAAATAAAATATATCAAATTAGTTAGAATGGCGACGAGACTAGGAATAGATTCTGAGTCATGCTCTAGGTAACGTAAGAAATACTCGATGGAGACGGATAAGAGTATTGTTGTCCAGAAGCTTGTGTATGTTTCTTTCTTGAACAACTAAACCAACCACCACCACCACCCCCACCCCCCCAAACCCCACCCCCCAAAAAAACAATTGATAAAGTTCTTTATCTTTATTATTGGACAAAATAAATCAATTGGTTCCTTAACTTTGTTAACTCAAACGAATTAGTCCTTTAAATATGAATCAGTGTGAATTAATTTCTTAACTTTAAAAAATGTAGTGAGTTAGTCCTTCAACAACTTAGGCAAACTATAACCTTAATCCCAACTTTCAACCTTTCAACACCATGATTGCTGCGTTTAGAAATTTTCATTTGCACCAAACACATGAATTAACAAACTTTACTAAATTGCTAACTACAATAATTAAATGATTAGATTGTCTATACATGTTATTTTTTGAAAAAAAAATTATTTTAAACTAATTTAAATAATTTATGACCATATAATAATATATATTTTTCTTATTTTTTAAATAAAATATATTTATTGATCTACTGTAAAGCAAAACAAATCAATTTTCTATTTTCTCCACCTTTGCTTTCATAACTTATTTTTTTCTATACATTTTCTCACTTTTTTTAGTAAAATAAATTTCCCATTATTAACAATTTATCTATGCAGAGAAAAAACCCAACCTTTAACTTTGGATATTTTTTCTTATTTTCTTCCTCAATTTTTCTTTAATTCCCTTCTTTATTTGTTCAATTTCTTTCATATTAGAGTTTTTTTTTTGTTTAATTTGAATTCTTGGAATATTATTTGCGTGGAGAGTTGGGTGGGTAGGGGGAGAAATAGAAAATGATGCTTGGAGTGAGATGGAGATGATAGTTGAGTTGTTAGACTCATAAGTTTTAGAGTACTAAATGCAGGATGAAAAAAATATAGCGATTGCGGTTGTCATTTTTCATTGAAATTTCATCAAATTAATAGTATAAATGATAGAAAGGATTTTGATAAGATGCAACATATGAGATATGAACCTTTATAGGACAAAATAAAAGTATGTGGCGCGGATAGGACAAAAACTGCAAGAATGTAAATCTACCATGGAGTTCACTCCCGTAAATAAATGATAAAAAGCCATAAATTGTAGGAGCATCCTAATTAGCATGAAAATTATGATAGATGAATTAGTTTTAAGATGATTTGGTATATTAAATCTAAATCATAAAACATTAATACCAAAAAGATTAATTTGGAAAATTGTTTGAAAACTATATCTAATTTTAAAAAAGATCCTTTAATAAAATGACCTCTAAATTCATAACTTCCTAATATTACACATTTTATATGAAAAACATGAGGAAAAATATTTAAAAAATAATTTATCAATGTAATAGTGAAGTGTATAAAAGAATATTATTTTGATTTCCTACAAATCAATCAAAGTTGTGTCTAAATTTGAGCAAAATATAAATTATTAAATGCTTAAAAAAATTAAATTATTATGTATAATTTTTTTGAATGATCATTTGTAAGGAATTTAATTATGTAACTATACATTTAACAATTTTGTAAAGTTTATTAACCTATGAGTTTGGTGATAACGACAGTTCCTAACAAAAAGGATATTTTGCTGCAAGATTGAAAGTCGGGACTCAAGGTTGCAGTTACTCTTGACAGCTGAAAGGCTAAGTTACACCATTTTACAAAATTTGAGGACTAAATTGAATGATTTTGTAAAATTTGAGGACTAAGTCTAGAGATGTAAGTTCAACCAGCAACCCAATTACCGACCCAAACACGAACCAAAAATATCGGATTCAAGCTGGGTTTTATATAAATTTTCATGCGAAATGGCCCGACTCGACCCGACACGATTATATTGTGAAAACAATTGTTTGGTTCGGTTGCAAACCCGACTAACCTGCCTAACACGACTTTTACCCAGCTTAGCCCTCACTCTCCCCAGGCCCAACCCAATTCACACTATGCTCTGTCATTCTTACTGCTCTAACCCTTTCCCAAGTCCCAAATTCCCAATTCCTCACTTCCCCTTGTGCGTCCTGCCCTCTGCTCTTCGTTGACTTCGCTCCTGCCTCTGCTCTTCTTTCACTTACCTCCTCCTCATCGTCCGACGTCTGTCATCACCTTGCCTTGCCTTAGCCTAAGATCGGCTCTTCTTCGGCCTTCGCCTAATGCCAGTTCACCGCACCTGCAGCTGTTGACCGTTTTTAGTTCAGTCTTCGCGTCGCTTTGCTCTTCTTCGGTCTCCTCTAGACTCCGGTCTTCCTTTCGTTCTCACCACAGCCGCTTCATTCTTCTCTGCCTTTCCTTCTCCTACATTATTATGTGGATGTATGTTACTGTTGGATTTGAGTTTTCTACGTGTATGTTGTAGCCATATGCTTCTGTTTTTTTTTTCCTGTTTTGGTCTCAGTTTCAGACGCATGGATATGGGAAATCAGATTAATCCGATTCCAACTGACCCGAATTTGAATTTATCAAGTTCGGGTCGAGTCAGGTTTGTAGAAGACTCAGTCGGTTTCGATTTACAGGAAAAAGGATAGGGGTATGCATATTTCAGGTCGGGTTTCGACCCAAACCTGAAATTTAGATCCAACTTTCAATCTTGACTAAGGCATACTGAGTTAAAGTTAAAGGATTAATTCGTGCAAGTTGAAAAAGTTGGAGGACTAATGATGCATTTAGGACTGTTTTATTGGGAGGAAGAAGTTCTCTATCCTTGCTCCGAAAGACGAGCGCAAGGAATCTGCCAGCTTTAATTCAGAAGGTACATTGACGCAAAAAGTGGATTGGACGCAAGAAGTGTTTAAAAAATAGGACTAGGAGTAGTTTTTGCTTAAGGCCAAAATGCATGGTTGGCCTCCAACTTGTCAAACTCACACAAGTTAGTCTTTTATCTTAGACTCAATGTAAATATGTCCTTTAACTCAGTAAATTAATCATTTTGGTCCCTCAACTTTGTTAAATTAAGTGAATTAGTCCTATATGGGATGAAAAGCTATGAGGTAAACAGCATGTGTGCCGGTTGTGAGGTAGCTTCCTAGATGGCCGATTACGTCAGAGCTCACTGATTTTTGAATCGATAATCACCAGAACGGCTTGGGCCATGGAAAGGTCTCAAAAGACTTCGAGGGGAGAAGAGGTAATAGGAGACAAACCAATGGGAGGAGACGACAGGAGATGAACCAATGGGAGAATGACTGATGGGAGACGAGACCTCCAAGGGAGAAGGGCATTCTGATGGGAGAATAGCTTATGGGAGACGAGATCGATGAGAGAAAATATAGAGGGGAGATAAGACCTCCAGGGGAGAAGGGTATCGAGAGCATTGAAGACCTCCATGGAAGTGACGTTGACGGGAGAAAAGCTCGGGCAATGTCGGGAAGAAACCGGGCTACGTCAACGAGAGAAAAAATGGGGTGACGTTGATAGGAGATGAGATCAAGCAACACTGACAGGAAAAAAGATTAAGCGATGTCTAGGAAAAGATTGGGCGACATGAATAGGGGAAGAAATCGGGTGGCTCTGGGAAGAGATCAGGCGATACTAGAAAGAGACTAATGCCGTTTGTCATTCCGTATACCGAAGGACTAACTCACTCAATTTTTCAAACTGAGAAACTAAGTTGCACTGAGTTTGGCAAGTTGGAGGGCCAGCCATTTACTTCGGGCTTTGTTTAAAGGATTGATCTTGTAACTTCCATAGGATACTTCGCCCAGAAAAATCACTCGCAAATAAAATATCGTTAATCAACTCTCCCCCTGTACTAGTTGATACACTTCTCCACTCCAATCGTTAATAGGTAGCTTGGTCTTTTCACCACAACTGGAAGAGATGTTGTCATGCATTTAAATAAGAAAAAAAAAAGTAATGATCTTATCTACTTATAAACTATCAACCTATTGTTGCACAATTTAAATTAAATAGAGAATTTTCTCAAATGTAGATGTAAGGAGTACAAAAAGGTGTACAAAATCACAATGGTTAATTACAATTTGTTCTTTGAAATTTATGTGATATTACATTTTACCATCTCTTGTTTTAGAAATATACTCTTTGTTTCTTTACTTACACTTTACCCTTTTAAAAAAAATATTTTTACATATATAGAAATAAACAAAGATAATTCAAAATATCTATTAAACTATAAAAAAAGTACCACACATATTGAAACTATTAAGAGATGACTATCATATAGTTTAAATTAAAATTTCAAAGGTTACTATCAAACAATGTAAAAATAACAAGGACAAAGTGCATATTTTTTAAACATGATGTAGCAAATTGTAATATCACCTAAACCCCAAGAACAAATTGCAATTAACACTAACAACAAAGTGATCATATGAATTTGTACATGTAGATAAATAGATTGGTAAACAAAGGTGTAAACTATTATTTGCCAGGAGCATACCTTACTCAATCTGCTTACCATAATGTATGCTCACTTTTCAAATGCTTTGCATTCCATAACATGTGTTCATACTTTTATATTTATACAATGGTTTTAAAATATGTCATTCTTATCATGTAAAAGCTCATAAATACTTAATATCATGATTATACTTTTTTACTACTTACAACATTAAAAACATAACTAATATATACTTATACAGCACAAAATTCATATTTAAAAGCAAGGATATAATTTTGCAGATTGGACGGAGTAATTAGTTGTAGTGATCCTTGTATTTTTTTTCCTGATGTTTTCATTAACATTGTTATACTTTATGAAGAGTAAAAGAAGGTGATCTTACTTTAAGCGACGGCTCACTTATTTTGAGTGACAAAAGGCACCAAAAAGATATAGTACCTCTGGTTCAAGCGTTCCATCAATCTTGATTACTTAGAGCAACACAATCTGCATAATCTAATTATATGATTGCATTTAGAAAACAATTTTTTAATATTCATGTTTTGGAAAATCTTTCCCAATTTCACAAATTTGTAAAAGTTACTTTCCTAGAATTAGTTTAGAATCTACAAATTATTTTCTGTTCAAAAAAATCACATTGTACCTAATGAATGTTCAAATATTTGCAATTGGATTCCTAAGCTTTTCAAAAATTTCATTTTTGATCCAAAACTTAAAAAAAAATAAGAATTTGGTCCCTTAATTAAAAAAAGTTTTACAAAATAGTCCATGAAATTTTATTATGAAACTAAGTTTCTAAGGTTTGAAATGCAACAATTTAGTCACTTAACAGTTCGGGAAAAGTGAGAAATTAACTTAAGCAAACAAGAATAGTTACATTGTTCATTATTGGACCAACCATGATTAGAATTATAATTTCATAAATTCTCATATTCCATTAATTTTATTTTTCACATAATATCATTTTTCAAAAATTTTGAGAATCTTTTAGCCGAACGCAGATTACTAGTAAGATATACAGAAATACTAGTAATACATGGTCTTTCAAATTACCCCACATGGGAAAACTGGCAAAAAAGCATTCAAATTACACTTTCCTATATACTTTTTTCTATATTGTCCTACAATAACTTCTTAAACTTAAACCGTATAATAATCTCTCTTTAGTAATTTTCATTTCTCTAATATAATACTTCTTCTGTTCCATTTTGGATAATACATTTTTTTTTGTATGAAAATTAAGCTATGTGTAATTTATGTTACTATTTTCATTTGCACCCTTAAAGCTAAAATAATAAAAAAAAGTGGGTGTTGTGAAGCAAGAGTTTAAATAAGGATTAAAATTTCTTTTTTTTTTTTGAGTTTTCGGCAGAGAGATCGGTTTAACCGATGGTAGTAAGCAATATTAGATATAAAAGGCTTTCCAAAAAGAAAAATAGTTCATCCTTTTTTGACAGTCCAAAACAAAATATTTGTCATCCTTTTTTGGGACAGATAAAGTATTATTTTAGGAAGTATGTGCAAAATTCCCAGTAATATTTATTCAAGAGAGCAATTTTGCCACTAAATATTTTTTGGAGCAATTTTACCACTAATATTACCTGTTAGGAGCAACTTTGCCGCTGTTCCATCAAAATTGTTTATGTAGCAAACATGAAAAAAATAAGAAAAATGCAAGTTTTCTTTACCTAAAACCCTATATCCTGAGGTACTGAATTTATCATTTTTACAATCATATTCAATATGACTCTCACTTTAACAACTAACTATACCCCATACCACCCTTCACTTTCTCCACCACAGCTGCCACTACCATTCTTTCACAAATTTGGCAATGCTTATTAGAATAAATCCCAAACAAAATCAAGCCCGATTTGATGTAAAGGTGATTGAATACATAAAGGTATTGTAGTTCTAAGATAAAAGGATTGGCGACAACGACAGTGACAGCAAATGGTTGCTTGGTGATGATGAGAAAGACCAAAATAAGAAGACTCAACAATAAGCGTATATCATCAAATATATGATTTTTAACTCATTTGGGTGTTATGATAGGTTAGAGTAATTAGGAGTTAAAGAAAAAACTTTCAGGGACTAGTTTGAATGTGGTCCCAAAGAATATTCTCATATAGGGCAGAATATTCTTATCATTAAATACTCTAAGAATTTTTTTTACAACTCCATTGACAAAAAAAGCTCCTTTTAATGGCAAATTGCTCCTTAGTCCCTCAAGCAAACACTAGTAGTTGTTTTGCCCCTTATCTATGTTTTAAATGTCAGTTAGTTGAAAAAATAAAAAAAAAACATATTGGACAGCTTTAAATCATTGAAGCATAGTTAACATAAAATTTAAATTAGAATTTTAGAAGTTGTTATCCAAATGTGTAAAAAAAGGGAGAGTAAAATGTAGGTTTTCAAAAATAAAAAAATAAAGTATATATTAGAGCAAATTATAAGAAGGTTTTTGTAATGTCGGCAAATCATAATGTCTTTTACTTTTTAATACCATGTTTTTCAGGATTTTCTTAATAAACATTAACGGAAGGAAATTTAAAATTGATGATATGTTAAAAACGACAAAAAAAAAGGACCCTTTTTTATTCAAAATAAATAAGAGTTCGAAAATACAATTCGATTCGTTAAGGGTAATCAATTCAAAAAGCGAAATTGGCGTTGCTTTCTCTCTCTCTCTCTCTCTCTCTCTCTCTCTCTTTCTCGCTCTCTTATTTCCTTCATAGTTGAACAGAAATTATGGATAGATTTGTGGCTGTGGAAGCTGTGTCGGCGGACTCTGACAAGCGACGGGAAGTGTAGGGGGTGTACATTAACCATTGACTACTCCTTTCCAGCCTGCACGTGGCGTGCATGAGTTTCACAGGCCGAGCGCCGGTTTTGGCATGGCCTTACGGGCAAAGAAAGGTTGCCTTGGACCCGTCTGCTTTCCCCATCAATGCATCACGTACAATTAATTATTGAAGCAACTACAACCTCTTTTCTTTATATACACACGCACATGTGACGCTTCAATGAAATATTTAGATTTGACACGAGGTCTATTTTTTTTCTGTGTATTGTTTCATTTTTCATTTTTTATGTTTAGCACATATAATAAAAAATGAAAACAGTAAATATTGAAATTAGTATGATATTGAGCCTGAACCGTCTTGGGTTCATAAAATCGGGAAGATATCAACAAGTTGGGGAATGGGCAGACCGATTTATAATGAAACATAATCATGAAAGGTTTTTTCTATAAGAAATGATTTCAGGAATAAAATGGCTTATTAATTGCAATCTAGAAATATTAATGTTAGCCCTATCTTCTGAGCCTTATTATATTAGAGGTATGTAATACAAACCTTAAGAGAGTTACTTTGTTTTATTTCAATTAGTTAAATTAATTGTCAAAGGATTTTTTAATACATATGCCTTGGGGGCTCTTTAACAATTGTCTTTGAGTGTAAGAACCGAACTAGTGGCTTGACTCAATGGCTTGGGAAGCTCAGTTTGACAATCTAATGGATAGTTTTGTTATCAATTTGATGCCATTTATAGAAACAATATGGCAACTATGAGAAGATCAAGGCGTAATCAGGCTCTAAATCACGATGACAAGGGAGTCATCAATGAGGGAAGAATTCTGCTGAATCCTCCAAAGGACCGATCCACTACTAAGATAACAATGCACATCTTAAAGATTAGACAAGGGAAATATGAGCCACTAGGGGATTATATTAGGCGATTTAATGTAGATGCCATTTAGGTATGAGATTTTTTTTCCCAGAAATTCATTTAATAACAAAAACCTAGCGTTTGTTGAGAGATTCTAAAAGCGCATGGGATTTACATGAAAATCCCATCCAAAATATTAAAGAATTCCTTGATTGGATGGCCTGGTACACCCATGCAGAGGAAATCAATAGGCTAAAAGCTCTAAAAGTAGCCTAAAAGAAGCACATGAAGTCAACAAATGACATATCCTCATCCCAAAAAAGGAAAGGGGCATAAGGCTCTATATACCCCTTTACAGGATACACGAACCAACATCCTCTACACAAGGTATATGGAGACAAAGTGGCTAGTGCTATTGCCCCTGAAAGCTGCTTGAGAAAAAAATATTGTCATTACCATAAAAACCAAGGCATGGTATGGAATATTGTTGAAAGCTTAGGGATTTTATAGAGGAACTCATGACAGGGGTATATATATATATTTGCTAATTCCCCGTACAGGGAATAAGTGAGGCCCTATAAGAGGGATGAAGATGAGTGAGATCGTGATAAAGTGTGATAGAAGCCTTCCAATCACATCATCTATCCTTGGTATGACTTTTTGCCTTCTGAATCCTTAGTCAAATGAGCCTTCACTCCAATGAAAATGAACTCTTTGCGCCCACCTTCCAGTTTAGAGGTTTTTTAATTTTGGATAACTTATGTTGACTCAACTGATTCCCAAATACTGAGCATAGTTTCATTAAAATGTTGGTACAGGAAAAGAAAAAGTTTCTTGAAGTGTTTATTAATAGTAACCCTTCTAGCCACATCATCTTCGCTCAATATGTCTTTTTACCTTCTAAATCCTTCATCAAATAAAGGGTCAGAGAGAGTGAAGAAGAAGCAACCTTTCCAACTATTTGAGAATCTTTTAAGAGCTAGATAAAAATGATTTTGTTGGCCTTGTGAAAGGTTAAAATAATGTGAAAAAAAGTAGTATTTTGGTTTAGGGAAAAATGGTAGAAATAAAGAAAGGTGTTGAGGTTGTACAAGACCCCTGCCAAATGGCACAACAAAAGAAAACATTTATATGGGTGAAGGAATCGAGGTAAGATGGGAAGGAAGAATCTAGAAAATCTTAAAGATTTAGACGATGAGAAGATGCAAGGAAATATAAAACCTACCTAGAGTTAAATAAGGTAGATCGAGATAAGTCTCTCCTTAGTATGTGGACTCGATCTTCAAGAAAAGGCAAGGTGGCCCCAACCCCTGTGGGCAAGGAGGGATCCTTGATATCATAGTCTAAGGCATCCATAGTGAGTTCACCTATTTGCACTACCACTTTGTTAAGCATAAGGTAGAGGACTCGAGTTATTTGACCATCAATAATCTCTACCTTCATAGTTTTACTATCGAAAACCTTGTAAATGAATTCTCCTCCATTAATGTCTATGTGGGTCATTCTCTTAGGAACCAAGATGAACTATTGACCATGCTTCTTACCACTGGTCAATAGGGCATTTAGGAAGGAAGAAAAGAAAAAAAAACCCATTATTAGAAGTGGGAATCACGAGAGCAGGTCACCAAATAAAAAGAAGAAAAATGAAAATGAAAATGCATTCTTCACTTGGAATATGAAAAATATGCTCATATTTATATGGAAGTTAATGAGAATGGAAAAAATAGTGGAAGTCATAATAGAAGAATGCTGAGGAACATCAATGATTATTACGAACAACAATGAGGAATCGGAGTTAAAGAAATAAGAAGCATAGTGATTATGTAAGAGAATATCACGAAAAGTGAAAGATACAAAGTAAAAAAGGGTATTTATAACCTAACGGGGTCTCTTTATGTCTCACGTCTCACAAACTGCTAGCTTGTCATCATGATAATGAAGGAAATGAACCAATGGTTATTGACTTTTAAATGATGTAAATATAAAAATAAATCATTTTGGATTAAATTAACTTAAGTTAAAATGGATTGACTCATCATTTTGACCTATAATTGGTCAAAGCCGATTTTTCCATTCATAGGCCTAAAAAATGCACAAGCCTAAAGCCCGTATTTTTGTTAGAAAGGGGCATGTTGGTACCATATTAAGCCTATAGCCTTTTGGGTCTAGGAAACTTGGAAGATATTAAGAACCTAGCTCATTCTAGTTTATTATGAAACATAAATGTAGAAGAACTTTAGTAAAAAGGGATCCCTACAAGGAATAAAATCCCTCATTAACTGCATTCCAAAAAGATTATGTTTAGTCTTATCATCTATAAAGAGGGACCCTCATGGCATATTGGAGGTATTTAATACAAACTCTACTTTAGATAGCTACTTCATTTTGTTCTAAGAAGTTAACTTAATCGTTTGAGGATTTTCCTAAGGACACACCTCTGTGGCTTTCTAACGATTGTCTTTTAGTGTGCATGAACCTGAGAAATGGTTAGGCTCAATAGCTTGGGAAGCTTGGTTTTACAGTTTGAAAAAATCTTTTTAATACTCAAAATCATCTTTACAAGTTTATAGGGTAGAATGTGTGCCTATGTGGGAGAAAGGAGATGCCTACTTTTTCCAATATCTATAAGGCTATCAAGCCAACATATGTGGCATTGCTGGGGAAATTGGCTGAGGTAGGGCTTGAACCTCTAACATTTATTGAGTGTCCCTAAGCGTTACGTCAACATAGGACTTGGTTGACAACCTAATTGCTAGTGTTGTTATCATAAATGATAGTTTGAAAAAGTAATATAGTAAAATAATTTATTAAATATGAAAAAGTTACAAAAATTTAGGACAACTTAAAATAATAAATGTTGTAAAGAATGTGAGACATAGGGAGAGTATTACTCTTTACATATCTTTTAACCTTCTTTAAATCCCTCAAACTGTATAAAGATTTGTCACTTAGACGAAAAGCCAGCCAAATATTTTATATCAAATTATGAAATGAATAATAAGATAAACTTATATGCATTATGCATTTCAATTAAAATTCAAAATTAATTTTCTTGGCGTAACAATTCATGAAACATATTAGTATTTTGTAGAATTTTTCATGTTTCAAACATCATCAACCAAGGAACAGTTGCCAAAATTTTATGAGAGAAAGAATATTATATAAATATACTTTTATCAAAATTTTGGGAGACAATTGCCTCACTTACTATAATGTGCTCCAACCTCCGCCACTGTTTTGGACTAGCCAGCAATGAATGAGAACCCTTGTCGTTGGTTGTAGTTGTAGTGGCTACCTCCGAACCCCTACTTTTCACACCACTTATCTACCTTTGCTTCCGACTTGGTCAAGCTTGCCACTTTGTGTCCCAAATTTTTACATTCTTTATCCCAAACTCCCAATCCTACAATATTTCCATTTTATTTGTGGTGGTGCTTTTTGCTAATTATTTTCTTAGTGCGATAAGTACGTATAATGAAATTTCATTGTTTTAGCACAATTAATTACAAGTTCATCAAGTGCACAATTGCTCCATGCCATCAAATCTCATCCTTGCACTTTTTATGTTGCATGAACCTTGAGATTTGCTAATCGGGCGCCTTGAAGAAATCAATTTCTAATCCATGTTATTGTCATTCTGTGATATTTTTTTTATTTGACGGTTGACAATATATAGAAAAGAAATGAAGTGTGTGCCGTGTGTACCCTTTTGCCGCATAGCCCAATTGCCTGCCAACAAGAAAAAATTCATTAATGGCTCAAGCTAACTTCACCAACTACTTGACAGTTGCCAATAGTTTGGTTGAAGCCAAATTTCACATATAAACTGGATCAGATGTAGTGTATCTCGATTCTCAAATACATCTCATCACAAGGAACATAATTTTAAATCAATTTATTTTAATTTGAGTTAATTTAATTAAGAATGATTTATTTTTATTTTTATATAAATTTTACTTGAAATTAATTTTATTTAAAAATCAATATTATATAGATATGATAATTCATTTGAAAGTAAATTTTTATGATATTATTAATTTTTTTTTATAAATTCTTTATTTCTAGGAATTAAAAAATAAAAAAAATTAATAAAATTATAGAAATTATATTTTTAATATATTATTATGCCTATACAATATTGAATTTCAAATAAAATTAGTTTTGGATTAAAAAAATATTCTAAATTAAGTTTACTTAAGTTAAAATGATTTGCTATTGATGTAACAAAAATTTTGGTGTAATCTAGGAGTGCCTCATGTCGCTTGTAGGTGTAGATTAATCTTATTAAGGTAAGGTCGAATGTCAAAGTGAAATATGACTCCGTTAAAACACAACACTTTACATAAATTCTAAAATCGCTTAATCAAAGTGCCTAAACTCGTTAAGTAGATAAAATTGAAAAATTGAAATGGATTATTTGGATCGAATAAATGTTTCAATTATTTACTTATTTGGTTTGAATTGGTTCAAAACTGATGTCTATATTTAGTTATTATATTAGTTATTTGTTTCTAAATTTGGTAATTGAAAAACCAAATACATATTTTAAAATTATTATCATCAAATCTTCCTATATAAGACCATTTTTCTTTCATTTTTGATTAGATATTTGAATCAGCCTTTAAATTTAGGTATAAAATGTAATATTATAAATTTTTATAAGTTTTTTTTTCAAGTTTTTTTTCCCAATTACTATATGCTTGGTTTCAATAAGAAAAAAAATGAATTTATGAAAATCAATAAACTTAATTATAATTTAGATGGTTTGAATTGATTTTAATTTGCAATTAAGATGATTTGTATTAATTTTATAGGAACTAAAAAACCAATCAGATTATTCTATTTGAATCATAATGAATGCTTTATGGTTTGACTTGTTAATATATACAAACAAATGAAAATAATTAATATACACACAAATATCGTCATTTATGGAGAGGTGACATGTTGTGCAAGAAAAAGCAAGAGGAATGATCAGAAAAAAGCTGACAATATTGAAAGGAGCACAAAGAAGGTAAAGGTGATGCATCTTGGTGATAGGGCAGAGGGTAGATCTTGTTGTGAGATGGTAAGGGCAAAATACAGTGATGCCACAAAGAAAGGTTCATTTTCTATGAAGATAGATATAGAGTGCAAAATCACATTAAGACAAATTCCAGAGATTAATTTCCTAATCGATCTATTGCCTAATTTTGAACAAGAAAGGAAGAACACCTTGATCATCTTGGTTTTAGGCCGTTTTGTTAGTTACAATGTCTTGTGTGTGAAAGCGAGATCTCTTTAAAAGTTACAAATGGATTTTGAGGCAATTGATATGGGAAAGAAATATTTCTTCAAGTTTGAAAGTAAAGATGATTATATTCATGTTTTGATGGAAGGTTCATGGGTTGTGATGGGGCATTATTTTACTGTCCAAAAATGGAGGCCAGATTTTTGCCCATTGATAATGATGTTCTCAACAATAGTGTGTTGGATTAGGCTTCCAAAGTTATCTATGATCTATTTTCACAAGGCTATGCTTTATAAGATTGCGTTGTTGGTCGGGTCTCCTATAAAAATGGATCATATTATGACAATTATGGAGATAAGGGGTAACTTTGCTTGGATATGTGTGGAGGTGGAATTGAAAAAGCCCATGGTGCCATAAATTATGGTGGATGTGCATCGTCAGACTGTGGAGTATGAGAGTTTGTATACAATTTGTTTCACCTATGACAAATTGGGGCACTGAAGTAATGAGTGTGGTATGCATATCGAGCAGGGGGCAATGCCTACTTTTGCTACTAGGGAGGAAAAGGAGGTCCTCAGCCAATGAATACACAGTGTAATTCATAACTAGTACCTATGTTGAAAGAGTCGACACAACCTTTGTATGGCCCAGAGATGCAGGTTGTTAGCGGCAGGAGGCGACAGTTGCAACAATGGCAGAACTCACAAAAGGAAAATTTGAAACCTCAACCTAAGATTTTGGGAAACAGGTTTAAAATCCTAAATTAATCACTTGGAGATTCTGAGGTAATGGTCTTACCATTTGAAGATAAGTCCATAGATCAACTAGCTAATTTGGAGGGGACGAGAAATGTCAACCCAAATCTTGTGGGGTCACGTGAAGGCTAGAAAAAAACATATAAACAAGGGGGCAAAACCACAGAATATGGAGAGGAGCTAGACTCATGGGGCTTGGCTAACACTTTAGATATTCCTAGTGATCAGGCAGGACAAAGTAGTGCTATTTATGGAATGGATTGGGCTCGTGGTAGTTTAAGGAGGCCTTTAAAAGTGCATTTTAATATTAGAGCAAGAGATGGATAGCGTTTTTATCAAAGTGAAGACATTTGGCCAAATTTTCCTAGTAATAAGCATGAATGAGAGATTAGCCTGTTGAACCAGTATGGTTCCTACCCTCCGAACGATGCTCAAAAGAAGGATGTTGGATTTTCCAATGGGAAATCAGATGAAGGTCGGGACAATGTTATGGACGGCGCTTATGCGTATGGGAAAGACAATGGCTATTAAAGCATTTTGTTCCTATGTTAGTTTTCAATGAGGCTTATCATGTGAATTGTATAGAGGTGGGTAATAAGCTTTTTGAACGTGCCTATAAAGACCAGGTGCATATACATGCCCTGTGACAATGTGTCTGGTGGAAATAAAGTCGATATCGGTGGATGCTTAAACCTTGAAAGTGATGTTGGGGTTTGATAGTGAGTGTGCAGTACCTTCTATTAGTTATGCCGGAGGGCTCTAGCTTCTCTAGAACAAGAGGCAAGTCGACTTCCATGTTATTGAAAAGAATGAGCAGTTTATCCGAGTAGTGTGGTCGGTTAAGGGGCGTTGTGTGTACTTTTTCTTTGTGTATATGCAGCCTAGTGTTTTGAAGAAATGTCTTTGTTTTTTTTGGGCAAAGATTCAACAGAAATCGCATATGTTTAATAGTCCTACCTTCTTAAGGGTGATTTTAATGATTTTCTTTCAGTTGAGGAGTATTGGGGAGTAACAAAAGATTTTTCTAAATTAGTCCAGGAGTTCGGTTAGCAAGTGCATGAAGCAAGTTTGATCAATGTTAAGCCTGTTGGTGCAAAATTCTCTTGGTTTCGAAAGGTAAGAGGCAAGGTGGTTGGTCAAGAAAGAAATGATAGGCTAATGATAAATGTTTAGGCACAGGTTGATTTTTTATTAGTAAAATTATTTTGCTTGCCTCAGATCTACTTAGACCACAACCTGTTACTGTTTAATTTCGGTTGTTTGACCACCTCAAGTCAGGAGTTGCGTCCCTTATGGTGTAAGTTAGCTTAGTTGATCCATGGGCAATTCAGTGACTTTTTTGGCAGTCATTGGAAGAATTTACAAGAGCTGCTTTGTTTGATCTTGGATCAATTTCAAGTGAATGTTAGGTATTGGAATATGACGGTGTTCGAGAATATTTTTAAAATAAAAAAAAAGTTGTTGCATAGATTGGAGGGGATTAAAAAATCTTCTACTTATAATTTTTCCAAGTTTTTGTAAAATTTGAAAGGAGAGTTAGAGGCTAATTATTAGAAGGTTCTTGAGCAGGAAAAACTATTGTGGTTTTAAAAGTCTCGAACAAATTAGATTATTAATAGCAAACAAAATACTTGCTTTTTCGACGTGACTACAATGTGAAGGTGGAATAATAGCAAGGTGGTGGCGTTGAAGGTTGGTGACAAGTTGGTTACGAATCAAGACAGGTTGAAAAATCATGCCTACCAATTTTTGAAGAATCTTTTTTCTCAGCAAAAGGGGGTGATGACACAAGCAATCGGATGTGTGCATCCTTATGTGAGTGACATGGATGCTTATAACTTGATGCGGCCTATTTTGGCAGAGAAAGTGAAAAGTGCCCTTTTTGACATGAAGGGGATGAAGGCTCCTGGCCCAAAAGAAGTGTATGCTCTTTTTTTTTTCTAGCATTTTTGGGAAGAGGTTAAAGATCACCCGGTTTCTTTTGTTCAAAAGGCTTTCATCACAAGTTCTTTTCCAACTGAGGTAGCTCGCGGGTTAGTGGTGTTGCTCCCTAAGGTCCATATGCCTACGGATATTTGTGATTTCAGGACAATAACTTTATTAAACACTTGTTATAAGTTATTAACTAAAGTGTTGGTGAATAGGCTGCGCTCTTTTTTGTGTTTCTTGGTGAGAGCTTTTAAAAGAAGCTTTATCCTTGGGCGAGAAATGTGTGATAACATTATGGTTGTCCAGGAAGTTATTCACTCAATGAAAAAGCTTCAGGGGAGGAGGAGTGTAGTCGTGGCTAAAATTGACCTCCACAAAGCTTATGATTCCATTGATTAGGGTTTTCTTAAGCAGGTGCTTGAGGAGTTTAAATTTCCAAGCAAATTCATCTGAATTGTTATGTTATGTGTTACAGTAGTTAGCTTGGTATGGTGTGGAATGGTGTGAGACAAACTTTTTTTTTCCCAGGGAGAGGCCTTCACCAAGAGGACCCTTTATTGCCTTATTTATTCATCTTGTGTATGGAGAGACTTTTTCCCTGCATTCAATAGAGGGTGCTAGTAGGCAGATAAACTTTTTTTAAATTTAGGAGGCATGGACTTGAAATTTCCCATTTATTTTTTTGCAGATGATTTGTTACTCTTTTCAGAAGTTTCAAACTGCAGCGTGAAGAGGTGACTTGTTGTCTGGTGGATTTCACTGGTGAATCAGGTTTGTAGATAAATAAGGGGAAGTCTAAAATTTTTTTCTCCCCTAATATCTTGTCAACAGTCATCAATTCTTGGAGTATGTCTTGTAATATTCCTTTAACGAATGATCTGGGGGTGCCAGTTATTCATGGTCATGTGGTAAAGGCCTAAGATGGTTACATTGTCAAGAAGTTGAAGGCCAAGCTTGCTGGGTGGAAATAGAAATCATTGTCTCTTGCAGGTTGAAAGGTACTAGCTCAATTAGTGCTATAAGCTATCCTGACATATGTCATGTACACTGCAATGTTGCCAAAGGGAGTTTATGACCATATTGATTATGTTAGTGGAGATTTTTTATGAGGCAGTACTAAAGATAAATGCAAGATGACATTAGTTAGTTGGGAGAAAGTATGTACCCCCAAAGACAATGGCGACCTTGGCCTTCGAAAAGCTTCGGAGATGAATAAAGCGTTGTTAGCCAAGATAGGTTGGACTCTGGTGCAGCAATAGGATACTATATGGGGTTGAATTTTTTAGGCTAAGGCCCAGTTCAGTAGGAGTTAACACCCCCACATTAATACGTTTTTCAAGTTTCTTTTTTCTAGATGTAGGGGCCACGTTTAAGTTGACATATTTGCCTTTTAAATTTCTCCCACCTAATCATGTGTTAATTGGCCTTAACCATCCTGGCCAACACAGAGAATATTTGCAAAACCATACTATTATCCGCAGCGGTAGCGATTGAGGCTAAGAGTATAACGACCCAAGTCCAGAACCGGTCAACGAAACACCTGCCCACACCACATGGGCTATCCTTTGGGAAAGAATAAGCGCTAGGTGCTTATGTTCTAGAATTAGAGCCTATATATCCACATAAGGCTTCCCACAATTCACCCATGTGGGATATGGGGGTGTTACAAACTCCCCCCCTTATGTACCCAACGTCCCCGTTGGGGTCAATCGGATTACTTGATTCCCCGGATTAAGTAACCTCTCTAATCGGACTATTTAGCCCCTGGCCAAGTAGCCTCTCGAATTCAGGATTAGTCCCGGTAGACGATGCATGTGCATACCTACTATGCCACACCATCGTGGTCCCGGGTTGGCTCTAATACCATCTGTAACGACCCAAATCCAGAACTGGTCAACGGAACACCTGCCCACACCACATGGGCTATCCTTAGGAAAAAAATAAGCGCTAGGTACTTATGTTCTGGAATTGGAGCCTATATAACCACATAAGGCTTCCCACAATTCACTCATGTGGGACATGGAGGTGTTACAAACTCCCCCCTTATGTACCCAACGTCCCCGTTGGGGTCAATCGGATTACTTGGTTCCTCGGACCAAGTAACATTTCTAATCGGACTACCTAGCCCTTGGCCAAGTAGCATCTCAAATCCAGGATTAGTCCCGGTAGACAATGCATGTGCATACCCATTATGCCACACCGTCGTGGTCCCGGGTCGGCTCTGATACCATCTGTAATAATCCAAATCCAGAACTGGTCAACGGAATACCTGCCCACACCACATGGGCTATCCTTAGGAAAAGGATAAGCGCTAGGTACTTAGGAGTGGACTCTCAGTATAAGGAAGTTCCCCCGTTCCATACCAGCGGACACAACCATATACTTTGAACCAAACCTGGCTCTGATACCATCTATAACGACCCAAGTCCAGAACCAGTCAACGAAACACCTGCACACACCATATAGGCTATCCTTTGGAAAAGGATAAGCACTAGGTGCTTATGTTCTGGAATTAGAGCCTATATATCCACATAAGGCTTCCCACAATTCACCCATGTGGGATATGGGGGTGTTACAAAGAAGGACGCGCGGCAATTAAGGCCGGGAGAGACACCGGTGATTAAAGGCCGAGAGGGACACTGGTTATTAGGACCAAAAGAGACACCATCGATTAAGACCGAAAGAGACTTCTGTGACTAAAACTGAGAGGGATGCCGGTGATTAAGGCCAAAAGAGACATTGGCAATTAAAGGCCGAGAGAGATTAAAGCCTAAAGCCATAAAGCCATAGAACAATTTTCCTCAAATTTTCAAGAGCTAAAGGTCTCAATAATAGTGGTGTGAAGCGGGTCGCTCCAGTGGGTTGCCAATTTGTTGAGTGGGTCTTTGTCGGTGGCAGCGACCTAGATGGAGAAACCAAGGAAAATAACCATAACGAGGTGGGCATGCTTGATCTTCGCCAGTTGAAGGGTAGCCTTCTTCTTCGGGTTAAATGCCAATTTGGGCGGGTCAAAAAACTTCCCTCCCCCGGTAGAGCCTATTCTCCGAATCTAGCTCTACGTTCCTCTAGAATTCGATGTAGCCGATCAACAAAACCTCAATCCAAATGGAAAAAGGAAGTGGTTGTCCCAGGTGATTATGCCAAGGGTAATTAGGTTCAGTTGTGGGGGCAATAATGGAAGTAAATTGAGGGTCCTACTAAAACTCTCTTGCCCAGTCAGCAAAAACAAGTTAATAGGGATCTATTAATCCTTACTAAACAGGCTGTAAATATTTAAAGAGACAGAATTTTATTAATCATCAGTAAAATTCTGCAGACTTCTATTTTTGGTGCAATATTCTTAAAGCTAGGGATATGGTTATGATGGGTTAATACTGGCGAATAGATAATGGTGAGCAATTTTCATTTTAGGATAATAGGTAGTTGCTTGAAGGGTGCCTTCGAGATCATAGTTTACAGGTAGTGGATTGGGAGCTCTTTGGTTTGAGGATGGTTGATTTAATTTCTACTGATAGAACGTAGGAGTTAAGCAAGGTAGCCTATCTCCTTCTTGAAGGCGTGTGTTGTCAGATTGTTGAAATGCTAATCCCGTGAAACAATTAAGTGGCGGACAAGCTCATTTAGAGGGGAAAACACATGGAAGTTTTTCAGTTAAGTCGGCGTATTCACTTTTTTTTTTTTGTCAAAAAAAGGGGAGCGGGCATGGATAAAAGCAAATTTTTTCTTGGATTTGGAAAATATCAGCTTCTGAAAAAGTCAAGATATTCCTATGGTTGGTTGTTCATCAAAAACTAAATACTCGGTCAAGGCTAAGATTACGAAGCATTCCATTAGATGATATGTGTCCTCTTTGTTTAGAAGGCAAAAAGTCCTAAATCATATATTTCACAAATGTGAATTAACAATGGTTATATGGGTGGAGGTGTTGTCGAGGGAGAGGCTTACTAGATTTCTTCTCAAGCCATGAGATGATTGGCTTCATGAGAATTGCATTGCTGCGATAATGGGAGACAAGTCAGGTTGGTCCTTTTTGTTTATGTCCATTTTGTGGTAGATTTGGAATACACAAAACCCTTTTATTTTCTAGCATAAGAGATAGTTTTCCCATGAAGTGTACAATCGAGCTATAAAAAAAGCAAATAAGTAAATTGGATGTAAGGATTTAGTTATATGTAAAGTGGTTAGGCTGTAGCAGGTGGTTTGATGGTGTCCTTTAAGCATAGGTAGATGCAAGCTGAATTCCGATAGGTCAAAGATGAAGGATGGTAATTCAGTAGTGGATGGGTTATTGTGGGATTGTGAAGGAAACTGGGTATGAGGCTTTGCCATGAAGTTAGGAGATGTTTCAATGGTGTAAGTGGAGCTTTTGGGTTTGTGAAAAGGTTTGAAGTTGATTGCAGTTTCAACTTTTTGGGGCTCAAGTAGAGGTGGATTCCTTCACCTTGGTTCACTTCTTAAATAAATGCAACAGTGATCACCCTCGTTTCAACATCATTGTGGATTATAGATATTTAATGGGGTGATGTGGTATAGTTGTTGTCCTCATATTCTTTGAGAAAGCAATAGATATGCTGACTTTATGGCATGCATGGGTCATTATATCCATGAAGTTGTTTGCTTTTTTGGAACCCCTTCGGCATGTTTAGGCTAGTCTTTGTTGGCACATAGACAAGGAGTGTCATTTATCCGCGAGTAGTGTTTTTTTTTTCATATCTTCGCTATAAAAAAAAATATCGTCTCTTATGGATAAAATAAACAATATTGATTGGGCGATATTATTATTTTGTAATATTAAAATTTCAGTTTTCTGTCATATATCTGACAAAAAAAATTATCTGAAAATGAAGTATGCAGCACGTTGATAATAAGGGAAAATTACCAAAAATCTCCTGATATTTTATCAAACCTACAGTTATGTCCTCTTTTTTAAAAAACATACACTTACCTCTTTCCAACATTAATACTGTTATTCACCATCTAGCCTTGTTCCTTAGAGTTTTTAACCCCAAACTTATACATCTAACAAGCCACTCCTATTCCTCTCATTACATCCTTCCTTGATTGAATCCCAGCTCTCATTTTTTCGTCTTTGTACCAATTGTAATCAAACCCGACTAGTAAACCATTCCATGAAACATTGTATACATCAAAACCCATTTGACTAAACACATGAAAAAGAATTGAAATGGTGAACAAACACATCGGATGGTCACCTGGTAAGAAACCTAGAAACATTAGTAACTGAAAACAGAGTTAGATGAAGAAGACCAAATCAGATTGTCCCAGGAATAAGGTGGATCCAAATCAAAGATCAATTCAAGTACAGGTCCTTGGCATAAAACGAATACATGTTCATGAAGAGAACCTTCTCTCTGGCGTCCTTGCTTGTGATGAGTGCCTTCTCTCCAGTGGATTCGTGGATGCGATGGTGAAATTGATCTAACCACTGACAGTGGCTTCAATTAACCTTTGTCCTTCAAGTTACATAGTCTTGAAAGGAGAGAAGAGAGGCGAATCATTGATGATTTTGACGAAGAAAGCGAAGTTGGAGAGGAGGGAAAGAGTGAGGCCATGGTCAGTGCGGTAGGCGGTAGCTCTCCCTCCCCTCCCCATCGGCCCCTCCCACTATCGTCGAAGCACTGTCGAGGCGTTCGATTTCAACTGTCAAAGCCTATAGAAGGAAATCAATCGGGTTGGCAAATTGGCGTCGGAGGCGGGTTCCTCAATCGCGGCGGGAAATCACAACTTTTGATTTTCCCGTCAATGATGAGTATAGGATCGCCGCTGAGACGTGTCGATTCTCTCGTCAATGCTTCGAGTATAGGATCGCTGACGGATGAATGAATTAGGTGAGGGGGCAAAGAGGGGTGTGAATTGGGTTTGGCGAAATCGAAGGGTGTGCGAATCAAGAACAGAAGAGAGGGAGGCAGATGAGGGAGTGAATTGGGGATGGAGGAGAAGGACGCAGCCGGAGGACAAGGAGCAAATCGAAGCCCATAAAAGGAACAGAGATTGAAGCGTTCGATTGAGGAACAGAGATCGAAGGGTCCGATTGAGGAACAGAGATTTCACGTCCGATAGATGTTGGGGATGGGGGAGAGAGCGAATTGGGTAAGTGAACGAAGGAGAGGATGAGCGAATCGGGGATAGAGTACAGGGTTGCCGGAGGAGAGGGAGAACAGACAGAGAGGTTGAGAAAAGTTAAAGTTTCTGGGGAGGGAGGAGAGGGAGGATGTTAAAGAGAAAAATTTCCAGGGACTAAATTTAGCTTTTTCCCATAAAATATTATGCTGATGTGATTAATGACCTCTGTTAACATAAAGATTTAAAATGAAATATTTTAACGAGATTAAGGAGTCTAAATGTGCATTTTGGAGGTTGGGGTTAAAACTGAAATAATAATTAAAGATTATGGTCAAATTGTGTAATTTATTTGGGATAAAATTCGAGCAATCCTCGGGGGGGTTTTGATAATTTTCCCTTGATAATTATTAATACTTCTCATCACATATTGAATCGGTTGTGAGAGGCATTAAAAGTTCTAAAAGTTTTCTTTTCCTTGTTCCATTTTTCTTTTTGGTTCATTAATTGGAGTACTGGTGTGTCTATAATTTGGCTAAAAAGTGAGAGGTGATTCTCTCTGTTTTTTAACCCTCCCTATATTGATGAATTAAGGATTTAATTCTCTCTGTTTAATTAGTTACAAAACCAAAAAATATTTATCTGCTGAACCAGATGAAACCATTTGATGTCATAAAGTAGTCCCTCATTTCATTTCATTTCATTTTTTTTTCATTTTATTCCTTTTGTTCTTAATCTCTTTGTATCTAGGATAACGTCCAAAAGGTGCATCACTGGAACAAGCTTTAAAAGCAACGACAATATAAAGCGAAACTACTCTGAAGAAGAGACGTTTAATAATACATTATTTACTTAAATATTGAAAAATAAGAACATTAAGACAAGGACAATAGTCCAAATTAGTGGATTTCATGCTATTTGGTGATGATCATGGAGCTTGACTATGGCCAGATCCTTAATCTATAGAATGGTGAGCTAAATACAACCATAAGAAGACGGAGCTTCGACAAGTTTTGCAGGCACTGTCGCTGTTACTCTATTCTACCGGCTAACATTGGTGGAACCATGCTTTTAGGCTCGGGGGACTAGGTGGAGGCAAGACTAGCAACGGCCAAAACCTAGGAAAAAAAATATTATTTAAATAATTATTTATAAAAATTAATTTTTATAAAAAATTATTTAAATAATTTTTTAAAACGCTTACTTTTTATTGTTAATTCATCCCTAAGTTTTCAACTATTGTATATTTATCCCAATTCCGTTACTAACAACATTAACTGTTGGTTAAAGGATGAATTTGCAACGCTAGACAATGGCTTAGGATAGACATGTAATAGTTGAGATGTTAAGGATAGACTTGCAATGAAAAATAAAGATTCATGACTGTTGTCGTTATTTACCCTTTTAGTATTCATTAGCAGTTCAAGGGGCAAAATGCGAATTTGGTCCTTTATTGCTTACAAAATAACTAACTTAGTAACTAATATTTATAAATTGCCAAACTTCTTGGGGGCAGCAGCACCCCCGCCCCTATGTGGCTCTGCCACTGCTGGCCAAGATATTAAATATTATTACCATTAGGTATAAAGCACTTTGAATTTTCAAGATATATGGCATGGTAAAAAAAATGTTAGAATATTATTTTAAGATGACATAATTTGTCTAATAATTTATTTTTACACATTTTATATGTATTCTAATTTTTCTCATCATAATTTGTCAAATATAAATAATATATATATGATAGAAGATCTTTTTTTAGTACAAAAAACATTAAAAAAATGTAATATATAGCAAAATAAATAATACTAAAAAAACTAATTTATTAATATAAGTGGAAAAAATAATACTTTAATAATAACAATACATTATTTAATACCACATTCAGTTCCTAGGTGACTCAAAGTATGATACTTTTTTCTTAGCTTGTTATGTAAAAGCAACATATTTATCCCTCGTTATGGAATTTTGGTTTTAAGTTAAGAAATTATGCAAATGAGAATAATATTCAGTTGTGGTAGCATGTACCAGAAATCCAATTGGGGGATATTGTTCAACATCACACACACCTTTAAGCTGCTACTATCCATTAAATTTTTATATTAATTAAAAAAAGTAACAAAAAAAACAAAAGTAAATGTTTATTTTATGATATGCATAGTATTTATATTTCAATGTTTTATTTATTTATGATATTTTGATGTAAAATGAAAAAATAGCCATGAAAAATAAAATAGCGCGGTACATACCATGTGGTATTTGCAGTATACTGTCGTTTTTTTTTAACAAAAATGCATATAAAAAATTAGCAGTATATCACATAATAAAATGACAAAATGTGAAAACATTTGTACTGTGTACCACATTCACGGTAAACGGTATATCACGCTGTATACCACAATATTTAACACTATGCTACTAGCCAATGGCCTCGCACTGGCACATGATCACGCATGATGATCATCCATCATCATTACACTAATTCCGGTGCATTTCAGAGCAACACCCAGGAGTAGCAAAACCGCCATGATTTGTTGCCATCACCTAGTAATTGTTTTGGGATTTAACGAGTTTAACATCATTTACCGTAAGCTCTACGAACCGATTGCTCAATTTTATAATTGCTGGAAGTTCAGGATCAAATAGTCATGCACATAATTATGGCTATGATCACTACTTCTCACATCAAATTTGAAGTATCAAGCACCAACAGCTCACGGGTCACAAGCCTCGTTGCCAGACTCCAGAGGGTGCTTCTGTTACTATCAAGATTCAAGACGGTGGAAACAAGCTCGCTCTTACACAGGGCATTCTTCAGAATTGGATAAGTGGTTGCCAGAAACTGGACATACAACAGAAGTTCGACAAGAACACACTGGAATTTTGTTTTTATTTGCATTCTTTTACATTGATGAAAAATCAATCAACTTGATTCATCCGTAGGAGCCTTCTCCTTGGGATGTTTTGATGCATAGTGGTCTACAAGTTGCTTCTGATTTGCTAATTGTGCCTGAAAGAATGACAAATCAATCAGCATAAGACCATAAGTTCAAGCTCGCAGGCTGTCCGCAGCCATACCAAAACCAGGAATATACCTTCTTTCTACAGCTCTAAATTTTTAATTTACACAAGTAAACCAATAGAGCAGTTATGTAAATGTGTTCTGTAAAGCCCAAAGAAAACTATTACTACCATGTATGAAACTCTTCACAATCATAAAACAATTCCACACTTGCTAAATCTTTTGACCCGCACGAGACATGGTGTAATTCAAGATTCAGTATAACTAGAACTGGCGCAACTTTGGTAGTCCATACTTCAAATGTATTTTCATGCATTCCCTGATAGAATGTCACCTTCAATGAATTATTGTATACATGGAACTACGGTATCTTTGTAGTGCACCACAACAAAACATTGTGTAGGAATAACTTTGTCCAGGAGTGCAAGCTTCAGCTGCCCAACTCTCGGGTAAGCACGAGACAAAAGATGTAGATGTCAAACGTAGCACAAAGATCTAACATCAACCTAAAATTATGTCCATTTGTTTGTTGCGCAGGGGTGGGGGAGCAGGGAGCATCAAGAGATATATGAACGATTAAATTACACCAGAGACTATTATTCTTCCATCACTCTAAAGCACCCAAACATTTGTTAAATAAAATGTGCATCAGTTAAACCACAACTACTCCACTGGTGCAAACTTGCACACTTAGCAAAAAGCCAACCATACAATTACAACATCTACACAACCAGCAGTATAAATCATATCTCCGTATGAAGTATATGCAAGTTCAACAGTTCGAGCAAAAATGTTGGCAAGGACAACTAGCATTAACCTTGCAAATACTATACATTTTCAAATATGTTGAATCCAAAAAGGTATAGAGCAAATAGCATGGAAGGCAAAGGTGACGTTCATAAGTCTCCTATGGAAAGCCTTCACTATTCTTGCTGGACCATAACTGAATTTATTCTTCACCTCACAAAGTCACAAGCCAAAATTTCATCTCCAACAGAAAGCTATCTAAAACATACTTTCATCCAAATCTTTTACATTTTGCTAAAATAACCTATCTTGGATAAATAAGGAAGAAAAAGCACCACCTATGAATCATTTCTGGTGGTGACAACATAATATACCAGGTATCACCACCACCAAAAGCTGATTGGAGTGCGGACCCTTTTAAGCAAAAAAAAAATGGATTGAAGGGCCCAACCCAAGAGACCGAAATGGGGCTCGCTTACACAAAAAGGATTCAAAACATGGATTTCAACATCATAGACTAAGGTGTATGTTTTTCTCGGTTTTCGGCATTCACTTCTGTTTCAAGAGTGAAAATAACAATTATGAAACAAATATGCTATACCAATAAACTGCATGGATTTCGGTTCATATTATTTCATATTTGACTTTGGGCACCTATTTATTGATCATTTGACAGTCGATAAAACATGAAAAAGTGGCTAGATCTGGAACATTGCTTCTTTGTTATTGTCGACAGGCAAACAACCCGGAAATACAGTCCCATAATCGATCAATCAGAGAAAAAATTAATGGAAAAAGAAAAATGAATCGAAGACGATTGGCTTGAGAGAGACGAAAAAGATTGAACCTTGCAGATGGGGCAGCTGGCTTTGAGGGCGACGGCTCTGGCCTCAAGCTGCGACCCTTTCTGTTTCTGATTCCTCTCCGCATTTTTCCTTTGAGCTTCGATCTTCTGCTTTCCCCGCGTCATCTCCACCGATGCGTCTGTTTATGGTTTCTCCAGGAACGATTTGGCCGACATTTCACGGAGGCTCCGGGTCGTTTTGTTTTGTTTTGTACTTTTGACCTAAATTACTTTTGGCTTCTCGAACTATGTTAACTCGTTCAAAAGAGTCCTGAAGGTTGGCGCGGTGCAACCCCAAAAGAGAGAAACTTGCTAGTCAAGTCAGTCAGCTTCTTATTTTTGCTCGAAAGAGTCCCAACGTTTCAGTGACCTCGGTGTCCGCAACCTCAAGGGCGATAGCTCGAATAGGGAGGCGGGGAAGGAGCGGAAGGCCCCAGGAGAAGCCGCAGAATTCACTAGACCCAATCAAAGATCAAATCTACGGCCATCGTCAAACATATTTCTGATCAACAATTCACCAAATGCTCCCCCGGTAGCCCGATCCCGCCCCCATCCTGAACTTGTTCTTCTTCGGCACCTGCGGCTACGCCACCGACAAGTACCCTCCTAGCCACACCCTTGTTCGGAGGTGTAGCCATCCCGAGCTGGAGCCCAAGCTGCATAGCCACCAAGTTGCTCGCCCTTGTCCATAATCATTGCCTGAGTTTCACTCTTCTCTGAGATCTCAAATCCTAACGCCTAAAAAGAGCCCGACCCCTGCCACGGTAAGTTAGATCTCAATTCTTGCCATCTCGTGAGTATTACCAGAAAGAGGCTTTTGCAATTTTGATTTGAGTTTTTCATCTTCTCTTGGTTTTGACTTTTGGAATTCCCCGGTTTGAATTAGAGTCCATCTATTTTGATGTATTGTCTGACCGCACAGTGGCAAAGCTATTATCAAGAGTGACTGAGGAGAATTGGATGGCTTGCGCGGAGGGGAAATCAGGAAACGTGCCAAGGAGTGTGCTTGTAGTCACTAAGATCAGTTTATTGCCTACATCATTATTACCCACTAGGTTCGAGCATTGGGTGAGACAGAGAGTGAGAGGCAAGGGTGCTTTTATGCTTGCAAGAGTGCATCTTGTGAGCGTGATGAGGTACTGAGGAGTGAAGAATCTAGTGGAGGATGTGGTAGAGATGATGGTGTTACATACATGGATTTTCTTACGAGGTTAGTGAAGTTAAGATGATTTAATTAGACTCATTAATATGAAATTATACTATATTCTAAATGAGGAAGGGATTTCACCATTCATCAATAGTGATTATTATAGATAAACAGGTTCGCACATTTTTTCTTGCTTTTGTCCTTTTTTTTTTTATAGCTTTTTTCGTGTGCAATTTGCTCTTTTTTTGCGTTTGATCCTCTTTTCGCAAGGCACTCATCTTTATGAGCGCATTTGTTGCAATTTTCTCTGTTTCAGTGTGTTTCACGTTTTATTTCGGTTAAAACGCATCCTCAGTCCCTAACTTTCTAATATTTTCATTTTAGGCTCTAAGTTACATTTTCCTTACATTTTGGTCCCAAAGTTTTATAACTATTTAACTGGATCTTCTATTTGCTCTCTTGGCCACAAGCTTTTTTTGTTGTTGTTGTTTTTTTTTGTGTATTATCTTCTAAAATAAGATATTGCTGACCATAATTTGTTTATTTTTTAGTTAAACCATTTTTTATCTTTATTAAGTTAATTGTTAAATTCTTAATATCTAAAGTTTGTTTTTGTCTTGATCCTAATTTTTTTTATTAATTTTCTTTATTGTTGTTTTCTAAAATGAAACTTTAATTATTATAATTTGCCTACATTTAGCCTGTTCTGATTGATTTGGATTTAGTTATTTTTTTACTTTCTTTTATTTTTTTTTAAGTTAGTAGTTAGATTGTTAATTGATTAACATATATTCTGTCCGTTTCACAATTTTTGCACCGTTTTCCTTTTTAAGCTGTCCCAAATTCTTTACAGTATTTTCCTCTTTTGGTAAGCTTTACTAACCTAAATGATGAAATAGCCTCTCTTCCCAATTCTCTTCAAAATTTCAAAATCCATTTGAACTTCTTAACATCATTGGTGACTAGGAGATCGAGGAGCTAAGGATGACAATGGAGATTGAGCACGGTGGTGATTGAGGATGGCATGGGTTGTTCGGATCGAGTGATTTGTGAGGGTTGCTTCAATCGAGTGATTTGCAAGGGCTGCTTTGATTGAGCGGATTTGCACCTTTGGTTTGCTCCGATCAAGCTACTTATTCACGCCGTGGGTTGCTCTGATCAAGTGATTCGTGAAGGGGTTGCAATGATTGAGTGATTCACGACAAGTTCTCGAGCTACCACAAATTGAAACGGGGGATGAATGCGATGGGTCGAGGCAGAGACGAAGGTCGCTAGGGCAGGGACGAAGGCAGAGTCTAGGAGATGAAGAGCCAAACGGGGAGGCAAGGGTAGATCACTGATTCATACAATGGGTAGATTAGTGATTCACATTGTTAGTTCATAGAGGCAGAGGAAAAAGGTAGAGGAAAAAGGCAGGGATGGAAGTGATGAATCAAGGTAGAGATCAAGGTGCTGTCAGGTGGTCATGAAGGCAGAGATTGGGAGATGAAAGCTAAGATAGGTGCTTGGGACCAAACGCCAAATGGATTCTAGGGTAAAACATGAAGAAAGTGGCACAACAGAAAGCTCCTAAAACTTGGTGCCAAAATGAAATGGAGCAAACAAATCAGGGCAGATGGAGTTTTAAATATAGTTTTGTATTTCAGTCATTTTTTAATCATTATTGATTATTAAATTTTGTAGCATTAATTATTTACTTCAATCTCTATAGTTTAATAAATTAATTTGGTTCATAATTGTTAATTTTGAAAGTGAATTTTTCTAGATAAATTTTTCATTTGATATTAAAAATTATATTTTGAGTTAACAAGAGATGAAAAATTTTAGTGAATTATTTTTAAATTAAAAAAATATTCATTGTTTCAAAGCACATACTATGTTTTGTTTTCCATTGTTATTATTAAAATTTATTACAAAAAAAAAATCTATTATGATGTGTGAGTTATCAAACTTCTCCATTTGCTCTCTTGATTTTTAATTTCTTTGTTGTTTTTATTTATTTATTATCTTCTAAAGCAAAATCTTGGAACTATGATTTGTTTTTTTTTAATTAACCATAGTGGCTTTGTTTAACATTTTTTTGTTGGTTTTATTATTATTATTTTTTAAAACAAAACTTTAGTCACTATGAGTTGTCTACTTTTTTGTATGATTCAAGTTGGTTTGTTTTAGCTAATGTTTTCATTTATTTTATTTTTTTATTTATTAAGTTGATGATTAAGCCATTAATTCCTGAAATCTTTACATTTACTCTCTTGGCCTAAAGACCATTTTTTTATTTTTTATTTATTAATCATTAAACCTCATTTTTTGTCACTGAAATTTCAGTATTTGTCTATATTATTAACTTTTTCATATTATTTCTCTTTTCTAAAATAAAATTTTAGTCTTCATGATTTTTTTTCTTGATGCTTAAAATCTTTTTTTATTTTTTTGCTCTCTTAGTCTCAAAACTTTACTTTAACTTTTTATCTCGGGTCTTACTTTTTTATTTTTCATTTTTATGAAATTTTTTTTCATCAATAATTATCACTATTTATATTTATATTTAATATTAATAAAGATTGAATCGTTGTAACATACTGATGCCATAAACCCCATTGATAGCTATTAATGATTTATGGTAGCTATACTGTACGAAATTGGGCCGGGTCGACCCCAACCACGGGTCCGAAAGTGTTTGGGTTACAGCGACTCAATTCCTAGCCTGCTACTACGAGTAAAGTGAATGGAAAAGGGACCAAAGGGGAGTGCGAAGCGGGCGGTCAATGCCTCAATGGTCGAGAGTCAACTCAAAAGTGTCGACCGAAACAAGCGTCGGTTGGCACGTACGGTAGGTCATAGTCGCGCGTGCCAAGCCCACTTCGCTTCTTCACAAAAATCACACGGTCAGAGAAAAGAAAAAAATCCCCATAATGCAAACGATTCTCATTTTAGCTAAAAATAAAATATCTCGAATTTTTTTAGGCATCGCTCTCTGTTTGCTTCCTCTTTACAGCTCATTACAAGCTTGCTGCATTTCGTCTCGCTTCCGCAGATCGAATCCGTCACAAAGGTCGGTTTCAATCTCTTCACTTGGTCTTTTCATTTTTAGTTTGTATTTTAACTTTTGTCTTCTTTTAAGCTGAAGTGAGGTTGCCATGGGCTGAAGATTCTACTTGTTTGTGAAATCTGGGTTAGTCTCGCTTCGAGGTTTTGAATCGTTAGTTCGCTTTGACTTGTGGTGTTTCTCCGGCCTTCTGTTTGGATAATGTGTTCGAATTTCGCCTCATTACCAAGCGTACGGTGCTAGCGTCTTTTCAGTATAATCGGTGGCTCAATTTTTGTACTAAACAGCGAAGAAAATAGTGTTAATTAGCAAATCGAACTCTGATTTTCCAGTTTTTTTCATGTTAGCTGAATTGGGGAACTAATTCTAGTAGAAATGTATTGTATTTGATGTATAACTGTGGCTGAATTGATGTTTATAAGCTTGGCCTGTTACATAAATGCCTTTTAGGTTTGACATTTTGAAACTTTTAAGCAGTCTTTGACAGTTACTGTTAGTTGGTTGTGTTTGGAGTTGATGATGCTTTTTTGGTGTTCAAGAATGTATATTATGTGTATGCTGGGGATGGTTTATTTTTATTTGTTGATTCTCTGCTCCGAAGAGATTTAGCTGATGTTTTCTATTGGATATACTCGTCTCACAAGAAGATCGAATGACCCATGCAATTCTTTTTCTCTCTTCTGCTTTCAGATTGATTTTTTTCTTATCAGGAATCTTCTCCTCTCTGCTAGGTTGAATTCTTCTTTTACTTGTTTGCTGATGCCAAATGAAATCTTGATAGAGCAGTCTGATGTTCAAACAATGGATAAATTCTGGAGCCTGATCTATCAGATGATCTGTGTTAGCTAAAATTTGCTCTCACATTGCCACAATGGGCATCTGTCAGAAAACAATTCCATGGACATGGCTTCTCTGGAGTCTTTTACTAGCCATTCTATCAAACAACACTGGAGCTCTCAATCCTGATGGTATGGTTATTTTGTCGTTTCCCTATTCATGGTAATGAATTCCTGGGTCATAACTATCTTTGTCTCACTGAAAATAAGATGATTAAAGACTTTTATAGAGACTAAGTCTCAATGTCTACCAAATTTATCATCCAAATTTATGATAAAAGGTTGTGTCATGCATTTTGTTTAAAGGAAAATCTGGATGGTACTAGATTTTACCTTTTATAAAAAATAAGGTACACTAGGGAAGAATAGAGGTCCCACTGAAAATCTTATAGGTTCTAAACTCATAGTTTTTCATAACCCAGTTTTAGTTCATTAATCATCTTCCCATTCACATTCTCTTCTGGGGGAACGTTAGTCTTGTGATACCAAGTCAATCTTCCTGATGTAGGTGAGGTACTACTGAGCTTCAGGACAGCAGTTGTCAGCTCTGATGGTGTCCTTGATAAGTGGAGACCTGAGGATGCTGATCCCTGCAGATGGAAGGGAGTTGCATGTGATGGCAAAACCAAGAGAGTTGTAACTTTGTGAGTAATGAAGATAATGCCCCTTGAATACAGCAAATATACATATATAAACGAATGCAATAATTCAAAGTTATGATGTTGGTGTCATTCTGGTCCTTTGTCAGGAGTCTCACAAATCACAAGTTGAGCGGCACTATATCACCTGACATTGCAAAGCTAGAACACTTGAGGCTTCTGTATGTCTCATAAGCTTCTTGTACTTTTATGGTTAAACGATTCAGTTTTTGCACTTTTGTTTAGTTGGTACCTATGGTAGCTAATCATGTGTCACTTAGCTGCATTTCAGAATGCTTCAGAACAACAACTTTTATGGGACAATTCCTCCAGAATTGGGAAATTGCACTGAGTTGCAGGAAATGTAAGTGCTTCCTGTGCTTTTCTGGATTGAAGGACAATCAAGTAGTAGGTTACTTTGATTGAATTAGGAGCATGAATATAGCAGATTCTATTGGGAGTAGAATATATGCCCCATTTTTTTTTCATTTTCTACATTTCAGATTCTTACATTCATTATAGTCTTTTCTATGTGCAAGCAGTTGTAAAAACAAAGAAAAAAACAAAAACAAAAAAAGGAAATATTACTCAGCCTGTGGTTGTTGCTTTGACAGTTAAAAGCTAACTCCCTTCACTCATTGGTCTTGTCATTGGTAGTTATTTTGTGGAAAAGAATATTGCAGTAACAACTAACCATTTCTGACATGTACGGCATCAACTTCCTTCTATGGATCTGGTATAGAAAGATCCATCTAGAGAGCTGTATGCTCTAAAATGATTCTCAGTTGAGTAGATTGTCACTAGCTTTATCATGCAGCTTCTTACAGGGAAATTACTTTAGTGGAACTATTCCAAGTGAGTTGGGAAACTTATCTAGCCTTGTGAACTTGTGAGTTTATCTTCCTTGATTATGTGTTTTTGGATGATGAGGCAATAAGATTAAGAGTTTTAATTCCTATTTATGATCTTTACTCTTGTTGTATGGATCTAGTACTTTATCTAAAGCAAACAGCATTTGTTTTGCAGAGATATCTCAAGTAATTCTCTCAGCGGATCTATCCCTCCTTCTCTTGGGCAGTTGACAAAGCTTATGACATTGTTAGTAGATCTATTTCTTTAGCCTAATCGTTCCTTTCTAACAAAAAACATTACATGGGAAAATTAAAATTGTCTCACATGATGTTCTTATTACTGTTTGAAGCAATGTGTCAAACAACTTTCTTGTTGGACCTATACCATCAAATGGAGTATTCAGCAGCTTTATGGCAAGCTCGTAAGTGAAAGCATTTATTATTTGAGGAAAAGCTAGTTTTTCCATTTGTCTGTGACTTTTTTAGGGTTGACACTGTGCAGTAATTGTTTAATCTGGGAGGTCCAGGAATGATATATGTTTTTTTTTTTGTTTAATTGATTGCATTTTTTGTAGTTTTGATGGGAATCGTGGTCTGTGTGGAAAACAAATCAGCAAGGCATGCAAAGATGATGATGGAGGAGCAACACCAAATCCCCAATCCCCTGATTCAGGTAAAGCTGCTGCTAAGTGTTTTTTATCCCCTTATTTGTCATATAGGAACTTCTTTCAAACTATAAGGCAACGTAAGCTTTCTGGAACCTATACAATTAGCCCATCTTGCCACAGTTGCTGACATGTTTTGTGTGTTGGATCAAAGATTAATTGAGTGATGTAATTATTATTTATTTTTCAAGGAATCTGGTTTGAACTGTGCATCTCTGGTACCTTTTGAGGCAACTCATCTTTTAAAGCGTTAATTTTGTAGGTTCAAATCAAACAAAGAAGAAATATTCTGGGAGACTTCTTGTAAGTGCATCTGCAACAGTTGGTGCATTACTTCTGGTTGCACTCATGTGTTTCTGGGGTTGCTTTCTCTACAAAAAGCTTGGTAAAACTGAGGGTCAAAGTATTGCCATGGATGTCAGTGGAGGTACAAATGTTCTCTAATTTTGTTAAGCTTTATATTTTTCTTTTTGGTGCATTCTTGCTTGTGTCCCTAATATTTGACATGCTAATATACTAAAAGGAAAAAATATTTGATGTGCTCATTTATGTGGTATTGCTTTTACAGGGGCTTCAATTGTTATGTTTCATGGAGATCTCCCATATTCTTCAAAGGACATTATTAAGAAATTAGAAACTCTGAATGAGGAACACATAATAGGCAATGGGGGCTTCGGAACTGTCTACAAGCTTGAAATGGATGATGGGAATGTGTTTGCTTTAAAGAGAATTATGAAGGTAAATGAACGATTTGATCGGTTTTTTGAAAGAGAGCTTGAAATCCTTGGAAGCATAAAGCACCGTTATCTGGTGAACTTGCGTGGATACTGCAATTCACCTACATCGAAGTTACTAATCTATGATTTCTTGGCTGGTGGTAGTGTTGATGAAGCCCTTCATGGTGAGGCCCCTTCTAAGCTTTTCCTTTATTGTTAGTTCTCTGAATAAAAGGAAGTGCCACCTAGAAATGCTAACTTTGAGGACCTCTACAAGAATAGCTTCTTTTCTATAGGTTGATAATCGGTGTGTGTGTGTGTGTGTAGTCATTGTATGGTTCTCCTGGTTGGTGGCTAATCAATGTTACTAATATATTTACTTTTATGCTGTATATATAAATTCCCTAGAAATTCACCGTAGGAAGTAGTCAAATTTTCTGTTGTTTAAGCTTTTGCCATATCTGAAATGAGTATCGCACATCATCACAAGCATATGAAGTGATGGGTGCGTAGTAGCTAACACTATATGATAAGTGCACTTAACATTCATTTGGCTTCCAGTATGCTGAATCCATTTCAACTCTGATTTTTTTTTTCGGCCGAATAACTATTAGTCTTCACTGGCTTGCTACGTACATTTGTATATATAGTGGCTCCTAAATACCAGGAGGGCTAAAGTTGGAGTATATATGAATAAAGAATGTTGGTTTAATGGATGGTCCATGTACTGTTGGTGCATAGTTTGAGATTGAAGCGTGCTGCTGTAAGATGGACCTAACTATTTATTGGTCTTCAAGGTGTATTTTTGTGAGATTCCATGTTAGCCGATAGTTTGAACTTGGGAATTCTTGGGTAAACGTTCTTGTTTCATCATTCATGCAAGGAGCTTTTTCTGGAGGGGAAAACCTAATCTAAATCTGATTTCCAACCCATCTTGATTTTCATTAGTTATTATTCCTGTACAATAAAGGTTCTCATTTGCAACTGTTCCTTAACAGAAAGATCTGAGCCCCTAGATTGGGATGCACGCCTAAATATCATTATGGGAGCAACAAAAGGACTGGCCTATCTACACCATGATTGTTCTCCTAGAATTGTACACCGTGACATAAAGGCAAGCAACATTTTGCTTGATGGTAATTTGGAGGCCCGAGTGTCTGATTTTGGACTTGCAAAGCTCTTAAAGGATGAAGAATCTCATATCACAACCATTGTTGCTGGAACTTTTGGATACTTGGCTCCAGGTAATGCTATTATTTTTGCTGGTAAGAGTTTTTAGTGGAGAACATGCATATGTTCAGGCAATAATCTTCTCTTTCCAACTGTTTTCTACCTTCTCTTTTATTGGAAAAATACATGGTAAGTGGTAGAGCGACTGAAAAGACTGATGTGTATAGTTTTGGAGTCCTAGTGCTTGAAGTTCTTAGCGGGAAGAGACCTACTGATGCATCGTTCATGGAAAAGGGCCTTAACATTGTTGGTTGGGTATGTCCTCCATTCTTAGGGTTTGACTTGAAGCTGGGATTTTTTTCAATTACCTGAATACCTGTTATTATATAAGAAAGTACCAAAAAAAGTTATTTAAGAGAGAGTGAGTTGTAAGCAAGTCAGAAGTGGCAAAAATTGGTAAATGGATATATGGTCTCTGAAAAGCTGCTGGCATGGAAGATTAGGAAAGTTTCCTGCATCTCCCATCAAATGTTGTATGCATTTTTCCTTATTTTTTTAATAAAGAAAAACAAAAAATCATAAACTATGTGCTTTATTTTGGGTATCTTTAAACTTTATGTTTTGCCATTTCGCTCTCTCCTGTTCCTGCCCCCTTTACCCTTTGCCTCTTCCACTGCCTCACACCTGTTGCCTATATTCTATGTTGAATATGCCAAAGCCATTTAACACAACATTTCATTGTTTTATAAATGAATCAGTATATCTTTTAATTTGTGAAGCTAGATGCTACTTCTTGATTAAGACATTTGTGTTCTTGGTAATTCATGCCCTATATTGACGGTTTTTGGAAGACAAAGGGAATACTGTTATAGCACGTAAGAATTCTATATTTTTCCCCATTCTTCATCTTTCTTTTTTATTTTTCACTCTTCACTTTTCTCTTGGAGACATGCCAATGACTTTGCAAGTTCAGAAACTTGTAATAGGGCAAAATAAGGCCAGAGTTTTGCTTTATGAAGCTGAAACAGGAAGTTCCTTTATGTTGTTATATGTGGAGTGTCAAAGGAGATTCCATAAAGTTTTAATAATGTAGCACAAAATATTCATTTTATTGAGAATTAAGAATTCATGAGATGGAAACGTTTGTTTTTTAACATTATGAGACCTTTGAATAATTGGAGAACTCTTTGGACTATGATCTAGAATCTGTATTCTTACACCTGGTCTGCTCCTGACCTTTAGTGGACCACGACCATTATTGGTTTCTTAGACTAATGTTGACATTGGAAACATGCACAAGCTTTCCTATGTTTTTTGAATCTATCAGAATGCTAACCTCTATCTTGTTTTTTGTTCTTTATGCAGCTAAGTTTCTTGATTACCGAGAATCGACATCGAGAGATTGTTGACCGAAATTGTGATGGTGTGCAGACAGAAAGCCTTGATGCCCTGCTCGCACTTGCCATCCAATGTGTATCCTTAACTCCAAAGGAACGGCCCACCATGCACAGGGTGGTACAGTTGCTCGAGTCTGAGGTTATGACTCCATGCCCGAGTGATTTCTACGATTCAGATTGAAAACCTGACGTCACAGATTGAAGAGTGATTTGCCTCCACGTGGTTTCTGTTTCTTGCATATTAGAGAAGTAATATGGGTGGTGAAGAGGAGAATCAGATTCATTCTTTCAGAAAACCAGTGGAGGTTCGAAGATGCACCATCTGGTCTACACCCTCGTGAGCTTAAACTGAGCCTGAATTTCTGCTACATTTCTCCTCTCATTTTGCATGGGTGCGTCGTTACTCTCCAAGTCAGTGGTACATCAAGAAGGGGCTCTTTACCCTGTATTTAGTTGCTGTTCAGAAATTCGTTACGATCTTATCTTCCTTGTCTCCCAAATTAAGTTGTATATTATAGCCGTACCCTTATAATTGAGACTTTTTTCGTTTCTTATATTATTTTGCTTTTCACGCCATTTTTTGGGGCAAGGTGTGCTCTTATTACGACGGTAATAAGTAATAAGTTGGATAAATCATAAATGTGCCAAGAGTGACCGATCTTATGCTCATGCTCATGTGCTCGATGATTATTCATCATTTTCCGAGCGCTTGCTAACTGGATGCAGTTTTCATCTTTAGACAACAGGCAATCTCTTTTAATGATTATTGCTATTGCTAGTGATTTCATATGGTATTGCAGTAGCTAGTCTCTAAGTGCCTCGTTAACAGGTTTCGCAATTGATGTAGGCATTTACTGGTAACTTATTCATCATCAAAATTGGAGGGCCTCTTCAATCTCTGGCTAAAAGTTACTGTTCTGTCATTGAAGAATTGCTTCATGGAATTACAGGAGGGGAAATCAAGCAAAGCCATAAGCCTGAACGGATTGAAGTACCATTCAATCTACAGACCCAGGAATTCCCGATGCAAAAGTCTAACGAGCTGATGACCAGTAGTCCTCATAAATGCAACCATCCGTTTCTCGAATTTTGTATCCAGAGAGTTGCCAAGCAGACACTTCTAAGGACTACAAAATTTGTTCACTGCTGAATTGTGGTTGCTTTACACAACGATTTAGTGGATCAAGTCTGTTTGACTCGCCATGTCTTCATCACCTTTAATAGATAATCCTCTATCAAGTGAGGGAAGCCAGTACCAGTCTTCTTTGGCATATTGTCGAGCAGCCATTTATAATCCGACATTGTTGCATCTGACAAAGGCTCCAAGAACTCACACTTGGCCAATACTTCAGCCGGCGGTATTCCAGCAACTAGGTTTGTTTCTAGCTTTGGTTTCGCCCTGGACAGTTCTTTAGGGAGCTCAACGAAAGGATTTTCAAGGGCAGAGGGAGATGCCCCTGCAATCACGCCTTGCTTGAAAGGGAGTGCTCTTGCAGCTTGCAAACAGAATTCCATCCATTGGTGGATCAGGGGAGACGGGCCTCTGACTCGGCCCCCAATTTGGTCTGTTTCAACTCTGGAAGCAGCGGGTATAGCCTATCAAATGAAGACAGGTAAAGATCCCAGGAGAATACCCCCCAGATAAAATTTCAGACAACTTTGTTGCTCCATAATGGCAGTGCTTTTATAAAATGCAAAAGCTACTTTTCTCCAGGGTGAGGTCCCTCCCTAAACACTACTTTCCCTCCCTCGCATCATCACTTCTGCTGAAGCCATACCTGTATTTGTCTTACTATGTTCAGGCATTACTAAATCAAAATCCAATATTGTTACGTTTGCTAGCACCATTACTTTATTAAGTCAAATTATGAAGAAGAAAAATTTTCGAGGAATAAAGTGGTTAAAGGCATACCCATAAATCTGCCCATAAACTAGTTCCTGACTTTGGGACAACAACTGCAACATTTGACATGCGCTTTGCAATCGGGATAACATCACTGCTCCACCCAACAGCCACCCATACGTCTCCCACTGCAAAAGCTTTGAGAAAGTGCATGCTGTCGAACAGTTTAACCTAGAGAAAGCAATCATGACTCAAGTTGTTATATTGAAATATGAAATATAGAGAACAACAATAGTAGCATTAATTCATGTAGTCTAAAACTTAAGTCTCATTTTCTGTCTTCCAACTCTTCGGCAAGGTATTGTGCCTAAACTCTCACGCTCCGAGATGGCACTCATGCATCTGACACTATGGGGCAATTAGAATACTGTAAGGCATGGAGGATAACATGCTAGAACAACTGATCACTTACTCCTTTTGTCCCAAAATTTTTCTTCCATTTATTTTCAGAAATTAATTTAGGATTTTATTTTCAACATTTTAATATATATATGAAAAATCTTTATATATGAATGATAAATCAAGACATATAGTTTTTAAATATATATGTTTTAAATTTTTTCTAACAAATAATAATATGAATAAATTCAGGTCAAAATGCTATAAAAAGTCAAATGGAGCAAAAATTTTGGGACAGAGGGAGTAGCATTTACTTGTTCTCATTAGGTGACGTTGTTTCAGACCAATATCAATCATCAGCATAACAGAGAAAAACCATGACTAGTTTAATCTTAATACCTGTTTTCCAAGCTTTACAAGATTCTGCAGGACGGCATTCCTCCCACCAGTAACTTGCGTCTCAATATCTGTGGTATTGTATGATGCACCCATATACTTCAAAACTGCGCCAATAACCTCTCTGGAAGAATTGACCATTGAAATTCTGCCTTCAAGTTCTGGCCGCCACAAATCTTGCCAGTCCTGCACAGAGTTCTGGTCCTAAATAGTTCATTCCATGTTTCTTAGCCAAAAGGCCGAGAAAGGTCATTTCATGTTTCTTGTGCGTTAGCTTAGTTAATATGCAGGAAACTCCAAGTGCTGTGTTCACACCATAACTTTGTGGCTTAGGCATAAAGTGCGCATGGAATGTAGCATATTTAGACCAAGATGAAGGATTTTTTTTTTTTTTTGAAATATCCAAGACGAGGGAAACAAAAAGGAAACAGCAAGATAATGGCAATCCAATGATGTGATTATGACAATCACTAATGAAGCTACTGTCTCAAAGCTAAGGCTGTGGTAGATTAATCTATACGTATAAATTTCATCTACAGTATCTACTCTTTACAAGCAAGCCTACCTCTATGGGAGCCAACTTATGCTTCTCAAATTTACTTTTCTTGTAAGCTATTACCATGCTTCCCCATCGGTATGGGACTGCCCATATCTCACCTTCTGGATCTATATCTCCATTGCAGTTCCTGCGTAGATAAACCTGAGACACTTTTACTAGAAGCAAAATGGAACTAACAAATAAATTAATAAGAAATCAGGACTCAATAAGCGGTCTTTGCAAATAAATTACTTGCTGCATCTTCCCAAAATTTTCCTTTTTCTTTTCCTTACAGGTAATAATAATATTGAGTTGCTTCCAATCAAGAAAAATTGTTGGTAAAGGATATTAACCAGTTTACCTTCCATCTGGCACTTAGTTCCTTGAACCAATCTTGCTCTTCAGCGCCTCTAACAGGCTCAACCAGCGACTTCTTAATAGCAAAACTAACCCACGAGTCACCAAAACTCACAATGTCAGCCGCCAGAGCCGAGGAAGGGCCGATTTTACGGCTGTCGAAGGATGAAAACAAGTCGGAGAATATGTCCTCAAAAGTGGCACGAAACTTGGTCTCCAGTTTCAGTCTCTTCCCTTGAGAACGAATGAAGTCCTTAACCCATGACGGAGGAATCGAACCCTGAAGAGCAGTAATCCTCAGAGGCACGGTCAAAGCAAAAGTCTTTGACTTCCATGCTTCAAAAGCTGCTTTCAGTTCCTCGTCTTCTTTTTCTTTTTCTTCTTCTTCTTCTTCAACCTTCTTCTCATCTTTTTGCTCATCAACTTGGTCTGCCATGAAACCCTTTTGAAAATGAATCACAAGAAACATACAGAAAGGCTTTTATCAAAGAAGATACCTTGGAGAGAGTGAACCGGCAGTGACGGCGGATAGAGAGGAGGGGGAGCGGCGGTACAAAAGCGGAGGCCGAAGCCAAAGAAGAAAATGGCAGAGGAAGTGATTCCGATCAAGTTGGGCCGGAGAAACGCAGTGGGCTTCAAGAAGAGCAGCCGGTGAGGCTCGCTGGAGAGAGCAAGTGGAGGCAATTTCACGGTTACAGTAGAATTTAGTGGCGGGAGGTGGGGAAGGATTTGGGACCTGGAGCAGAGAGGAGAAGACTTCCACAGGCAAGAGATTTCCATGTTCGATATACGCCGATACACATGCTACACGAGCCAGCAACAGAGATCACAGTAGCTCCGTCGCTCGAGGGACGGTCCGAACCATTTGGTTCGGGCTCGGGTCGGTTTTCCAGCCCTATATTATAAACAAGGTTTTTTTCAAGGTTTTGCTTTTCGATTTAACAGAAAACAAAAGAAGATCCATTTGGGTGAAGCTTGTTCACAATCTCCGTGACGCATGTAAAATTCGCTAACCAAGATGCTTTTTATCGTTAAAAAAAAAATAAACAGAGGTGTCTTTGTTGGATTCAAATTAAACTATATTCTAAAACCTATGAGGCATTATTGTTGAAACTACATGAATGAATAGTGTTGGTACGATTTTGTCATTCTAATTCCATGCTTTGCTGCTTTTTTTTTTTTTTTTTTGCTTCTTCCAACTATGGTCAAACCCTTCTTTTGGTCCTAAGATGTTTCACTTCTGTCCTAATGCTCCCCAACTTTCTCCTTTTGTCGCCAGTTTTTGGTATTTAATATGAAATAATTTTAGTCAATTTTTTGGTTTTATTTTTCTTTTACCTTTACTGTATTAATGGTGAAACCATTCGTTGATTAACATAAATTCAACACAATTTTATATATTTTTTATGATGCGTTATTTTCTAAAGTAAAACATTGGTTACCATTAACGTAGTAAAGGTAAAAAAAAAAACGTTCTGTGATTTAATGAAGTGATTTGGTCAATAATTCCTAAATTTAAAAGTGAATTTTTTTAAATAAACTTCTCATCTATATTAAAAATTAAAATTTAAATTGATAAGAGATAAAATTTTTTAGTCAATTATTCTTTAATCACAAAAAAAATATCTATCATTTCAAATAATGTGCAATATTATGTTTCACAGTATTGTGTTTTGATCATAATTGATGGTTTTAATGATAAGAACATAACATAGAAAAAATCTTAACAAAATTAAGATAAAATAAAATTTTAATCAATGAACATAAATTTATGACTTAGAATTTTAAAATTATTATTATTGATATTTATTTCAATTATAAATTTATTGAAGTTATTACTATATACTAAATATGGAACAAATTCAATGTTCAATGAACACCGAACGAAATGCTGCCATTTTTTTTTTGCCCTTTTTACCTTTAAGGGTGAACCCCTATTTCAGTCTGTAGATATTCTAACCTTGTCATTTTGGACCCCAAATATCTATTTCCAATAATCAGGTCCCTCATTTTAAATAGCATTTGCTCATAAATGACGTCTTCCCTCACTTTTGTGTTTGTTTATGCCAAATTATTCTAAATCTATGAACCCGCGCGTTGAACCTCGTATGGGTCTAAATTGCATATTATGCATGTTTTCTTTTTACTGCTTTTTCATAAATTACATGTTTGGTCCTTTCTAAAACAAAGTTGGTATATGTTGCAGCCAAAATTTCATCTACAAGCCAATCTGTGAGGTGTACAGAATACATGAGAAATATACAATTGCATGCTATATAACAACACAGTCGACCATCAAGAAGCAGAGTTTGCTTCTACTGTTACTTTGCTTGCCGGTGCTTTCTCCTCCAGTTTCACATAGGCCGACGGAAACCATCCTGCTTTACCTCTGCACTCTCCCTCCGACCATCCCGTACTACCGACCTTCGCAATTCGTCCCCCAACAAACAAAATCCATTACCAACTCAAATGTCAAGTTTAAAAGTTGAAACACACAAAAACATAATGCATATTTGGAATGGTAGAAATATCAAATTTGTCACTAACATTTTAGATAGGGAGCGAATATGCCATTAATGTTTTGGATAGGGAGCGAATATGTTACTATAATTTTTTTTTTTCCAATCTCCCACTAATATTTTAAAATGAGCCAAATATGCCATTACTAGTTAGAAAAATATTGAAAAATGATAAAGATAACGAGTTTTGAAATCTTGGAATTGTTATGCATCTTTAAAAATAAATTAGAATTGTTGAGATTTTTGCCAAAAAAGTGTCTGATCTTTGCCATCATCGCTTCAGCTTTGCTACTATCTCCATCAACTGCACCCTCAACCCCATCGCCGCCCTCCCTCTGTTTCTATTGTCTTATCTCTTCGTTGAAATTCTTGAGAGAGAGAGAGAGAGAGAGAGAGAGAGAGAGAGTTTAATTATAAAAAATCATTGAAGTTTATTCAAACTTGCTTATCACCTTAAAATTTCAAAACTTGTTCTTTTTAACGTTTTTCTTTGGCTTTTTAATTTTTTCCATTAGATTTTTAACGGCCAGTGTATATCTACTCTTAATTTGAAACTTCAGTGACATATCCGGCCCATTTTAAAACATTAGTGAGAGATTTGGCAAAAAAAAAAAATTATAATGGCATGTCTGCTCTCAACCCAAAACTTTAGTGGCAAATTTGATATTTTTACCTATTTGGAATAGATCACCTAGATACAAGGCAGATTGTGCTAGAAATTGAAAGAGTACCTGGCGAATCACGACATAGTCACCAACTGCTAAACTTAATTCTCCATCAGCTTCAGCATCAAATGGGTGTATAACCTATGACACGACGATCACACAATCAAAAGGTTTACTGATTAGTGTTAGTTTCAGAAAATTGAACTAAAACACAGTACTTCTGAGAATGTAGCCAGTAGAAAATAGCCATGCTGTAATCCCACATAAAAAATTGAGAATCTGACCATCAACGCTTTCCGCTATCTAAACTACTAAAGGTTAGTGTTTGTGATTCTAATTTCATGCTCTCCAACATAGTTCACTGAACATCAAGCTCCTAGACCAATGAGAAGTACATTTCTCTTCATTTCTGTTCTTTGATTACGTATCCCGTGTCTACTGATACGGCTAAGAGTAGGGAAGGCTTACTTTTGCTATGAAGAATGTGTCGTTTTGGTTCTGTGCCTCCACTTCTGATCCATCTAAACTACTATTCCCTTCTACACGATGAAAATTCAGGCCTCTTTCAACGAAAGCAGATTTCGGAGAGGATCCATTTGAGAACTTTGACAAAACCAGATATCCCACAATAAGCGTTGATCTTAGGCTGCCATACACAAGTTAAGAAGAAGTTGAAAGCTCAAAATGTTCACCTCTTTCTTCATGGTCATAGATTCCAACGATGTCTCGCTCAACTGCTCCTCCAGAATCATCTGCACAAGTACTAAATACTTCACTGCAATGTTTCTAATACAAACAATCAGGAAAAGAAAAAATAATGATAAAAGAAGGTCCAATTGCAAGAATTATAGGAAATTGTTCTAGCAATTATTAAAACTCTAATTATGTCAATAATTTCAGAATTGCACGAAAGTCCATACAAACCTCGGCATACAGCTTCTCCAAAATAGCCAGGACACGTTGGTGATATGATCTTTCAGCATCAACCTGCAACAGGTTTTGTTTTTGCATTCTCATGAATCCTGAATCACAAGCCAGCCTTGTAGAAGAGGAAAATAAGGCAGGGGAGTGTTGTTGGAGGAGGGAAGTGGCACGAGGTTGCAATAAATCTGATTTTTTTATTAAAAAAGAAAGGAAAAAAATTGAGATTTTAGAATGCTCATGCATTAAGCAAGACATATTATTGACCATGTAATACCAGTATGAAGCAACTTCTGGACAACTTAAATTGTCCATTTTTCCTTTTTTGACAGAAAAATATCCTTTCATACAAAGAACCCTCATCGTTAAAAGTTAAGATGAAAGCAATCATGTTATTCACAGCTAGTCCCTGTGAATGAGTGTTAGTCCTTGCAATACTTGATCTATTAATAAAAATGTAAAAACCTGCAAATATGTGTTATTTTACGATCTTGTTCACTGGCTTCACCAGTAAGGAGTATATGTTTTGAAACCAAGGTCTAAATAGGCTCCTGACGCTATCAGGGAGAGGAAGGTTCAGGAAAGAAAGAGGGTTGCCTCCAATTGTGCAGCCAAATTAAACCCACTGGACCTCATTAACTAAAAAAAAGAAAAAAAAAGATTCCTTGATAAATATACCATTGCAAGAAGCCGCTGGGAAGTAGTCTTTTGCTGCTGATCCTCAACAGACAACATGGCAGCTGTTGCTTCCCTCCCTAGTGCAGCCATTGTTGATTTAAGATCAGTCAATCTTGCTTCCGCATTTTTAAGCTTCAGACAACTTTCCTGAGATATATCAGACTCTTTGGTCTTTGATCTACGCCTCAGTACATCTGCCGCCTGTTTGTAAAAGACATGGTTATGGATCAACTGGGAACTAATATAGAATTTCAGCAAGATACTAATGATATAGTATTCATATGTTTGCTCACCAACCTGATAAACTGCACCCAGATAATGTACTCCTAAGCTTATGTTGTGGTAGCTTAAAAGAATCTTCAAAGTGTGAATGACTAATCTTATCAGGTAGTAATTATAGACTAAACTAGTTGCCAGCCTATTAAAGTTCCTCAGATTGACCATTTTCTCAAGCATTTGAAAAGGTTGATATCACTTCTAAGAATGTCTTTACTGACAACTTGAATCCAAATCTGGTACTCAATCTTGATAAGTATTTTCTTTCTCCAGATCTTTTCTCATTCAAAAGATTCCGTCATTTGAGGAAGAACATAAAAAACTAGTATTAGCTAAATATAGTTTAACCAAGACACGAACTGCCAAGGATATGTTCCAAAATGTGGGTTTTAATACCTGAGCTTCAACCTCTTGACGAATTCTGTCATAACGATGAGTCAAGTTTCTCGCATCTTCCAAAGGAGCTCCAGTTATCATCGCTCTTAATGGCTCACAAACCTAAACAGTTCAAACCTGTAACATGATTAGAACCACCAGAACCACAAATCTGAAGTCAACCAAGTGAAAGAAGTGCAGCTTAAACTTCAAATCTTATTAAAGACATCCTAGTCTAGCCCTCACCAGAGAGTTCTGTCCTGTTTCCTATCAAGAAGAGATTAAGATTCTCAGTTCTATACTGAATTTGGTGCAACAGTTGTTGAAGAATTAGGGCAAATCAAGCAAGGAAGTAAAGGAATTACTTGTTCACCAAGGGCCCCAAGTAGGACCCCCCTCTCTTGTTCCATCGATTTATGTGAGTCACCAAAGTGAAGAGCAGCTCTGGCAAGAAAACAATCCTTTCCTTCATCCTCAGTTCCATATTTGCAACAATCATCTGCCAACTTCCTAGCTAAGCATTTAATAAGAAACCCATATCAGTCTCGCATAGAGGTCAATTGCAGTAAAAAAAACCTCAGCACTAAGAACTCACCTATTTCCATCATCTTTGAGCTTGTAGCAATAAAACCCTCTACTCCACGGACAATATTCCTTTGCAGGTTCTGCAGACACAGTAATGCAAATATTCATGCTAGATTGGTTAGCAAGAAGAATATCAGCTAACAATGGTAACTTAGTAATCGTTAAAATCCAAAGGCTTAGTACTTTAGCTTTCTTGGTAGAACTGTATAGCTCTTGAAGTTTTTGGTGACACTGAAGTTCAGCCTCATCAATTATAAGATCTTCACTTCCAACATGTCCCAGATGCCTCATTATAGCCTGTACCACATGTCAAGCAAATTTGAACTTGGAGAACTTTTGGGGTCGATGCAAGAAGAAACAGAACATAGAGAACAAACGAACCACAAGCTTGCAACTTTAACTCAACAAATATTAATCTGAGTATTAGCTATTCTTCGTAATTACAAATTACGGCCAACTTTAGTATACGGAATATACAAATGAACATGCATTAACAAAGATTAGCAAGACCTCAAAATTTCCAAACTCAACTGAAAAACCACAACTTCAAAAGCATTTAGAACCGACTAAAAGGAATGAGATCAACAGAGAGAACCAGAGACACAAAGAAGCTCGAGCATTCTTTCAACTTGGTGTAGTACTCAGATTCACCCTGGTAATAGCTATAGCGTGAAATTACAAACTACGATCAATTATAGTACATAGATGACAAAAGAACATGCTTCACCGAAGACTGGCAAAGTTTGACCCCTAAACGTCCAATCTCAAAATTGAATAACGAAATTAAATACAACACAAGTTATAAAACAAACCCACTTGCTGTTGCTTGGCAACTTGCTCTCTGAGCTTGGTTGCTTGCTTCTTAATAGCCTCCATGATGGTTTGGATGTTGCCCCACTGTTTCTTTCCCACCGTTTTCTCTTACCTGAAATCCAAACAGTAACCAGAAAATTGATCTCCGGTTAGAGACTCGCCGGAGAGTGAATAGCAAAGTCGGACTCTTTACTCTCGGAAAGAATCGGGAGAAGAGAGTTGTCCTCTTCCCTTCAAGGCCCTGGCTCCATTTTCCCTTTTGGGTTTCGGCCGAGTGGTAACAGAAACAGCAAAAAAATGATAGCAGAAAAGGGACAAGGAATAGAAAAAGGTTAGTATTATTCGACAGCAGAGGAACAGATGAAAGTGGGGGGAAATTGTATTAGCTTTTTTACTTTTTCTTCATTATTATTCTAGAAAGAAAACAAAAACTAAAAACAAGGACTTAACGAGGTGGTATTGTCAATTACTAATTTTGAGCCTCTACTTTCTAATTTATTTTTTTTTCACTAGAATTTTCGATACTACTAGTAACTTAAGGGTCCATGAATGAAGTAATGGTAATGAGATTAGGGGTTAATAGACAAGGGCAGAATTAGGATTTTAAGTTAATGGGGTCAAGTTTCATTTTGAAAATGTTAAAAAATTAAGAGGCCGGAGTAGGGAAAATAAAGTTTCCTCAATTTTATTATACAGGAAGTTGGAGGCACCTCATAGTCCCCCTATTAGCTCCACCACTATCCATAGACTTTGAATTCAGTACATACTCATGAAGTAGTGATAATGAGATTAAGATGGAGTTCCATAGACATGAATCTAGTAAATATGTCATATGATTATGATTTTTATTTAATTTTTTTTTTATAAAATGACTCCCTCCGTCTCATAAATTTTGATACATTTGAATTTTTGTTGTATTTTGACTCAGTTTTATTTATATTATTGTTTGTTAAAAAAATAAAAAAAAATATATTTAGAAACTAACTTTCTTGAATTATCATTCATATACAAAGATTTTGTATTTATATATTAAAATTTTGAAAATAAAAAATCATAGATTAATTGCCAAAAACAAATGGAGCAAAACTTTTGGAACGGAGGGAGTACTTTTATCAATTATAAGTGAGACAGATGATACCTTACAAACAAATGACATAAGATATAATGGAATAATATACATATAAATTGACCAATAAACTAGTACATTATGTTAGAAGGTCAAAGAGGTTACGTATTTATATATACAAACAAAAGGCCAAAGAAATATAATTTAGAGGGATTACATATTTATGTGTTTGAGTCATGAAAGTTTGAGAGTGAAATATGATTTTAGGCCAATAAAATTAGGGATAGTCATTTATGAATGTAATTCATTTAACTCATTTGGACTAGATGAAAGAAAATCATTAATTACTAACTATAGCTAGCGTAGCCACCACATTACAATTATTCACAAGGAACTTGGTAAAAAAATTAAAACCTCCATGCCTGGTCACTTGGGAAGATGCCTGACTGATTTCGGAAGACCAAAGCCGGTCGAAGACATTCCTCTTTGAACACAACAAGCACCATCAATGTTGAGCAAACTTCTAAGACCTCTTCTTTTCGTTTTAAATACTCGAAATCGAAACACGGAAGGATGAAAATTAAAAGAAGCTCAATCATTAGCAAGGTCGATGAGATCAGGAGTATTATTAGTTCATCCATCGAAACCAAACCATATTTATAGTCTATTTACATTGCTTAATTATCTAATTAACTTGAGTTCTATAATGAGTCGCAATCTTTAGGCTCGAAGGACAAGTTTCTGTGCTCCAAGTCATAGCCTACCAGAAAATCCATCTGAGTCAACATCCCGATTATGGCTACATCGTTCGTCGGAACAATGGTGAAGCAAACCACCCCATCCAGCACCTCGGAGAACGTGTTCAGCCCCAGGAGCTTCACGTCCGCCCCGCCACTAAAATGAATCGTAATATCTGGAAAATCCATCTCCTCAATACTCCCTTGGAAGCAGAGGCTCAGAAACCCTCCCGGGTCCGTCACCTGTGTCCCCCCCACCGCAGCCGCCACCACAGATTCCAGCTCCTTGTAGAACTCGCCATCAAGAAACGTCAACGTCGTGCCGGAGTCCACGACCACGTTCCCTTTACCCTCGCCCGCCCATGAACTCCGGTAGCTCAGTCTCTTTTTTCCCACGCTTATGCCCTCTAGCGTGACATAGTAGTAAGTCGACGGGTCTTGCTTCACCAACGGCGTCGAAACGGCCATGTTTTGTCGGCCGGAAGTACTACTGCTAGCATTAATTTCGTTCCCGCCGAAAATGATCTTGCTTGTTCCAAACGTACTCAAACAGTACGAAAACTTTCCGCCAATCGACGGCCCAAGTTGCGATACTAAGGAAAGAGGGCCTCCGCCTAGCCCGATGATACCTGACCCGAGTTCGTCGTATGAGCCGCCGTTCTTGTGCCCGCAGCCGAAAATGACGCTAGGAAAAGTAGACGAGCTCAAAGTGAACTTTTCAAGACCAACATTTCCTCTGGTAAACTTACCGTCGCCGTACCTCTACCTGTACCTGCAGCTGTCTTGCTTCATGTCGCAGGTTCCACCCCAGCCCTCCATCTTCTTGCAAGCGTCGGACTCACAAGACACGGTCTTGTAAGAAGACGACCGGTTGGGATCGAAAATCGGGTCTATCTGCACGTAGCATTGCTCGCAGGGCTTGCATTGGAGCCAGATGAGGTCGCTACCAGTGTCAGCGGCTCCAAGGAAGGACACCGGCGGAGTTCCAACTGAGACACTCATGTAAAAACCGCCGAAGCCTGGGACGAGCTCGGATTGAATGGTCTTTGAGGATGAGTCGAGATTCAAGGCTCGCCTGAAGCTGGTCAAGCGCGAGAATGAGCGGTTAAACGCAGCATAGAGGAGGTCGAAGTGGGTGTCGAGAGGATTGTGGAAGGGGGAAATTGGGGAGTCACGGGGGAGCAGGTCGATCTTAATGGGGCCATTAATGGCGGCTTCAGAGAGAGAGAGGAGAGCGAGGAAGACGATGAATGAAGTTGGTGACATTGTTGACGAATGAAGAGAGGAAGGATACTGGGGGTCAGAATATTATATAAAGGTGTTGGCGAGGAAAAGAGAAACGGATCAGTCAAAACGAAATCAAAGAAGATCTAAGATGAAGAGGTTGATTTTAATTAACGTTATTTATTTAGAAAGCGAATCATATTGAAAAAAGGAGAAAAGGTCAAAAATAGTCCTATAACTTTCACAACTTTTTCAAGCCAATCCTATATTTTTATAATTTTCTATTTGAGTCATATATCTTTGAAAACGTGATCTCTATTAGTCCTATAGCCGAAAAACTTGACGGAAATCTTATGTGGCAGATAATGAACATTAAAAACAGGGGGAAAATATCAAAATTAATTATTTAGCTACATAACTTTTCTAATTAAGTCACCAGAATCTTATTTAATCACAAGTCACCCTTAAAACCCTAAATATTCTCTTCTGTTGCATTATCCTTCAAGTATAAACCCGCTACATTATCTCTTCTCCTTCCTCCTTGAAAGTGAAGAACAATGAACAATTTTCATACTTTCCAATTGAAAAATATAGAATTTTAAGTAATAATATGAATCATAATCCAAAAATTAAAAACATACAAAGCTTCTGAAAATGGGGAATTCCTAGTCGAAAGTAGAACTAAAACCTCCCAGGAAGGAATAATCAAATCATGTTCCGATGAGAAAAAAGGAGCTGAACGACCTCAATCCTGATTCAGATGTCAATGACTTGATTATACTATCTCACAATTTTATAATTAATTAATCTTCTTATTTATCTATGTATTCATTAATTTATAAATCCATTTGTATCATCTTATCATAGAATCTGAAAAGTACAATGAAATATTTTAAAATTGACTGTGAAATATTAGGTAATGAGCTATTTAATACACTATTATTAATTACTATTTTTAATTTTTCATTTGACTTGTACATCAATCAAAATTTTATAATTTAATAAGCTCAAACAATATTTTTAAAGTTTTTTTAAAAATAATATTTTTTTAAATGATTATATTTTTAAGTTGGATAACTAGTAAACAATTAATTACTTAAACAAAAATATTCTTCAAGTGATTGTTAAATAGGTAAAGTGCTAGTTTTTAGATGGCTCAAGTGACGTCCCATTCTCATGGTATATTTCATTAATGTAATGGCGATCAATGACATCAAAATATAGTAAATATAATAGTTTATTTAGAAGAAGAAGAAGAAGGAGAAGAAATTGTTTATTTTGAACATTTTCTGAAAATTTCAGGCAAAAAAGTAATAACCCAACTTGCACATTTCAATTAGAATTATATAGTTCTAGATTTCTTTTGAACCTAAAGATGAATTGTGAGAAAATGAGGACCTGGTGACTTAATTAGACAAGTTACAAAATTAGATAACTAATTTTAATATTTTTCTAATGTTTTTAATATTTGTTATCTATCACATAGGATTTCTATTAAGTTTTCTGGCTATAGAACTAACAAAGATCACATTTTCAAAAATATAGGACTCAAACAGAAAATTGTGAAGATAGAGAACAAACTTAAAAAAGCTGTAAAAATTATAGGACTGTTTTTTATATTCCCCCAGAAAAAAAGCAAGTAATTACACCATTATAAACACTCGTCCACCATGTGCATGGGCCACCCAATTTAACATCATAATTAATTTAATATTTATTTATAATAATTTGATCAATTCTGAGAAGTATTTGCATAGTTCTAAAAAACATTTATATATTTATCCATGCTTCTTCATTATTCATCTTCTCCATACATCACCTCAACAATGATTTTAATGGACTAGTCTCAATCTCTCCAAGTGTTGTTAGACACACTAATGATTAACTCTACCATTTCTGATCTGCTTCAATACATGCTACTCCAGATGGACTCTATGCATAAGTGCTTATAATATAGTTATATCTATGTTTCCTTAATTTTTCTGTTGTTGTTTCTGAGTATAAAAAAAACATTTATCTAATTTTAATATGCATTTATTGGAGTAAGATATATATTCTTGTATAAATTTGAGATGTTTTATAATGATTTTATATGTCTTTTTTAGTAATACATTTTCTATTTATGAGATAGATTTATCTAGTTTTACTATGATTTTGTTTGAAATTGAGGTTATTTTGTATTTATATTCCTGATATCTATGTGTCTAGTTCATATATGTGTAACTGTGCAAAAAGTGTTGGGGGATATTGGCTGAAATTCGAGTTGGAGGAATTTAGTCTCATTAAGCCAATTCGAGTCGGGGGGTTTTATTAATTAAAGGATTTAATGGATTTTTTCGTCAAAATTGGATCTAATCAATTCATACTAAATCACCACGCATGAACCTAATCAAGTCATGCAACAAATTAATTAAGACAATTGACGAAAAAGAAAAATATCATTCATACTAGAAAGTGTTTGCACAATATATTTGTAAGTTGTAAAAAATGAGTCAACAAATTAAGGATAAAACTGAGTTTTCATATAAAAATTTGAGATAACATTTAATTAACCTATCAATTAACTCTTTAATTACTAAATCAGTCACAACTATATATATATTCTGTGTTATGGTTCAATTACATACTAGTAGTTGATCTTTTAATTATTTACCACTACTGAAGGTAAAAATAACAAGATAACAACTATAATAGAATGGGTGTACAAAAAAAAAAATCCTTTTGTATCACATTTTCTGTAATGTTTATTATTTTAAGTCATTCAAACTCTTTGCCACATTTTCATATTTTGTAAATTATTTTATTATATTACCATTCAAAATGTCTTTCAATATTAATTTTTTTCTTTGTTCTTAATTTATGTGTTAAACCTAAATATTCCAAAAATTTTGGCAGGAGTACTTAGCATATTAAAATTAAATATTCCAAAGAGCTGGTAGTATAGTAGAATGATTATGTTAACGAAAAAAATAGTAGAATGATTATTGCTCATGCATCCTTAGTTTTTTTTACTTTCAAAAGTTCAAACGAATTCCAGGCTGAATAAAAAACTAAGGACCTACACTTCATAGATAAATGCATATATAGCTAAATTTTTATAGAATCTCAGTGGGAAAATTGCCAGTAATGCACCCATTATGGGGCCACTTTTTTTTTATTATAAAAGATGTTTCATTTCAATTAAAAGTGAGTCAAATAACATTTTACAAACCATTAACGACATAAGGACTCTGAGGGACAATTAGAAACATAAAACTAACCACAAAAAGTAACTTGTTTTTGCGACATCGAATAAAAGGAAGAGAATCAGATCAAGCAGAATCTTCCAAGTAAGTCAGAATAAATCTGGAGTATAAAACTCACAAATAATTGGAACAAAACCTAGATCAAACTAATAATAATCAAGCAATGCAAAAACCAATCAGATATCAGAGACATGAATATGACTATCTAAAAAATTAAAAAAATTACCTATAAAACTTAAAAAAAGAAAGACTGACTTTTTTTTTTTTAAATGCAAACACTTCTAAATCTGTTGTCAAGTATAAGAACACTCTACTAGAGCTGAGATTATGCTAAACTCAAGAGAAAATTAATATTCATTATTGTCTATCTTTAATTGAAGATCTACTCTGTGAGAATTTTGAATCCCTCTTGAGCACTGAGATTTTAAATGAGATTGCATTCACTATGAAATTTAATAAATAACATAGGATAAAATCAGTTAAGCAATAAAAAGAATGGAAGAGAACCAATAAAAAAACTACAGAAATAGATTGGGGAGACGGCAAGGGAAAGAATCGGAGGAGAGGAGTGCTAATCCGCTGACATCTTTAGATCCAGCACAAACTTTTTTGTCGTCGAGAGATTTGAAGGTTTGTTCTATAATTAGTATGAATAATAATTTTATAAAGAATTGATTCTTATGGGGCCGCCCTTTTATGAAGACGAGCTCAATTGAAGAACAACATTTCCGATAGCTGTATCTCGCTTCAGATCGCAGCTTCAGTCTGAGCCTTCAAACTTCTTGCAAGATATTCAGACTTGCACGCAGTGGAATATGATGATTCAGCTAATTAACTCATTTGGACTAGAAGAAAACCATTACCCATATGCACTACAATCTTAAGTCATATAATCTAATTTTATTTTGAGTCGTCGCTTTCAATTTTATTCTCAATTACCACATATTTTTATTTAAATTTTAAAAAATACTAATATTTTCCCACTCTTGTTTTTGGGACACTTTGAATGACTTAGCCACAATAATAAAAAAAAAACTAGCTAAGTCATAGTTAAAATGTAATTCCAGAAAGGATCAAACAGTTATGATTGGTTAACCTCTGATTTTAAGGCACAACTAAAAGTCCACAAATTATCGTAACTCAAACATTATTGTAAGACTATTATTATCCAACAAAACCAAACCCCATATAGCTAGCTAGAGTAGTATTACTGCTATATTCTTTTTTCTGTTCGAAGTCTAAAATTTGTTGCAATCTTTAGGCACAAAAGACAAGCTTCTCTGCTTCAAGTCATAGCCCACCAGAAAATTCATCTGAGCCAAGTTCCCGATTATGGCTACATCGTTCGTCGGAACCATGGTGAAGCAAACCAGCCCCTCATCGACCTGAGCGAACGCATTGGTCGCCCGGAGCTTCAAGTCCGCCCCGCCACTCAAATGAACCGTGATCGTCGGAAATTCCATCTCCTCACCCCCTTCGAAGCAGAGGCTCAGAAACCCTCTTGGGTCGCTAGCCCGCTTTGCCCCCACCGCAGCCGCCACCGCAGATTCCAGCTCAGTGTAGAACTCCCCGTCCAGAAACGTCAACGTCGTGCCAGAGTCCACGATTACGTTCCCCTCGCCGGCCCAAGAACTTCTGTAGCTCAGTCTCTTATTTCCCACGCTGATTCCCTCCAGCGTGACGTAATAGTAAGTCGACGGCTCTTTGTCCACCAATGGGGTCGGGACGACCGAATTTTGTCCCGAAGAATTATTAATTTCGTTTCCGCCGAAAGTGATCTTGCTCTTCCCAGCCGTCGACGAGTGGGTCGAAATTGGCGCCAGGCAGTACGAAAACTTTCCGTCAATCGAGGACCCAAGTTGCGATACCAAGGAAAGAGGGCCTCCACCTAGACCGATGATACCTGACCCGAGTTCGCCGAACGTGCCCCCGTTCTCGTGACCGCAGCCGAAAATGAGGCTAGGAAAAGTAGACGAGCACAAAGTAAACTTTTCAAGAGCAATATTTCCTCTGGTAAACGACCGATCGCCGTACGAGTAACTGTAACGGCAGCTGTCTTGCTTCGGGTCGCAGGTTCGGTCGGAGCCCTCCAGCTTTCTGCAAGAATCGGACTCGCAAGCGACGTTCTTGTAAGAAGACGACCGGCTGGGATCGAAAATCGGGACTTTCTGGTCGTAGCATTGCTCGCAGGGCTTGCATTGGACCCAGGTGAGGTCGCTGCCGGTGTCAGCAATTCCGAGGACGGAGACCGGCGGAGTTCCAAATGAGATACGCATGTAAAACTCGCCGCCGCTGGGGACCAGCTCCGACTGAAGGGTCTTTGAGGATAAGTCGAAATTCAGGGCCCGCCGGAAGCGGCTAAGGCGCGAGAAGGAGCGGTTGAACGCAGCATAGAGGCGGTCGAAATGATTGTGGAGAGGCTTGTGGAAGGGGGAAGCTGGGGAGTCGCGGTGAAGGAGGTCGATCTTGATGGGACCATTGATGGCGGCTTCAGAGAAACAGAGGAGCGCGAGGAAGAAGATGAATGCAGTCGGTGTCATTGTTGACAAATGAAGTGAGGGTGGGTGAGCGTGAGGTTATAAATATAAAGGTGTTGATGAGGAAGATGAAGAGAAGTGAATTAATTAGAGATGATTAGTGCTTGATTAGTTAGTGGTGCTCTGTGTTGAATTTTCAGTTTCAGAAGGTGACGAGAAGAGAAGAGAAACGTATGAGTTACACCAGACGAAACCGTCCAAGATGAAAGATGAAGAGGTCCATTTAATTAAGGTTCCAGATTAAATAAACAATTCCCCTTATTTTTTTTAGCCAAGAAACATTTCCAATTGAAGAACACAAATACTGTGCCGGCTGCTGCTGGAGTGATACATCGGTTGACAAGTAAATTGCACCACCGATTGCTCAGGTAAGAGGCAGGCCATGACATGAACAACCTGCTTGACTAAAAATAAAACCGCGTTGAGACTAATGGAAAACATTACAATAAACCAATCATGTTTTCTTTTTCTTTTTTTTTACTCGAAATATGAGAAAATCTAATAAAGGGTTATTATTTTTCTTTTTCTTTTTTTTTTTCTGTATAGGCATGACCCCTAAAACTCAGAAATAACCTCAATACACTTTAAAATAGTAAACACTTATATTTTCAAGTTAACCAAATTTATAGTCTTTACTTTGAGGCTAAATGAAGCTCTGATATTATCCAAGTGAACCATCTAACCGACTGTGTTACAACTTATAAACCATCTATTGTGCATAGAAATATTTCGATAGCCCCATAATCTATTTCGAATTGGAAAAATAGGGGCTCTTATTTCCACCCAAGCACGCGATTTTCTCCACGATGCTACGATCGCGGTTGACGCCTCCGGTGTTCAGAGCCTGACCCAGAAGAACGTTTATACGGCGATGAAATTGATCGGGCCGGGAGCATTGCCATCCAATTCTTTGGTTGGAAAAAGAGTGACCCTTTATAGAACTTGCGTTGACTTTATTGAAGTCACTCCCCTGTTGCCGCAACCATCCAAACTTGTGGACCTCATATATAATCACCCTGGTGGATGGCAATCTGCAATTCAACAGCCAATCGAACCCGAAGCACGCCCCGGCCCCAGGCACTGAGAAGCTCCGTCGTTGGAGAGGCAAACAAAGAAGCCCTCCGGCCTCGAATCATTAATTCGGAAACGATACTTTGGAAATGGGGGAGTCGGCCAATAATAGTAGTACTAGTATCATTTTGTCCAATAACCATTAGATTGTCTAGGCCGAACGTGAGATAAAGTAAAGGTAAGCCAATAAAGCTCAAATTCTTTTGCAAGTGCCCACCATTAGTTGGACCCGCTTCTACTTCTAGCGTCTTTTTCCCCCATTACAAGAATATAAAGATTGAAAATCGTAAGTGCTGCTAGGCTTCTACTGCAACAAAATCTGGAGCTGCTGGAGCTGCCACACACATACCTTTCCCCCCACCCCCAGCTTATATATATCGGAAAACCAAATTCAAATGCAATAAGGGAAAAAAAAATACATATGGGAGAGCTTTAGTTTTATTTTTGAATCCACCGGAAAAAAAAAAACAATGCAAAAACCTGCTAGTTTCATCAAAACTTGAAGTTTTACAACAAACAAGTCCCAAAAATTTATATTACTATCAAACATTCACTCAAACATAAAATTTATCAAATTCTTACTTTTTAACTTATACTTACTTCCGTTACAAGTTCTTTTGTACCATTTTAGTTCTTTTACTTAAGTTTGATTTAAATTTTTTTATATTATTATTTGCTAAAAATATTTTAAAAATTAAATTTAAAAACTATAAGTCTTGTGGTTTCTAAATATAATTTTTTTTAAAATTTTTTAGTAAATATTAATATAAATAAATTTAAGTCAAAAATTTGAAATTGTGCAAAGTGACTTGACTCTTCTACTCGTAAATCAAAAGTTTCTTTGCTATTTTATGAAGATCAAAATGTGGTAGAGTATCAAAATTCTGTAAGTACGTATAAAAGGCACTTGATATTTAGACTTTAGAAAAAAACTACTTTGACTAGTAAACTTAACTATTTTAACAAGTATGACCTTACTATTAAAAATGCCCTTAAAAATAAATTTATAATCAATTAAATTTATTTTTTAAATTGGATAAATGCAGATAATAAAAAGTGTGGATATGTCAAATGTGACTTGTCCTATTTTAATTCAACATCCACTTTACGGCTTAACTATCTAGCGAGCTCAAAGCTTTTACATTTGACCGTTACAAAACCCAAACTTTCACTTAGACAGATCAATATCCCTCAAAGTCAAAATCTTTAGAAACTGACCAAACCAGCCCTTTAGCTCTAACCGTAAATTTGTAGATTTCATCCAACGTTACCTGAAACAGTGTCAAATTTTACTCATTTCCTATGACCTAACATTGTCAAATGCGGTAGAACTAGAAGTTTAAATGGACCATTTTGGACAATTTTAGGCTATTTGAGGATTATGTCCTTGCTTGGCCCAAATATTCTATTTTTTAAAAAACATCTTCTCTCCTTTTACCATAGAAAGAAAATCTTCTTATAAAATTTGGCCTGCTACGTTCTTTTGCTCGACATGCGAGTGTATTTCATTATTGCTTTTTCAAAAACTTATCAATATTCTATTACAAACATTTAGCTATGGAAAAGGTCAACAAAAAAAAGGGTAAATTATGCGATTAAGTTAATCTAATAGTATAAGTATTAAGATAGAAACATTAGTAAATCTAAGATATATTTAATTATATATATGTTTATAAAAAGAAATTTGAAGGTACATGGCCTTTTTGCTCTTACATTATTAGTCACTTTTCTCCTTTAGTGAAACATGGAAGAGGTTGAGTAGGCTGTTCGAGATCTTAGAGATAGTTGAACTTGTAGTAAAAGACAAAGTTAGAGGACTCAATCTGGAAAAATCATCTGATTCTTAAGTCAGTATAAGCTAAAGAAGAGTATAGGAAGCTTAGACGAAGCTTTTTGTTCAAAGTCTAGAGCATACCTTGTAACCCGTGATCATAGAAATCACTTTGTTAATCTAAGCAAATCGAGTTATAATGATCGACATGCTATCCTTAACTCATAAGCAATTTTTCATATATAGGCTCCTCTAAGACAAGCCGAACCAAACCCATGAGGAAAACTCCAATGGGTCTTTACAGGATGTGGGCGAAGGCCCATTAATGTATCACTTCTAAAATATTAAATTCTCACACATAACATCTAGCCTTTTCTTATGTGTAAGACTTCAAAACTAGAATTTTATGACAAACATGAATTCTGCCAAGAATTAGTTTTGGTTTTAAATAAATTTTAGTCATAAAATTTAATCTTATAAAATGTATCAATTGAAAGTACTTGTTGTCTGAATATAAGTATTTTGGTAATTTAGGTTTACCCTTGAAATTAAGTTGATATTATAGTTATAGTGTTATACCCATGGGTTTAAAAATGTACACATTCCATCTACTTTTTGGCACTATCTTATAATAATTTCTGAAATTTTAATCTAAAACATTTGATAACCATTTACTAGTAATTTCAATCTGTTTGATATTTCTTTTAACAATTGATGGAGATTTTACATTATTAGCTTTTCTTCTTTGCAAATGCAAAATAGCTTTTTTTTCATGTTAGTTAGATGGTAAAAAAAATGCTAGACTAACTTAAAATTATTAGAATATAATTATTAGACAGTTTAAATTAAGATTTTAAAAGTTATTGTAAAATAGTATAAAATAGTACATAAGTGTAGATTTTAAAATCTTAGGGACATACTTGTAACATCAATCTAAGTTCAAAAGGATAGCTATAAAATACCCTATACATATATATTTCATGGTAGATGCTTAGAGCTGCTTGGAAGAAGTTTAAAAGTTGTTGGGAGATGAAGTTCAAATAAATCAAATATTTTAGAATTTTTTTAGGAGAAATTGTAATTAAATTATGCCTAAATCGCTTTTGGTCCCTTAAACATTGTCAACTTGGTCAAAAGAGTCTCTGAACTTTGGCATTGTGCAACCCGGTCTGTATTAAACTGCAAGCCCAGCCATCTAGCTTCTTGGTTTGTATCTTTTTTATCCTATACATTAGTAAGTACAACCTAAGCCACCATCCCCAACTAGTCTCCCTATGCTGCCTATATCCTGCGTATTTCTCCGTGTTCACTCATCCCAAAACTGAAACATTAACGTTAAGACTCTGGCGAGGCATAGATGGCGGTGATTGAAAGGTGGACTCAAAACACAGTCATTCTCTTTCAGATCAATGTATAGATTCTGGTCGTGATGGCGCAGGAGGGGGATTTCAGTGATAGGCTTCACAATCGACTATGTTTTCTGCTTCTGGAAGGCTACAGCGGGATCTAGAGATAGCGAATGGTACTAGATGGTAAATGTTTGGGTTAAACTGATTACAAATTTGATGGCAGGTTTTCTAAACCATGGCTTATTTTTTTTTTCCTTGGTTCTGCTGTTTGGCAATGAATGGGTTAGGAATGTTATTTCCAACTGGCTGATGGCAAAATCCTAAGATTCAAAGACTTGGGAGTTTGTCATTGCACTGGCTGCCACTATCTCCGAGGAGCCCGTGGTCAGGCTCATGCAGCCGTTGGGCGTGGTTAGTGTCATGTTGCTATTGGACGTGGCTAGTCTCACGCTGCTGCTAAACATTGTTAACCTCTTGTGGCTTCAAGCAACAACATTCATATAAAAGCATCTCCAAGAATTTTCCCCTTTTATTGATTTTTTTTTATTTTAAGAAATATGAAGTTATTTTTCACTTCAATAGTTTTCCTATCTTATTCTCTAAAATAGAGAATGAAATGAAAGAAAAGAACTCATTTTTCATTTTTACAAAAACTCTAAAAATTTTGGGGAATGAAAAAATAATACTCCCTTTGTGTTGCAAAGATTGTCCTGTTTACTATTTACAATAATTAATTCATAATTTTTTTCTTTTAAAACTTCTTATATAAATATAAACTTTTTATATGAAAATGATACCTTAAATATTTGAGTTTATAAATATAATTTTTAAAAAATTTTTAAAATATAATACAAATTAATATGAATATATTTAAGTCAAATTTTAGGAAAAAATGGTAAAAAGGTCATTCTTTGTGGAATGGGATGAGTAATTTTTTATGTTTTCCATAATATTTAATTATACAACAATTAAACTAGTCATTAATTTGAATTTAATTTAAATCCATAATATTTAATTGTTATGTAATAAATACAAAATTCTACAAAATAAGAAAACTAATTGGAGTTAAAGCAAAAAAATTATGAAAATTTATATTTTACTTTCCCATTGTATAGAAATTATATATATATATATAATAGGAAAATATATTGGAGATACTCTACAAGAGTGCAGCAATGATGGAAATGAGCCAATGGGTAGCGTAATCAGTTTGCAGAGACGATGATTGGAGGTTCATAGGGAGGAATCAATAGTGGGTTCAACCGTCCGGCACTGTGGCAAGGTTGTGCGATTAAGATCGGGAATCTTGATCTACCAAGGATCGTTTGTCTTGCCATCAGCTAAAATTGGGATCGTAAAATCGGATCGTACCTTATCGTAATGCCGCTCACTACAAAAAACTTAAAATTTCTTGTCTAAATAATATAGTTTATGTAAAAGAAGCGACTAATTATATTAAAAACTTAGCCCGCAAGTAAAATTTTAGTGTCATAGTAATGTTCACTAAAAAACAAAACTATGACTTATTGGGTATACAATACAAGTTGCAAAATTAAGCAATTCAAACTTTCTCCCAATAGAGTATACATTCAACATAAATCAATAAAATAATTTGCAACGGTACAAACATCTTGGGCAAAAAAATTCCAAGAAAATGGTTTTTGATTTTCAATGAACAAACACATTATTGACAAATAGAAAAGGAGTACTTCTAATGTCACATAATTTAAATATGGCACATAATTGAAAAAATTCGGTAATAAATTTAAAACATCATTATTTGAAGCAATCAAATGATTTTTTTACAGTATGTAAATAATTTAAAATTAGTATTTGAAAACCAATTGATCTGTTTCAATAACCTTAAAAACCAGTTTTTCTTCAATAACCTTAAATGAAATAATTTTTTTGCATTATCCAACTTACAGAAGTAACACAATAGAATGAAAAAGGTGATGTCCACATATCAGAAGTAAATGCCACACAATGATGGCAGAAAAATATGCTTGAAATATCCATTAAAATTGTAAAGCTTTCTTTCCTAGCAGTATTAGATTAAATTATTTACATTATATCCAAGATTCTATACATCTTCAGCTTGTGAAAAAGGTTTTTCGGTAAGCATCATCCAATTTACCATACCTTCTCTACAAGATTGTTGGTTAAAACGAAATATACCTTATCCGCCGGCACCGGTTAAGACAGTTGTGTTTGTCCTCCACAACTAAATAACGTTTAAATTATTCCAGTGCTTTAAAAAGTGTTTATTTTCCGTACCTCGACAGCTAATGCTCCCAAACCCAAGTTAACAAATTTTGTGTCCCTCCAATTGGGGATCAAAATGAAATGTTTTTTCATCAATGAATTTGAATTGAAATGCCTTTATCGAACCAAAATAGGATTGCGGGAAGATTTAATAGGCCATGCCTAGTACTAATAGTATTTAATGAGAACATTTAATAAACAAAAGATGAAAACAGAATGAAAATCAAATGTTAGGGACCATCTATGTAATTTACCCCCAATAAAAATCAATAACCGGGTAGGATCGATAAGATCTTTTGATCCTATAATCCTACGATTCTAATCGCGATCCTACTACGATCCTACAATGGATACGATCCTATAACGTTTTGACAAGGTTTTCTATGTTAGGATCGTATGATCAGGATCGCGATTTTAACAACCTTGGTCTGTGGGGAAGAAAGTAAAAGATATCGGTTAAATCCCTAAAGTTATGTGTTTTGATAATTTAGGGACTAAGTATTGATATTTTGATAGTCGGGTGACTGCAGAGTTTCAAACTTGACTGTTTTAACGTCAGGTGATGGTGTGTGGACCGAGTTAACAAGTCAAAAGGGCAAAGTGTCCTACTATGTATAATTAGAGGGTTGAGTTGCATCAAGCCAAAATTAAGTGACAAAAATGCTTGAGGCAACTAAGTTCAAGGACCGAAAGTGATTTATGCCGCTATGTTATGATTGCTAGTATTAGGGCCAATTCATTTTAACTTAAATCAACTGACTTATTTTTACTTTTATATATTTTTTTGCTTGAAACCAATTTCATTTAAAAGCTAATATTATATAGATGTAATAATTCATTTGAAAGAAAATTTTCATGATGTTATTAAATTTTTATGAAATTTTCTTTTTTAATACCTTAAACTAAAAAAATTCATAAAAATTTAGTAAGATTACAAAAATTTTATTTTCAATAGAATATTGCAACTATATAATATTGGCTTTTAATTAAAATTAGTTTACGGTAAAAAAGATATAAAAATAAAAATAAGTCATTTTGAAGTCAATTGACTTAAGTTAAAATGAAATGAGTACTAATTTGTGTGGGGATTAAGTATAAGAAGGAAAGAAATTTGTGGTTTATAGGATGGGTACTGGGTAGTTTTATATAATTGAATAACACTTTTTTTGTCATAATTGCAAATTTTGATTGGCGTGGGGGATGAAGTGTGATTAAGAAAATTTTGAGAATTCTTGAGAATTAGATACTGTAACTTGTAAGCTTTGGTAGAAGTACAAAACTCCTCCATCTACTATAATCATAAGTCTCTCCAAATTTACCAAAAGATAGTTTTGTCATGACCTTTATTGTTTTTTTTTTTTCATTCTAACGTTATATTTCTATAATTTTACCTTTTCAAATTTGACATTGGTACACATAATTCTTCAAATATGAAACAAATTCTAAAAGTTTCTAAGTTTAAAATAAGAACATTTTTATATCTAGTTTACTAAGTTAAGATTTTTCTTTATTTTCATTAATTAAAATTTAAATATTTTTCTAATACTAAAAATGTCAAATAAATTCACTCTAATAACATACGCTTTATTCATATTCACTTGAAAAAAACATGTCAAATGACTAGCTTGCTAAAGAAGAAAAATTTGGCAATTTTTGTTAAAGGGTTGGGCTACTTTTTATCATGGTAAAATTTAAGCATGTATGATTCATTTTGGTAGTACAATAAATATTAATTTGTCGGCTGACTGAAATTACAAAATCCCTAATGACCCTAATTTTGCGTTTTTCCTATCAGTGACAGAGCCGCAAGTTTTTCTTATTCCTCTAATGAACCTGATTTTGTGTTTATCCTGTCAGTGTCATTTTTATATATTATTGGCCCTCATGAAAAAAATTCTGGCTATGCCACTCACTAGTTTTGCAAAAGGAAATGTTGCGGCCTAACGGAAATTAGGCGGAAAACAAAAGAAAAACTAATTAGACAAAGAGTTCAAGACAGATCCATAAATAATTGTACAAGAAGAAAGAGATCAACAGGTATAGAGCAATAGAGCCATAAGTTTATGTGCTTGAAGGACAAGTTGAAATGGAGCAGGAAGATGGGAGAGATTGATTTTGTACATCATCTGACCTCCTCATCCTGTAACTGCTCTCGCTCTGTGATTTCATTTTCTAGCTAAAAGAAAACAAACTTGCTTATCTCATCAACCAAAGAGTTGTTTCGCATGCACAAAAAACTTGGTTGCTTTCAATTGGATCAGTATAGTCCCCTTTTGAAGTAAAAAGAAATACTACAATAGCTAGTTCATTTTTCCTTATTATTTTATTACGTACTTTATCAATTTGACGAAGAAGCAAACATTCTGTTAGGTGCAGATCACAGACTAATTGAACCTCATCTTTCAACAGGATATTTATTTTCCTCTGCTAATGACTTGACAAATACTATGCGTTTCTGTTGATTCTATTCTAGGTTTAGCCGTACAGGTTTTTACTTGCCGTTATTTTTTTTATTTAAAAGAAAAGCAACTTTTGGCTTTGTGACAAAAAGTAGTTTGTTTCAATTTAATACAAAATAACTTATTTTTTTTATATTTTTACCTGAAACTAATTTTATTTAAAATAAAATATTATTTAGGTTCAATAATCAATTAAAAATATAATTTTTATAATTTTTTATGAATTTTTCTAGTTTTAGGTATTAAAAAGGAAAAAATCATATAAATTTAATAACATTATGAAAATTTTTTTTCAAATAGATTATTATATCTACATAATATTGACTTTCAAATGAAATTAATTTGAGATAAAAAAATTTAAAAATAAAAATAATTCATTTTATATTAAGTTAACTTAAGTTAATAAAATGAATTGGATCCAAGATCAAAGTAAAAGTTTGCCATATAGTTTCAAGAAATAAGCAACTAGAAAATGATTTCTTTCAATGTCAAATGTGCTAGCTTCCTTGAATACTAGAATCTTAATTGAATCAAAGTTTGAGATAAAAAATCTTACATTTATTTATGATGGATGAATGATCGAATGATTAAAAAATTATAGTTTTTATTTACGTCCCCAAAACAAAGCTAACATTCGCCATGATTTTGTATGGCTAAATACTAAGGTTTCGATCCGTTTTAATATAATTTATTTTATGTTTTTTTTTATCTTGAAAAAATTTCATTTAGAAACTGATACTATCTAGGTTTAACAATCCATAGGATAATATTCTTTATAACGTGATCAAGTTATTATTATTTCTTTTCGGTTGAGTAAGTAAAAAATTCTGTGGCATTTCATTTTGCATTAGTTTTAATGCTTATATATATATATATAAAGTGATTATTTGCTTAAATTGTCAATTCACTGAAACATTACACTTTAAGAAGTCCAGAAGTAATTTATATTTTTTTGTGAAAAATTACATTATAGAAAAATGTTATTCAATGAATTATTATATCTATGTAATACTAGTTTTTAAATAGCATAAGTTTCAACAAAAAATTCATAAAAATAAAACTAAACCATTTTAAATTGATCCGATTTAAGTTTAAACGAATTAGAACTGAATTCAAGTGAACTCATCTTCCATGTAATTCAGTTTCTTTTGTTATAAGAAACCAGTGAAGATAGCGTTCTCTTATAAGGTTGGTTAAAACTTAAAAATAAACCTCTGCCTGCAGTGGGATAATTGACGAGTGGATGGATTTGGGATCATTTGATTATTGTTTCAGGTAGCATCCAAAGTTCTTGCTTTTGAAAAAAAAAAAAAACTTGCAACTTTCTGCGTCAAGACACCGTGTACATTGACAAACCAAGTAACAAAAGATAATGTGAGAGATAAAAAAAATCTGATATCACCTTTTTTAGTAGAGTGGTTAGAGCAGTTGAAGAAAAGAATTTGCCGCCCCCTCTACTCCTGTCCACCTTTCCCCAAATAAAAACTTCAAGTGTACCATAACCAAAATCATAGCCAGCAACCAAACTAGAGCCTTTGAAAATGAAGGACTCTTCCAAGTCTTGGCGACCGTTCGCAGCCAAATGCTGCTCCGCTGAAGACCAAACAATCTTTTGCAACTTGAGCCGTTGCCGACCAAACAAGTCCGACTTCTCCAAGAACGTTGCTCCTCTGCCCTCGTTTCGGAAGTTGTCCATCTCCAGTCTCAGCCGGTCTTCTTCAGTTCGAATTAACGAGGATCTTGCGCAGAGTTTCGGACAAGATTTGTATGATTTTCAGCTGAGCGAGCTTCGGGCAATAACACAGAATTTCTGCAGCAGTTTTCTTCTGGGACAGGGCGGGTTCGGGACAGTGCACAAGGGATATGTAGATGAAAGCTTGAGGCAGGGCCTCAGGGCTCAGCCGGTTGCTGTCAAGCTTCTGGACATTGAGGGCCTTCAAGGACACCGGGAATGGCTCGTGAGCATTTACTGATTAATTTTTTCCGTTCTATGTTAAAATCCAAATTCCCAATCCATTTTCATAAATTGGTAACACAAAACGGTAATTCACATAGTTACGCGTCGCTAACCAGTAAAGTGGCATCTCACTCTCGAGCAGTGAGCACCAGTTTTCATTTGGCCACTAGACATGTCAGATGTTTTATTGTTTCATCAACAATTAATTTAAATTTGCAGGCAGAAGTAATATTCTTGGGGCAGCTTAGGCATCCAAATCTGGTGAAATTGATCGGTTACTGCTGTGAGGATGAACAGCGTCTGCTCGTGTATGAGTTCATGGCAAGGGGTAGCTTGGAGAATCATCTATTCAAGAGTTAAGTCTTGTGAGGCATACCAGTTTTTCGGTGGCTACTCTAGAAGGAATGAACTTATTCATAAGTTGAAACGTTTTCCTGTGCTTCTGCTGCATTTTTTTGCAGGGTTGTCAATATCGTTGCCTTGGGGCACAAGACTTAAGATTGCTATTGGAGCTGCAAAAGGACTAGCGTTCTTGCATGGTGCAGAGAAGCCTGTCATATATCGTGACTTCAAGGCTTCAAACATATTGCTTGATTCAGTATGACATAAACAGTTAATACCTCCTCTAGATTCATATGCATAAAAAAACTAAGCACGAATATGATTCTGAATTACCAGGATTTCACAGCTAAACTGTCTGACTTCGGACTTGCTACAATGGGGCCTGAGGGATCAAACACGCATGTTACAACTCGGGTTATGGGCACCTATGGATACGCTGCTCCTGAGTATGTATCTACAGGTAATTTATGATGTTCATGAAAACAATAATAGTGAACACTTGTATGTGGTGATTCATCCTAATCTACTATTTTCAGGTCATTTGACAACGAAAAGTGATATCTACAGCTTTGGTGTCGTACTGTTAGAACTTTTAACCGGCAGGAGATCAGTGGAGAAGCTAAGGCCTAAGGGCGAGCGAAAGCTAGTGGACTGGGCGAGACCCTACCTGTCTAGCAGCCGGAGGTTGCGTGACATAATGGACCCAAGATTCGGAGGGCAATATTCAGTCAAAGGGGCAAAAGAGATGGCCCACCTGGCCCTTCAATGTGTTAGTTTAAATCCCAAACACAGACCCAAAATGCCAGCCATTATTGAGACTCTTGAAAGCCTCCAACACTACAGGGACATGGCTGTGTTTCCAAGGTCAGCCAGAAATGGGTTCTCTTCTAAGGAACTGAGAACAGAGGGCAAGGTTGGAGTTCAGAAGAGACCCACTCCGGCTGCAGCTAATGGAAAAGCATTGTGACATAATGAGCAAGAACACCGGCAAGTAACTAATTTTTAAGTATATATTAGTGTAATCGTTTGTGAAACATATCCATGTACATATTTACAAACTTGTATTGTACAAGTCTACAATAGGTGAAGCTCAATGACTTAATGCCTGCTTACAATTGTTTTTATACTTCTCAGAACAAACAAAAATTATCGCTCAGTCGAAAATAGGTGTGCACATGACCACGTATGCAACTAATATTTAAGGCACAAAATCATGAAAATGATAGTTCGTTGTCGATGCTGTCACAAAGTCCTATATCAGAGGAAAATAATTAAAAGGCTACCTGAGATTATGCGATTTCTCTGTCTATCAATCTTCAAATTCTTCTTGGCATGCCTCCACCAACTCACGGTTTCTTTCAAAGGCATCATAGGCATGCTTGGTTCTAAGGAATAACAGCAGACTACATATTAATCCTAGAACAGATAAGCAACCCCACCAGACAAATGTCAAGAAATAGCACTGCCTCCCCATGCACACTACTGATTCTCCATCTCCTGTACTTGTTGGGTCAGCATTTGCATCGTAGACCAGCGCCGAAACAAAGCCATAAATGAGAGAACCAATGGGTATATTAGTGATGAGAATGTTGTGATTCACACCTACACTGTTGGGTCCAAAGAGCTCTGATGTTATTGAAACAGCAGCAGCGAATATGAAACCGGAGCTCAGGCCAACCAATGCAGTGCCTGCATGCAGCGCCACAGAATTTCCTGAAGCAGACAATAAAAAGAAAGCAATTGGGGTAGGAAGTAGGGCAATGGCCAACCACCCAGTTCTTGCGAAGTACACCTTCCTGCACATTAAAACAATGCTGCTTGGTATAATAGTTTAACAGTAATATCCATTTATTTAGCTCTAAAATCCTCTGAAGTACATCCAGCAGTGCCATTTCTCCCTCTGTTATCAGTTTTTTGCAATTTAGATTAGAAGTCACTTTCCTGGCAATTTCCTCAGGGAAGTATGGTCAACAAGCAAAATAATTAAAAACTTACGCTCGCATGTAATCTGGTGCAGCTGAAAGCAAGCGACCAAAGAAGGAGAATGATGAATAGAGTGTGATGAGTGTGGTAGTATTTGAGCTTTCTCCGAGTGACTGTGCAATCTGGCCGAGGTTGTTACTGTACACAAGGCCAATTGTTCCTCCGCAGATATATGCAAAATAATATAGCCAAAAATCAAACCTTTGTATAAGAAATCTAGCTGAGTGCTCTTCTCCTAGCATTGCAAGCTGACCTCTACATATCAATGAATTGCAGCAACTGATACCATCCCCAGTATACTTTTGGAGAGGAGCAAATCCATTAAAACTCAACAAGTGATTTTCGGCATAGCTACCCTCACGGCTTAGAAACTGTTTGTGAATCTCAAGATCATCATCTTCAACAAGAATGAAGCCAGATCCTTCCAAGCGGAAGCTACTGTGGACAGTGCGACGAAACCACTTTCGAGCATAGACAACTCCAGGTACACACAAAGGGAATATTAGAAGGAAAACTGCTCCAGCAAATAGGAGACGAGCTGTAGTAACATCCGATGTGCTTGAACCAAATATAAGAAGATATATTCCAGTTAAGATAGCCAAGATATTCAAAAGGAGAAACATAAAATTGTCACTTTTGACTGCCTCTGGGGGAAGAGGTTCTACATATGGTTGGCGAAGAATGGGAACTAGAGCTGCAACGGAAACAAGAAGAGGAACAAGAGCATTCAAGAGAAGATATAGTGAACTAGATGATGGATTGATTGCATCACCGGCAAGGGCATACAGGGCGGCACTTACCCCATTGAAGCTCACTGTGAGTGAGAGAGCAAGGGCTCTATTAACTGGGAAATTTCGTATGCAGAGGACAAAACAAACTGTGTTGAACCAACATATGCTACAGCCAGCTAACAGGCAAAGCAAGAAAACCTGCCATTCATAAAAGAAAGTTTGTGATGGCAATATAGGTAAGTTCTCCTCATTTAAGAATTTGGCAACACCAAAAATGAATAACAAGGAAAAAGAAGCATGCTTAGCTAACAGCAATTAGGCAGCAAGTAATGATCTCAAGATGATGAACTTAAATGGAAAAAAAAGTCAACCAAAGAGATAGTATAAATGAAGAGCAATCTTATCAATATGTTTGCAGCTTCTCAACTTAGCACAATGTCCTCCCTAATGTTCAAATCAGGAAGCTTCACTTATTAAAATGCAAACTGGGAAAAAATGTTTTAGAACATCTTCCAGTTTTTTTGTTGGGTAATCTTCTAGTATTTTTAAATATGAGGTATTTCACAACTTTAAGAAGCAAAGCCCATTTGGTAGTGATGATAATATCAATTTTTCAGTTCTTAAATGTTTCTATAAACTAAAAAGTAAAAAATTGAAATTTGTGAAGTCTTCAAACAAGTGCGGGCAATTGATTTGGTGACCAAATATGAAACGAAAAATTATCTGATTAAAAAAAACAGAACAAAGAGAGACTATATTACAACCTCTTTTGGGTGTTCAAGAAACAGCAAAAGCTAAAAGAGAGGCCCAGATTTATGCCCGCATGCATTTCGACTACAGATGACACACTATAGATCAATCACATGAGTCTCAGAGCCTGATGAATCTGTTTTCTAGAAAGAATCGCACTAGTTCTATGATAACCAATTTGCTTAATTGAAGACCAAAAACATGACAGTTGTATCTGCCACATGATTGCTTCTTTGATGATAGATCAGGATTTAATGCTTGTAAGAACAGAAGAGGAGGTCAGAACCAAACTCAATCTCCATTCAGAGAATTTTTTTTTTTTTTAAAAAAGACAGATAACCAATCACCTTCTTGACCACATCAAAAGTGCAAAGAAGAGTGAGGACCATAAATCACCAAATCTTGAATGGGAACTACCTTAGAATTAGCAGCATTTCTAAAATCCTTTTAACAACGATTCATGCTATGCTAGTTCAAGAGTTCTAATAGTAAAAGAAAGAACGATTTGGAGCTCTAACAAAGAACCTGTCCTGCAACAGTCCTTAATCACCTGTGCCAAGAATATCAGTCTAAAGAAGAAGTACTCGGAATAAGTTGCCCGTGGTCTACTGAACTAATTTCAGGTTGCCTACAATGAGCTAGCTTCAAAAACCTGCAGTCCTAACTCTATTGTTGATCCGTGATATTAAAGCTATACACCGGAACCGCTGGTCAAGAATTCAACCAAAAGATATAGGGAAGGTCTTAACTGTCAAGTCATAACCCCCAAGCTATGGTTGTTTGTAAGCACGTAAGTTCTCACACTATGAGACCAGCCACCTCTTTTTTTGGCTTTCTTTGCATCCTTTGCACACACCTGAGATCTGCACCCCTGACAATGAGAGGTTTCTTGGAAAATCCTCGATGTCCATGATGAATGATTCAACTTCCCTCTAGAATCTTCTCGCTATTACCCGACAAAAGAACAGGTAATGCCTGTTGTTTCAGAAATGTAAACTTAAAAATGATTTGGTGGGAGCACAAGCAAGCAGACAAATCAGAGAAGCAAACAAAGAGCAACTGGCTAGGAATCTTTGAACGTGACAAGCCAACTTATGTATATTCTACCATTCGAAGTTTCCTTGAGAAACTATGCGGCAAACAATCATGACTTGACCAAGAAACCATGTTCTTAAGTAGAAGTGAAACAGATCATTCTTGATTACCCAAAAAAAAAAAAAAAGAAAAGAAACAGATCATTCTCGTCAAATAGAGTTCTTTCCCCTGCAGGAGCCACGTATCAACTGCCATTGGCAAAAACATCGCTCTCGATCTCTCTCGATTGGCCCCCAAAAAAAAAAAAGAATGAGCAGGCAATGATTCTCAGTTCCAAAGTTAACACATGCTGAGAAGACATTTAAAAAAAAATGGAGAAGGAAGACCGAGGGTGAAAGAATTTCAAACAAAAAAGAAAAAGAAAAATCTCCAAACAACCACAAAATCTATTACGGTTCTACACGCGAAATCCACGAAACAAAAATGAAGAAAAGAAAGAAATGCGAAGAAACAGAGTGAAGAAATCAAGTTACCAGTATATATGGGAGAGAGATGACGTTTCTAATGACAAGAAACTGAAGCCCATAACTGAAGAACCCAATCAAAGCCGCCATGAAAAGCACCACCGACAGCGGAAAATACATGAGAGCCAGCCCCGACGACCACCCGAAAACCTTACCCATGTCGGAAGCCACCGCCAGGTAGTTCAGCTGGACCTGGGAAACCCCCAGCACCGTCTTCAGCCTCGACGAGTACGCCGAGAAATCGAAATTCGTGCCCGTGAAGGCCTGAATCCAAATAGTGGCCACCAGAATCATCCACTTCCGCGACTGCCCCGCCATCGCAGCCTCCACCACAGCCCGCAACAACCACGCGATCAAACGCTTTCTTCGAGGAAGGAGAGATAATTCGCTCCTCGGCCAGTATTCTAATCTGTATCTGTTACGTTCGCCGGAGTCTATACGCGGCCTCATGAATCATCGTTCATTTATATACACACGGTTTCTAAGAATTACAGCTTCAGAGCAGGGCTATTTTCTCTGTGGTTCCCAGTTCCACGTACAACTCTTTGTTTTTGTGTACTTTCACTCCCTTTTTTTTGGCCAAAAGTGCTTGCACTTCCTGGTGCCAATAAATATCGTTCTTTTTTTTTTTTTGGGTTAATGCCAATAAAAATTTACTACTGATCTTATTTTTTTAGGTAAAAAATAAGAAATTAACTCCAAAATCGGTTCCTAATATTTTTTTGCGCCAAATAAATTATTAATATTTTAGAATCAGCCCAAATAGAGATGGGTCGTTAACTTGATAAATATACTGTCAAAAATGAAGAATGTTATGTCAAATATAGATAATATGATATAAGAAACAGTGTATATGAACAGGTTTTGTAAATAAAGGTCGAATTTGGGGAAGAGGAGTTAAAGACCAAATCAAAATAGACATAGGGATTTGGGAAAAAACTAGTGTTTGTGAAATAAGTGCAAATTGTTTTCTAAGACAATAACTTCACAATCTATCTACAACTTTCTCTTTAGCCGAAAGGAGGTGAAAATTAATAGTTGTCGAATACGATGGAGATGAAAATTGGGCTTGATGCTCCCAAGTTGATCAGCAAATTGGTGCTATTCCAACGGAGGATATGCGACTTCAACAACAGTGTGACGAGTGGATCGTGGATGCTACAATTTTGATATGGTTCGCTTTACGATTTATATGCGCTTGATTGATTGAAGGATCAATAATCCGGTGACAGCAGCGGAGGCAAGCTGGGTAGTAGATGGATCTAATGGCAACGACAACAAAGGTATCGATGTGTTTAGGCTGGGGAGATTATTTTAACTAGGGTTCAACATGTAAATAAGGCCAACTTCAAGGGTATTTGGTGGTGTAATTGAGAGTGGATTTACATAAAAGATCCCATTAGATAAGTTTAACGCGTTAATGCTTATGTATACATATGAAATAAAGTGGCTATAAGAGTAACACTCTGTTAAATTTGTTTTAACATAAGCCAATTTAATGCAAAGTAATTTTTTTCTTACATTTTTTTTTGCTGGAATCAATTTTATTTGAAAGTTAATATTATATAAGTGTAATAGTTAATTCAAATAACATTTTTATAATGCTATTAAATTTTTATAAAATTTTATTTTTCAGTTCCTAAAAAATAAGCATCCATAAAAATTTTATAATAAGTGAATTATTAGAGTTATAGAATATTGAATTTCAAATGAATTTGGTTTAGATAACAAAATATAAAAATAAAAATAAATAATTTTAAATTAAATAGACTTGAACTCAAATAAAGGTTTCAAATGAATTTGGTTTAGATAACAAAATATAAAAATAAAAATAAATAATTTTAAATTAAATAGACTTGAACTCAAATAAAGGCATAAATTTTCAAAATTAACAAATAAACTATAATATAAGTTATAACTATACGACCTTACACGCGGGGGGCGAGGGGAAGAAGTTCATCTTCAAAATGGTAAGGAGCATCAAACAAGAGTAATTTTGAGGAAGCATAACGCACTTGAACAAGGGGATGTGATGTGACCTCTAACGTGGCATTATGTGATGGGAGCAACATTAGTCATTCATGTTTTCTTGCTTGTAGAACATCTGTACAAGGTTGATTTAACTATACAATGAATAGAATATCTCACCTTTACTGTACTACATAACTGATCTTTTAGGGGGCAAAAATGCAGTTATAACTTACCACATTTAGCAACATTATCTTTCATTTAAATAATTTCTAAGGTGACTACTTTTTTTTAGGTTCCATCAAATATCTTCAATTATTTCAATTTTTTTTGTTTTATATAAAATTGAGGTTGTCTCTAGAATATACCTATATATTATTAAAGGATAAATACGAAATATTTTGGCTAAAATATACAAATAGCCCTTGAACTTTTGCAACTTGAGCAAATCACTTCAAAGCTTAGACTTATTAAAATTCACCCCTTGAACTTTGCAAAGGTATGTGACTTAGTCTAATTGTACCATGAGTCCTTAACCGTGTTTGTTTTAGAATTTGAGATGGCAGGGGGATGATTTATATGGAAAGTAGTAGGAAAAATGTGTCATAAACTCGCCAAAAAGTACCAATTTTATTGCTAAAATAATAAGTTCACATTTTACCTTAGTAAAGATGTCAAACACGAACATAGCGTGAGTTTTGTTTAGAGAAATAGGGACCATCAAGGCTAGTGGGGTTGATGTTGTTTGCTTGCAACTTTCTAATTGTCGTTTGAATAAAGTAAGGTATTATTGATTTGCACCATGAATTAATATTTGTTTTTTGTTTTTTAGTGGATTGGTGCAATAAATTAGTAGGTGTTGTGGGTGCATTTATGAAGTAAGGTTTTATATTTGTTCTGTTTATTGAGAGCATTCATTTTGTTTGTAGGGTTAGAGTCAAAATAGTGGAATTTTCACTATGGCTGTACCATGCTGGAAGGTTTGCTGGGTCATCCAACAATATATATATGGATGATAGTATTTGTGAGAAGAGATTTGATGAGGATCTAGTTTGATATTGGTGTATAAAGGAAGCATTGAAAGAAACTGGGTATGATGATAAGGTTGTCAAAGGAATTTATTATAAAAAAATCTGTTCAATTGGGGTCCAATGAATTTGCACTGTTGTTTAATGACATGTCAACTTGGGAGTTGGTAAAGCATGCTTTGATGAATGATAATATTAAACTATTTATTGATCACATTAATGTTGGGTCTATAATGAGTAATTATGAACAAAGAAGTGAGCTTATGTCAAGCTTAGAAGTTAATGTTCCTAAGGTATAGTGGGTGTTGGGGTTTACACTGATCCAAGAACTGAACTATCTCTATTGTGAATGTAAGTTTACTTGAATATAAAATTGATTTTGCCCAAATTGTGCTTCAGAATTGATTAATTCTATTTTAATCCATTATGCAACCTAGATTACCTTCCCAACACTGGATATGAGTTCATGAAAGTAACAAGTGTAAAAGCTTTTTTCTAGCAAACTTTTGCATTTAAGAAGGCAACACCAAAACTAAATGTTATTTAGTAGATATTGTGCAAAATTAGCTGATGTTGATTGCTTATGCTACTGATTGTGCATAATCATTTCAACTTTTGAGTTGGACCCTATTTTGTAATAACTAGCCTAACAACCTAACTTGTTCCACCATATATTTTGTAATATAATGTTCAATTAGGCATACTTCTGCTGCAAATATAATACTGCAGCCTCAATTCCTGCTACTTTTGTTTTACTGATATGCGTTTTAGTTTTAGCAAGGTGACTCAGTTTTACTGATATGCATGAGTTCTATTTTTGTTGTGCATAATAACATGTTTACTTGAATATGACATTATGCCTCAGTTTTGTTTTTGATTTAACATAATAACCTATTTTTTCTTTGCCATGAAAACTTGATTTTGATATGCAACATCTCTCAGCAAAAATGTTTCTATTTTAGTATGAAAACTTCTTTCCTCAACCACATCCTACCATTAAAAAAATGTAGCAACCATAACTCTAGCAATAAGACATAAGCACAAACTTCATTTAACATTCATTGTCTCTGTAGAAAACAGGTTGCTTGCATACATTTAGAAAGTTGCAACAACATATACATTTGTTATTACTTGATACAAAATTGTATCCCGAATATTCTTCTAAAAACGCCAGAACATAAAACAACCATCAAAATCATAATCACTAAAGCTGGGGCACACATTGTCATTTTACATGTTCTACACAAACTATCAACAGCCTTCTTCAACTCAGAAACTTGATTGTATGTAGCAGTACTGTTCTTTATGTAAAAATAAAAAAAAAACTCGTTCTCTTGATTCATCGGGACTAACTTCTTCTTCAGTGTTGCAATTTCTTTTTTAACATTTTTCTTCTTTCAACAACACTAGCAAGACGATGATTGGAAAAATATTCCCTCTCGCGTTCTTTCTCTCTCGCGTGCTCCTCTACATTGCAACCAACCTACCACGTCAACACCATCTTTTGCATTCCTTGGTAACACCTATCACACCGTCATCCGCGTCTCCCCTGGGATCTACCGCCAGCCGATTTACGTGCCCAGGACCAAGAACTTTATCACCATAGCCGGTCTCTCTCCCGAGACAACCCTCCTCACTTGGAAAAACACTGCTGCTCAAATCGAACATCACCAGGTACAGTAAAACTACCATCTTCTCATGCGATGCTACCCCTTCTGGATATGTATTTCCCAATCCCACCTTCCTCATTTGTTTATTCAGGCGGCTCGATTGATTGGGACGGGGACCTTCGGCTGCGGGAGTGTTATTGTGGAGGGGGAGGACTTCATTGCTGAAAATGCCGCTTTTGAGAACTCCTGTCCTGAGGTATTAAAACTTGTACTTTAGTGGTCTTCTTATTCCAAACTTGCCCGCTTCCTTCCATAACCATTCAGTTTGATACCTGGGCTACCTGCGTTGCATCTTATATGGATATCCGCCTGTTCATTTCAAGGTTTCATCTTTGTTCAGGGTTCAGGACAAGCAGTGGGCATCAGGGTGACTGCCAATAGACGTGCCTTCTATAATTGCAGGTTTCTTGGCTGGCTGGTACTTTTAATTCTCTTATTCTACAACTTTCAGAAGGTTTCCTTCATTCAATCACCTGAGCTAGGTTCTGAACATAAACATTACTAATACCTGAAATGGTTTAGCTTTAACCCTTGTATACATAGAGCCTTCGCAAATTATACTAGTAACTTTGCTCGGAGAAAATTCTTTACTTTTTTCTATTGAAGGATCTGTTGCATGAGTTCTTTCTGGCTTGGTAATTTTTTTGGTTCTAACTGACAGCGATCAATGCTTCTTAAATAGGAAATGATCATCAGCCCAGAAAGTTTTGTATTTTTCATGGCAATTTTGGTTATCTAACTGTATTATCATTTCTAAAAATTACCAGGGTACCCTCTACTTGCATTATGGTAAACAGTATTTGAAAATTTGCTATATTGAAGGAAGTGTGGACTTTATTTTCGGAAACAGCACTGCCCTTTTGGAGCATTGTCATATTCACTGCAAGGCACCTTGTTTTATAACTGCACAGAGTAGGAAATCTTCACAGGAATCGACTGGTTATGTGTTTCTAAGGTTTGTGCTGGACTTCTTCTTTTGTGATTTTTTTTCTTTCGATTCCTATCTTGTTAAATATCTGAACTACAAGTTTTTTTTTATTTCTTTTTTGAACATTTAACATAGAACATTTGAAAATTTTGTTCTTAGGTTATGTAGATAGGATGTTTTCAAAATTGCCATCCTTGCATCGACTGATACTCATTTCGAAGTGTGAGCTTAGGAAAAGCAAATTGATAGTTTAGATGACAAAATCAATATCGGGACAAGGATGCTAGATTTATCTTGCAAGTTAAAAGTAATCCACAGGCCACTGGACTTATTTTGCTAGCTGAATGCCGAAGACTTCTTGTGCTTCTGAAGGGCAGTGCGGAGAACAGACAGAATGCGCACTAAAGAAAACCAAAGACATTATAGTTTTTATAGATATACACGAAATTATAGTCTTTAGAAAAGCTATATCAGCATTTCCAATAAAACAGATAAAATGTATTTTGTTTGATCACCTATTAAGTATTCTTAGAACTGCATACTGCATAATCCTTGAATATTAATCAATTTAACTGATGGTATCTGATTGAAAATATTTCAGGGTGCTCTTCTCATGTGTGAAAAGGGGGAAAACCATTAAGAGTCCGAGCATTTGATTTAAGGATTCACAAAATCCTTGGAAAATAAGACTGAAAAAGTTAGATTCTTGGAATATGAGATTTCTTAAAATCACAATTCTAACCTTCCCATCTTCGGTTCACATGAATGAAGAATGTAACTTTCCTCTGTTTGGTTGAGTTAGTTTATCCCTTTCTTTAAATGTTTGGCCTAGTGACTAAAATTTCACTTTTCTAACTTTAGTAACATATTTGTAAATTTTTCAAAATCTCAGGGACAGTTGGAAAGTTCAAGGACTAAATTTTTAATCTTTTCCTGGAAATATTTAGGGTCATTTGAAAATTTTGGCAACCCAAATGTCAATATTTGAATGATCTGAGCTGCACTATAATTTTCAAAGCATGAATACACTGCAGATTCATTAATTAACCAACCTAAATTAAGAAAGGGAGTCCCACAAAATTGTGAAGGATGGAAAGTTTTTGGAAAGTGAGAATGTTGGAGAGTTATTTCCCAAGTGCAACCAAACACAAGATTCTGTGGATTTTGACTTCCCAAAGGATCCAAATTGTTAGAATCCTTGAATCACTTTAAATGTCTTTCTTTTCTGGTATCAGTAGAAAAATAATCACAGCTTAGTGGATCACTCATATAATTGATATTTGACATCAATGCAGATGTGTAATCACTGGCAATGGAAGTTCATCGTATGCGGATCCTGGTCGTCCGTGGGGCCCATTTGGAAGGGTGGTCTTTGCGCACCGTTACATGGATGAATGTATCAAGCATGTAGGGTGGGATAACTGGGGCAGACCTGAAAGTGAGAGGAGTGCTTGCTTTTATGAGTTCAGGTATGTTGTGTTTATTGCAGGTGATTAGAAGTGATAGACTTTGGGAATGCAACTTTCCAGATATCAGCCAATTTTATCGCAATAGTTTTCTTCCTGTTGGTCCTGCTGTGTAAGCATCTCTGCGTTTACTGTGTTGGTGTACATGTTGCTGCTAATTGATCTAGAAGTGTGTATGCTGCTATGATGAAACTGTGCATGAAGAGCTGTTATAGAATCGCTGGGTGTTAATGGAATTTGTTCTATCAAGTACAGGTTATGCACTTTTCTAGTCAATGGCTTCTCTTCATTGACCTGGTTCAACTTGCAGGTGCTTTGGTGCAGGTTGCTGCTCGTTGAAGCGGGTTGCATGGGCTAGAGAATTGCTGGAGGAGGAGGCTGAAGAGTTCTTCAGGCATGGGCTTATTGACCCTGACCGAGAGAGACCTTGGCTTGCAGAGAGAATGGGACTGAAAATACCATATCCTGCATAACTCAAGGAATTTAGGGGAACTTTCCTAGCTAATGAGCATTTGAATTTCGGGTTTGCTGGTGAAAAAGAAAAAAGAAAGGAAAAGGTTAGGTTGATTGGATGGTAGTGGATGATTTGGGATTGAAGATGATGTAGAGAATAAAAAAGAGTTTGTAGGCATGTTTTGATATGGCATCTGTCCTGTGTTTTTGCAGCACCAAGTGGTATATATATATATGGTCCCTCTGGGTCTCTGCTGAGGACAAATTGTGGTGAACTCGTTTACTAATAAAATGAGAAGGAAACGGCCGCTAATCATGGCTTTGAGTTTGATTTGATCAGTTACGCTTGAACATGATGGCTCTTTATATATAGAGCTTTGAAGCATGAACGTGATAGCTGTACCTGTGGATATGCTGCCTGAATTCTTGTTGTGGCAAAAGCCTAACCCGGTACTCACCATTGTGTGTAGTGTTTGTAACTGGAGCACTGAAATTGAAAAAGAAAAGAAGAGGGACAATTTTCTTCTCTCTTCTATTCGACGTTTTAGTTTTGAATGTTTTGATGATATTGAATTATTGAGCCTGGGCGTGGGAGGTGGCAATGAAAAGCAGGAGGAGGACGTTTAAGGTTTAGAATTGTTAGGGAAAGTAAGAGAAATAAACGTGTTATTTTAATATTTTTTCATGTCATATCAGCATTGTTTATCAAATTTAACATTAGAATCAATGGAAAGTATCTAATTGGGTCACACAATTTGCAATATGAGTCTACGTAGTTAGATATACCTAGTTTAAAGTTAATATACTTTACGATTACAAAACTAAGCGAGTTGGCGTCTATAAGTTTTACCTATAAGAAATTGGAGGTCATAAGAAAATTCTGATGCACATATCAGTTTCAATATGTGTTATTAATGATAAACCACATCTGTGCCCAAGTTGAAACAAAAATAAAAGATTATACCATAATATATGAATATAGTATTGTTACAAAATCTACCAAGTTAAATATATATGTATTTTTTTCTATTCAAAGTTCTACAGATTTCAAATGTTTACAATGCTAAATGAATTGGTACAAATTACATGTGGAATGAGCTTCAGTGGTAATTCTGACAGGGCTTTTGGTGATTTTTGTATCCTCAAAGGAGTTTTTAATATATACTCAAGTCAGTAAAGAGAATAAAAACAAGAGAAAAGGTTAACAAAATTGTTGAATGCATATGGTTGTTAATTATTAGGATCTTGATGGCGTCAGGCATGCTCCAGCGAGGCAGGCAAGTAGCTCGGAGTCTGTCAGAAGGCGTTGTGCTTCGGAATGTGGCTTAGACCTTCCCTAAAATTTCTATAAGATAGGGAAGCAAAAAATAAAATTTTTATAATTTTTTTGTTCCAACTCCAACAGTTTTCTTATTTTGTAGAATTTTATATTTATTATATAACAATTAAATATTATGAATTTAAAGTAAATTCAAATTAAGGACTATTTTAATGATTGTACAATTAAATATTGTTGAAAATGTAAAAAATTATTCCTTCCGTTTTACAAAGAATGACTCTTTTACCTTTTTGACTAAAATTTGACTTAAATATATTGATATTAATTTATATTATAAAAAAATTTAAAAATTATATTTATAAAATAGAGTCTTTAAGGTACCATTTTCATAAAAAATTTATATTTCTATAAGAAATTTCAGACAAAAAAAATATGAATTAATTATTGTATAATTAAATATTGTCCAAAACGTAAAAATTCACTACCTCCACTTCACAAATAATGAATATTTTAATTTTTTTAATTAAAGTTTGACTTAAATATATTCATATTAATTAATACTATAATTTTTTTAAAAAAATTATATTTATAAAATAAAGCCTTTAAGGTACCATTTTTATATAAAAATTTTATATTTCTATAAAAAATTTTGAAAGAAAGAAAATTATGAATTAATTGTATAAATAGTAAATTAGATAACTTTTACGAGACAGAAGCAGTATTATTTTTCATTCCCAAAATTTTTTTGAAGTTTCTACAGAAATGGAGAATGAGATCTTCTCTTTCATCTGATTCCCTATTTTAGAAAATAGGATGGGGAAACTATTGAAGTAAAAAATGACTTTATATTCCCTAAAATAAAAAAAAACTACAAAATAGGGAAGCTGTTAGTGATGCTTAGAGCATATCTCCATCTTCAACACACACATACATATTATTTGACACATTCTTCAAATTTAAATAAAGTGCATGTAATTGACACAATTTTTTACATTTGAAATATTAAGACATTTTAAAATTCTGATTAATGAAATAAAAAAATATTAAACACTAGATTTAAAAAAATTAAAAATTCTTAATAAATAAAAAACAGCACATAATAGATATGAAAAAACACAAGCTATTTTTAGATATACCATTAGTTTTTAGTTGAAATAATATATAGAACTATCTTTTATTCAAGTTTAAAAGGACAATGTAGTAACATAAAGAATATGATAAAATTTGTGAATAGTATTTAACCTTTAATTCTAGCTTTCTTATCATCCTTATGATATTAAATATTTCCTTTTGGCTCTTTACTTTTTAAATATTTCATATTATCAATTAGTTGAAATTTGTTAACTCTGAATAACTATGTCATATAATTATTTAAAATTATTTTAAAATTTTCTAGTAATACGTTTCCAAGAAAATTTTAACTGCATACAATTTATAAAATGATTGAACCTTAAATTATAAGTTATTAGTTTTTCTTTTAAATACTAAGATTTTATTCTAATTTCATGAGTCAATTTTTCTACACTTAACTTAATTATATTACAAGAACAATGAGTAAGACTAGGTTTTCAAATTTCAATGGTGTGAGTATAATTTTTTAATTAAGGGAAAGCATTAATTATCTAAAAAGATAAAAAGTTACACAAGACTTTTCCTTAATCTTTGGAATATCGCATTGAATCTACCAAAAAAATAAAAGGTACATATAGATTTTTGAAACTTTGAAGATCGGTGTATTTTGATTAATATCAAGAGTAAAATAATTAAGTTTTTTGAGTAACCTATAGCCGTCTATAATTAAATGCCTTTGAAAAAAACTCATTGTTTATTTAATGGGTCTATAATTTCACATCATGTCGATTCTCATGTCGATTCTCTCTAATTTCATGCCTGATTTTTTTCTCCGGCCACGAGCGCTCCATCTTTTACGTAGCGGATGGATTCTGATACTTCCCCAGTTGCTACTCGGCTTTTTCACCTATGGTGGCGTAGCTGCCTACGCCGACTCCTCTGACTCTAACGAGTGCGGTCTCCTCTGCATGGCTTATTTAGTGCCATGGATAGTGTTGTTGTTCATTTTCTATGGGTTGGGTTGGGGGCCTTTTGGCTGGCTGGTTCTGGACAAATTGTTTCCTTTGGAGGTCCGGTCGGCGGCACGACAATTGAGCATGTCGGTGGCCATGATTTCCTCCATCATCGTTGCTCAATGCTCTCTCCCAATTCAGGCCCTGAGGAATATTTTAGTGATCGTGTTGCTGCCCTTGTGTTCGCAAGCCGTCATGCTTTACTTGTTCTTGACCGGATGTTTTGATCAACTTGATCCGTTTGGGCAGCTTCCTGGTTAATTCCTCCATCTTCAATTCAACCCATGCCCATTACGTTAATATATATCAGCTCTGATTTAGTTGCGATCGAATCTTAGTTTTGCCGAATAATTAATGAAGAAGATGAGCATGCCACAATGGGATTGGATTGGGATTAGTAGCCATGATGATTAAATTCATTAGTTAATGGTCGAAAGAGTTGGATGCGCTCTGCATTCATATGCTTGATAATGACGATTCATTAATGGGTGGAATTAATTAAGATTAAGTTGATTGTAGTCGTTAAAAATTAAGATCATTCGTGAGTCGCATCCAACTCCTAGTCGACACTAAATATGAATCAAGGCAGGCAAACTTTATGTCTGCATAGCATTAGCATATATATGTATATACCCACTGTCAATATATGAGTTTGAAAGAAACAACTACGTGTGTAGTATTTATTAATTCATCTAAAAATTGAAAATCTAGAAGAGAAAAAAAAAAAAAAAAAGACGTACGCTCTTGGCACCTTGTTTTTTTTTTCTCCCTAATTTTTGAGTTTCATGACCTTGTTATTGTTAGTTTATTACTACTTTATACAAAAGAATGACATATTAGTATTGTTGTTATTGGCAAAAGTCTCAAATTTGTCACTAATATTTTGGGTTTGGTACAAATCTGTCACTATAATTTTTTTTGACCAATTTCACCATTGCTTTAAAATTGACTCAAATACACTATTGTCCATTAAAAAATAATAGAAAATGGTAAAAGTATCATGTTTTGAAATCTTGGATTATTACATATCTTTCAAAAAAATATCAAGATGTTTAAAACTTTTGCAAATTGATGTATCCATGTCCCTAGTAGCCTTACCTACTGGCAAGTTTCAACACGCTTCCCTTCTCTGCTTTCACATTTCCTCATCAATAACAAAGTACGGTTGTTTCTACTTCAAGTTTTAGTGGAGAAGGCTGGCCCATATAGTAATATCTATTGCCACAGTCACGCTCGTAAACCAAAGGAAGCTTAGAATCCTTGAGTTGCTGGAGTAAACCGATTTAAGAAGTCAAAACAGAAAAATAAACATGAAGCAATTAGTTCGAGTCCTCTCAATTCTAGCTATCAAATCAAAGTTGCTTTCACTCTTTATGATTTTGATATGGTTCGCTTTACGATTTATATGTGCTTGATTGATTGAAGGATCAATAATCTGGTGGTAGCAGCGGAGGCAAGCTGGGTAGTAGATGGATCTAATGGCAACGGCAGCAAAGGTATGGAAGTGTTTAGGCTGGGGAGATTATTTTGACTAGGATTGAACATGTAAATAAGGCCAACTTCAAGGGTATTTAGTGGTGTAATTGAGAGTGGGTTTACATAGAAGATCCCATTAGATAAGTTTAACGCGTTAATGCTTATGTATACATATGAAATGAACTGGCTATAAGAGTAACACTCTGTTAAATTTGTTTTAACATAAGCCAATTTAATGCAAAGTGATTTTTTTTTACATGTTTTTTACTGGAATCAATTTTATTTGAAAGTTAATATTATATAAGTGTAATAATGAATTCAAATAAAATTTTTATAATGCTATTAAATTTTTATAAAATTTTATTTTTCAGTGCCTAAAAAATAAGCATCCACAAAAATTTTATAATAAGTGAATTATTAGAGTTATAGAATATTGACTTTCAAATGAATTTGGTTTAGATAACAAAATATAAAAATAAAAATAAATAATTTTAAATTAAATAGACTTAAACTAAAATAAAGGCATAAATTTTCAAAATTAACAAATAAACTATAATATAAGTTACAACTATAGGACCTTACGGGGGGAAAAAAAGTAGTTCATCTTCAAAATGGTAAGGTGCATCAAACAAGAGTAATTTTGAGGAAGCATAACGCATTTGAACAAGGGGATGTGAAGTGACCTCTAACGTGGCATCATGTGATGGGAGCAACATTAGTCATTCATGTTTTTTTGCTTGTAGGACATTAGGACAAGGTTGATCTAACTATACCATGGATAGAATATCTCATCTTTACTATACTACATCACTGATCTTTTGGGGGGCAAAAATGCAATTATAACTTACCGTATTTAGCAACATTATCTTTCATTTAAATAATTTTTGAGGTAACTACTTTTTTTTGGGTTCCATTAAATATCTTCAATTATTTCAAATGTTTTTTTTTGTTTTATATAAAATTGAGGTTGTCTTTTCAATATACCTATATATTATTAGAGGATAAATACGAAATATTTTGGCTAAAATATACAAATAGCCCATGAACTTTTGCAACTTAAGCAAATCACTCCAAAGCTTAGACTTATTAAAATTCACCCCTTGAACTTTGCAGAGGTATGTGACTTAGTCCAATTGTACCATGAGTCCTTAACCGTGTTTGTTTTAGAATTTAAGATGGCAAGGGGATGATTTATATGGAAAGTAGCAGGAAAAATGTGTCATAAACCCGCCAAAAAGTACCAATTTTATTGCTAAAATAATAAGTTGACATTTTACCTTAGTAAAGATGTCAAACACGAATAGAGCGTGAGTTTTGTTTAGAGAAGAAGGGACCATCAAAGCTAGTGGGGTTGATGTTGTTTGCTTGCAACTTTCTAATTGTCATTTGAATAAAGTAAGGTATTATTGATTTGCACCATGAATAAAGTAGGTGTTGTGGGTGTATTTATGAAGTAAGGTTTTCTATTTGTTCTGTTTATTGAGAGCATTCATTTTGTTTGCAGGGTTAGGGTCAAAATAGTGGAATTTTCACTATGGTTGTACCATGCTGAAAGCTTTATTGGGTCATCCAACAATATATATGTGGATGATAGTATTTGTGAGAAGAGATTTGATGAGGATCTAATTTAATATTGGTGTGTAAAAGAAGCATTGAAAGAAACTGGGTTTAATGATAAGGATGTCAAAGGAATTTATTATAAAAAATCTGTTCAATTGGGGTCCAATGAATTTGCATTGTTGTTTAATGCATGTCAACTTGGGACTTGGTAAAGCATGCTTTGATGAATAATAGTATTAAACTATTTATTGATCACATTAATGTTGGGCCTATAATGAGTAATTATGAACAAAGAAGTGAGCTTATGTCAAGTTTAGAAGTTCAAGTTCCTAAGGTATAGTGGGTGTTAGGGTTTACACTGATCCAAAAACTGAACTCTCTCTATTGTAAATGTAAGTTTACTTGAATATAAAACTGATTTTGCCCAAATTGTGCTTTAGAATTGATTAATTCTATTTTAATCCATTATGTAGCCTAGATTACCTTCCCAATACTGGATATGAGTTCGTGAAAGTAACAAGTATAAGAGCTTTTTTCTAGCAAACTTTTGCATATAAGAAGGCAAAAAGAAAACTAAATGTTATTTAGTAGTGATTGCACAAAATCAACTGACGTTGATTGCTTATGCTATTGATTGTGCCTAATCATTTCAACTTTTGAGTTGGACCCTATTTTGTAATGACTAGCCTAACAACCTAACTTGGTCCACCATATATTTTGTAATATAATGTTCAATTAAGCATAATTCTGCCGCAAATATAATACTACAGCCTCAATTCCTGCTACTTCTATTTTACTGATATGCGTTTTAGTTTTAGCAGGGTGACTCGGTTTTACTGATATGCATGAGCTCTATTTCTGTTGTGCATAATAAAATGTTTACTTGAATATGACATTATGCCTCAGTTTTGTTTTTGATTTAACATTATAAACTATTTTTTATTTGCCATGAAAACTTGATTTTGATACGTAACATCTCCCAGCAAAAATGTTTCTATTTTAGCATGAAAACCTCTTTCCTCAACCATATCCTACCATTAAAAAAATGTAGCAGCCATAACTCTAGTAATAAGACATAAACACAAACTTCATTTAACAATCATTTTCTCTGTACAAAACAGGTTGTCTTCATACATTTGGAAAGTTGCAACAACATATACATTTGTTGCTACCTGATACAAAATTGAGTCTGAATATTCTTCTAAAAATGCCAGAACATAAAACAACTGTCAAAATCATAATCACCAAAGCCAGGGCACACATTGTCCTTTTACATGTTCTACACAAACTATCAACAACCCTCTTCAACTCAGAAACTTGATTGTACATAGCAGCCCTGTTCTTTATGCAAAAAAAAAAAAAACCTCATTCTCTTGATTCACCGAGACTAGCTTCTCCTTCAGTGTTGCAATTTCTTTTTTAACTTTTTTCTTCTTTCAACAAAGCTTTGTAACAACATCTCTTGCATTATCACAAAGCAATGGATCATCCCAAATCAAAATTTGCACCCTCTACCGTTTGTCATCATTGTGTCCTAAACTAATGAACCTAAACAATGGCTCACCTTATTTCAACAACAAAAACACCGACTATACAACATAAATAGGAAAACTGACTCAATTACCTTCTTGTATTTAGGACATCCATAAACTCTTTGCCTAATATTCTCAATCTTCTTCCAAGCATGATACATTTTCACCAGTAATTCGCAAAAACAAATTGGTGAATCTTTTCCTCCCATGCCAAATTTCAGGCTTGACTCCATTCCTATGCTGTCTACTAAATCGAACATTCTGTTAGTATTGTGCCCAAAAGGCCAATTATAAGATGATTGTATTTTTGCACATTGAATCATGATATTTTATTAAGGCATTAATTCAGCGATTATGTTTGTTGTTTTGTTTCTGGGTAACGTAATAAACATAATTGTGACCCTAGAATAATGATATTCTCAAACGTCCCTGGTCTAGTATTATTGTGGAGCGGGTTACAATAATACATAATAACTAGCATATATAGAGACTAATATGAGATATGTAGTCTACATATGGGTACAAGTTGGAGAACTTGTGTACTGGATCGACCCACTATGAGAACACTACATGGATCATTATATGAGTGTTATAAGTGATTCTCATAGTGATCATGGTATATGTAGTCCTTTAACCTAAGGTCATCAAGGTTCCCTACATGTGAGTCACATACTTTAATACTTTCCTTTGTTGCTCGTAACTGAGTGAACTTAAAAGAGGTAATTGGGTATGTCACATATCATGCAGAGAGATTTGTATGATCAAGATGAGATTTGTCCCTCCTATGTAATGGGAGTGATATCTTCAGGCCTCTTAATAGAGTGAGACTTTAAAAATGCATGGCCATGCTCGAATGAGTTGATATATGATATCAATGTCATCAGTTTAAGTTGGTCTACTCGGTAATAAAAAAACCAAAGATTGGGCTATACGAGAGTGACACATTCCATGTTTCATGCTTAGTCTTGATATCTTAAACAAAAGGACAATGACATATATCGGTGATGATCATAAAGGTTTAGTTGAATCACTGACAATTTGGTTACTTTGGTAGCAATGATGTGTTGCTAGATACCGCTCATTACTTATGGTCATAAATGTGATTTATGATCATTGCCAACGTGGTAAGAGCCTATTAAGTCACACACATAGAGCTATTTGGATCATTAAAGTGCATGGGCTAATAATTTGGGTTTTGGTCTTATAATAATTTCGTATTAATAATGGGCCCAATAATTGAGTCATTATTAAGCCCGAAATTAAAGCCTAATTGGATTAGGGCTTTGAAACCCATTAGGCCTAGAAGTTGAGTCTAACTATAAATACAATTTTTAGTAAGAAATTCGAAGCTTTTTGCCCTAGCCTCCTAAAAGGACAGCCGCACTGTTCTCTTGCAATTCTTTGGAGGACGCAAACTAGCACTACGAGCGTAAGAGAAACGCATCTGCCGGGACATGGTGGAAGCGTGGTGATCCCAAGAGGCTCATGTGGATACTATAGATAGCTTGAACATGTCAACTGTTCAGGTTTTGTGATTTAACTCTACAGTTGGATGAAAGATCTCAACCGAAAATTAGGTATGAAAATTTTCGAACACCCGGTTTGCCCCGTTTCACTTAAATCCTGGAGGGTTTCGGTTAAATTCCACTGTGCTGTTTGGCTCCCGAAACCCAACACATTCTAGCTCACAAACCCTAGAATTCTCTGTTTGTATGCAAAGAATTACGGATTATGGTCTCTTTCTCCAACTCTTTGGTTTCTACTTTTTAAACTATTGTCACTGCCACATAAGCCATTCACTAGCCACCTCACCCTCATATAAAACTAACATTGTCCATCATGCAAAGTGCAATTGGACCAAGTCACACACTTTTGTAAAGTTTAGGGGTTTGAGTTTTAATGAGTTCTGAGTTTTGGAGTGACTCACCCAAGTTATCAAAGTTCAGGGGCCGTTTGTATAGTTTGGCAAGATATTGTTACTATTGTAGATGTGATAAATATCACATCATTATATCTATCTCAATGTAACACTATGTGAGAGTTCAACATAATTTTTTTTTTATACTCAGAATTAATTACGTTACAAAGTTTAAGGGTTTAGTGGCAAAGAATGGAGAAAGATGTCTCGAACCCAGTATGGGTTGTAGAAGGGCAAGACCCTATCCACACTACCAAAAGTTTAGAAAGAGAGTTCCAATGTTGAACCACATTAACTACTTTTATATATAAAAACTTAAGGCTTTTCAAAAATTCATATTTTGAAAATGACTAATGTAGACTGGCTATTACAGTTATTATATGTTGTTACTGCTATTGTTCAAAGTCATTAAATAAGAATTAAGAAACATCACAGGTGCCTAACATTTTATTTTATTTTGATTTAGTTTTTTAAAAAATATTTATTCGGTTTAATGATACAACTAATCAAATTACTGTAGTCCAGTCTACAATAATAACATTTCACAAACATGAATTAAATATAAATAGTGGCTAAGCATTGCTGCTCAACTACATGCGTACATATGTGGCAATGATAGCCCCGCACCGGCCCGCCATGTGACCATAACTTGGTGGATCCAAATTAATTCTATGTACCATATAGACAGACACCAGCTCATGGTTTTAATTGGCCCATTTGTTAATTTTATAGGATCAACTATTCAACTTTAGATTAGCGGATCCATGGGCCAAATAGCTAGACTACTCCTATTTATTATTACAGTTACCTTTTCTTATTTATTGCATTTTATGATTAAATACCAAAAAATCAGACAAAACAATTTGTTTTTACGCAGAAATAGCAAATAGGATCTATGTTGCAAAAGTATTTTTTTTCTTTAAAAAAGAAATACTTGTTGGATGAGGATATTCTTTTATGTAGAAAGGGGCAAAAGCAAGGTTGTTGGACGGAGTTCTTCATCTATAGAACTGAACATATGAGTGGATGAATGAACTTAACTAGGCTTTTTTTTTTTTAACAATTAGAAGCACTTTACAAGTATACAAAGTTAGGAGGTAGTATAGCTAAGGGATAGGGGGAGAATATGTCAACTTATGCAGGACATAAAAGACATCCGAATTAGTTAAATAACATTATGTTGGGAAAGTGGCTGAGTTTGGAGCTGTATCCCGTACCTTACTTCCCTCAGTATCCCCTTTACTACTACACCGAGCAGCTAGGGATGAACTTATATGAGAACAATTCTTTATTGTTTTTTTCTCTTTCAAAAAAAAAATCTTACATATAAGTTATTTGGGCCTTTGGGCTTGCTTTCTGGTTTTGGCTTTGTTTTGGGCCCAAGAAACTGAAGCTTAAGGTCAATTGGTGCATGCATTGCTCAAATGTCCAAATTATTTCAATTACTGAATTAACCAAATGGGGGTTCCTGAAACCACCATAGAGATAAAAAGTGGATGGGTGAAATCCATCATCTGTGGATATTCGCCCCATAATATGTGGGTAAACAGGTAAAAATACTTATGATGGGGCGGATATAAGTAGCAAATTACACTCGTCTAACGGGTATGGGCGGGTGGCAACTAGGGGATATCTATTATAGGTAAATCTGCTCCGCTTACCCGCATACCTGCAAGTATAAATTTCCTATTTATTAATTATAATGAGATGCAACACTTATATTTAACTAATATTTTATACTAATTCTCATCGAATATTTTCTTGTATGTATGTTATGATTTTGTTTATTTTATGATTTTGTTGTATTATATGTAGAGAATGACTTTATATGTATTTTTCTTATTTTATTTTTATGAAATTTAAAAAATATAATTTAAAACTATGGATTACCTACAAATCATAGACACATGTGAGATTTTTCACCCGCTTGCAGATACCCGCAAAGTTACAGATACTAAAAACATTACGGACATGAACAGAGGCAGGGGTATAGGCAACCGATCCCCCCATTGTCATCCCTAAACCACCAAACAAACTGAAATTTAATGGCCCGAATTAGAAAACCAAACAAGAGCCAATTATAGGCCATACTAACTTGCATCCGACTACAAAACCTGCTTCCGCTTCTCGCTTGGCCATTGCTCCTTTCAGATTTTCGACTGCAATATGGGGAAAGCCAAGGTAAAGCCATGTTAGTTTTCCAAGCAATAGAACCCCATATTATATTTCGTTTTTTTAATTTTTTTACTAAAAAGTATTATAAGGTATATATTTAACGGGGTAAGAGAGGGTATTTAAAAAAGTAAGAGAAAAATCCGTATGTTTTTTAAAATCTAGAGGACTTCAAGCTACAATGCATTGTTGGTGGGAGCCAAACTCAATTTGAGCACTTTGCCACTAGCTGTTGTGAACTATATTTCATTTATGAATCTGTAACAAGAAAATAATTTTTTTAGGGAAGGCCTAAATTACTGTATAGCTCCTAAATTTTGGCACCGTAGATTTACAACACGCTTAAACTTTGATTTAATTGATTGGACTCCACCTTTAATTTTTGTAAAATGGCCTAAGGTAGTGGCGTGGTTGGGGATGTGAGGAGCTGCAGCGGCACCCCAACATTTTGAAAAAATAAATTATAGGATATATAAATAAAGATACAATTATGAAAAAAATTACAAATATAATTAGTTTATTTCATTTCTCAACTTTTATGTAAACATTCTTGTGTAATAATTTATTTTTAATATGATAAATAAATGTAGAACTCTGGAAAGCTCCTAATTTCTAAAATTTGTTTCACCTTTTCACTTAATTTTTATATATAATAAAAAATACCATTAAACAAATTTTTTGGGACATAAAGATGCCCCCAGTTATGGACTAGGTTTACTGTCAAACGTCAAATTCATTTATTGATTAATAGAAAAAAAATATATAAGATGAACCGTTTGCATTACATTCCATATTTTTCACTTCCATTTTTTTTCATAATTTCTGTGAAATAATTTTGTTATCACATTGTTATGAGATCATTGCACTATTATCTATTATCTTTCTAAAGCAAACAAAAGGTTTTAAGTGGTTAATTTTTATTAATCTTTCTAAATCGTAAACTTTGTAAAAGTTGGGGGAGTATGGGTTAGGTCGGGTCGGGTCAAGTTTTTTGTGGAACCATGTAAATCCAAAATAATCATGGTTCTAGAAAAATCAACCCAACAAAAAATCAAGAGCCAAAAGAAACTATACCTATGGGTCCGGTTTTTCCCGTTCCTTGTTCTTTGGTATTTTTCATTTGCATCATATAGTTGTAATAACTACAAAATCCAATAAATTTCATCCAAAACAATAGTTGAAGAGTAGAAAACAACTAAATCCATCAACATTCACCATATTAAGAAATATTAGTACAATTCACCATTATATCCATGTTTATATACATATTCAATTCATCAAAAACTACATATTTAATTAGCACAATTTATAAGAGTAGCATAGTAAGTTACAGAATTCATTAAGGAGATGATCATCACATGTTTTAATTTACAAAGCACCTTATAATATAGTTTGTTTTAACTAAATGTATATATAGGTACATACGTAATATATTAAATCCTATAATACATACACACACACAGTTTAGTTCCACATCAGGTCAATTCTACATGAGGCCAAAACCAACCCAATAACTGATAGGTTTTTTATTAGTGGAACCAACCCACGGTCTATCATCAATTTTTATCTACTCCAAACCAATCTAATAGGGATAATCCTTGTTGAGTTTCAGTTCTACCAAACTCATACTTAGCTCTAGTAAAAAACTTTTATCACATATTTTATTATTATTCTAATGATGCAGAATTACCACATAATTGCGCAAAAAATCCATAGCCTTCAATAGTTCTTGTTGCAAATCCATGCCGAGCCTATTTTTCATGTACTTAATAATCTTGAACTTCTGTTGAGAACTGTGAAATGACTTGTTTCTTATATTTGACCAAATTTTTGGAAAATTCCACCACTATCCTACACTATGCTAATTTCTTTACAAATTTAGCTATTATTTTTTCTATTTAAAGAAAATTTCTATATGTTTAACTTATGTGCAATGAAAATTTTATAAAACTCTTGTTAAATCTAGTGGCAAAAAATGACAAAAAATTCGATAAAGGTAAAAAATAATTGAAAGCAACCGAATAACAAGCAAAAGATTTAGGACTGACTTTGCACCTGAATCCCAAATTCATAGCTACACTGCCCTTGCGGCACTTTAACCCTTCTTCTAACGGAAGTCCATATTTTGCTGCTAAATTCCATCTTTGCAAGTGGTCAAGCGTTGAAACAAGATAATCAAAAGTAGCGGAAGGATTTGAAGCTCTCACTGCTTCCTTATGGTCTATAAACATGGGTTTGATTTTTTTCCCCTCACTTGATTTGCATTTCTTCATTTTACTAAATAAAGAGATCCATTTGTAGCTCCTAATTTTACTCTAGCTCTACTTGATCAATTTTCCTTGTCAAGAATCCACTATCAAGGCATCTGCCAAAGTGTGCTACTGGCCCTTAAACTTGGATTACTTGGACAAGTTAATCCCTGAACTGAAACTCTAATGCGGATAAACCTCCAAACTTGCCAAAATAGAGTGAGTTAGTCCACTAGGTAAGAGAAAGTTGGATGATACTAGTGATTTTCAAAGTATAATACACAATTGATTCCTAATTTAGCTTTTTTACTTTGTTCTTTTAAATTTAAAACCTAATTCGAAAAGAAAAAATTTAGAACCTAAAAATGTTGAAAAGACCTCTCAGCTTTCTGTTTTGTGTTTGAGCTTGTTAAGGATGCTCTTGCGCTGTGAAATTTGAGAAACCCCAACTTAGGAATTTAGACCCCTTTAACCATGCTCTTCACTGGTACTTACATATGGATCAGGAGACTGATTTCTGATCACGTATCTTCTCTTCTTAACTAATATTTAACGATATTTTAATTTCTCCAGCTCGTGTTTTGGTTGGCAGGTGTTTTTGGTTACTTTAGCACCTCCCGCTTCTTCAACTTCAGAAAGTTTCTAATGCTATTGTTATCAATTGATCTGAGTTATCTATTCTTAATTTCAGTTGCTCCTAATTGACATCAGTTCCATGAATCCTTTTTTTATTTTTTGGTAAGCAGTTCCATGAATCTTTTGTAATTGTTTCTAAGTTTTGAGTACATCATAGTGTGTAAAACTTAATAGAGAAATCGGTTACATTACCGACCTACTGGGGTTGCTTTTCTTTGCTAAAATCTACCGATAGATTTCAACCACAAATATTGTTTCAGATTGGGGTCAATGAACCTCCACAGTCTGTCCCATAGCTAGCTTGTATTGATTGTTCTAGGGAAGTATATCCTCAAATTTCAGACACAACTGCGGTACCGGCTGCTTTCGTTTGCTAAAATCTACCGACAATCTAACGTAATAGCAGTACAAGCACCAATTATTGTACCATATCGGGGTCAGCGGGCCTCTATAATCTGCCCTACCTTGTATGGATTGTTCCAAGCGTAACATGTCCTTGAAATTCAGACAAAACTGCAGTTGGAAGGAAGTATGTACTTGATGAATTTATGCTTATTTTCATGAGTGGATAGTTTTGATGTCGTTCTTGTTGGAATTATGTGAGCTTTCTGTTGCATGTAGCATAATGATGCTTAACAGCGAGAACGATGCCCTTTTTTTTCTCTATGTGAAATAAAGTGATAAGACTTGTGGATTACTAAAAAAATATAGATTTCCAACGCTCATTTCCAACATGCTTTCCGTTGGAAAATTTGGTTTTCCAACGCAAGGCCATTGGAAACATACGTGTTGGTAAATAATGTGTTGGAAAATTTTTTTCCAATGACCGAAAGAATTGTCTGTTTGTATTTCAAACAACCTAGCCATTGAAATATGAGTTGTTAAAATTTCCAACAGCCTAACATTGTAAAATGATTTTCAACGGTTGATGGTTTTTCCAATAACTAGGTCGTTGGAAATATGCTAACGGCTCCAGCCGTTGGAAAATCATCAACAGCTCAAGCCGATGGAAATGTAATTGGAAACTCTTTCTAAAATAATAAAAAAATGAAATAACTCCACAAAATATATTTTTTATATTACTGAAATTATATGTTTACTAAAAATATATTTTATATTTTCTATTTACAAAAATCAAATTTTTACTAAAATTCACAAAAATATATTCACAATATTAAATTAAAAAAATTCATAATGTTCACAAACTTAAATCCAAAATATTCGCAAATTCATCATAAATTCATCAGATTCACAAATATTCACCATAAATTCAAAAATAACAACATAAATTCACAAATTCATTAGAAATTCACATTAGATGTACCAATTTTCCATACAACAATAATCATTAGATCTACACAAAGCAAAAATTTGAAAAATCAAATTTGCATTGAGGAGATGAAGGATGTCAGCAAGCAGGTGGACAAACGGCCAATGGCGAAGAATGTAGCAAGAGTGAAGAATTGCAAAATTGAAGCCCCAGGACCTCGATTCGTCTGGGCTTTCCATGACTGAGCTGACTTAGGCCGAGATCTACTCGCTTTAGTTGATGCAGTTGTGGCGAGTGCTCCTCTTGCCGGTGAAATATGAGGGAGTACGAACGGCAGGGGATGAGTGGGGAGACCAAGGCGGGTAGCAAAGGGCTTGTAACGGTGAGAAAGTGAGGCCGAAAAGCAAGGGGTGACAGAGGGAGATGCAATCGATGAAAGAGGCAAGAAATATGAAAAAGTTTGGCAAGGAGATGGGAGAGGCGAGACAGAGAGGGTTGCGAGATGAGAAAGGCAAGGGAGGCAAGAGAGATGAGAGATTTCGGCTAGGGAATGATGCATATATGTATATATATAGGCTGGGTTAGCCTATATATATATATGGGCTAGGGTTGGTTGGTATGAGCTCACATTAAAAAAAAAAAAAGGTATGTTCCAACTCAAATAGAACAATGAGGCCAACCCAAATATATAATAATAATAATAATAATAATAATAATAATAATAATAATAATAATAATAATAATAATATTATTATTATTATTATTATTATTATCATATGACATGTGTGTGTGTGTGTGTGACATATATATGTATGACGCAAATATAAATATAAATATACATATTATAATTATTATTTATAATAATATCTATATAATAATAATAATAATAACAATTATTATTATTATTATTATTATTAATCGTATCTATATAATAATAATAATTATAATACTACTTTATTTTATAAAATTGATAGAAACTTAGAGGCCTAGATATCCCTCAAAATGATGAAATTTTAACTTAAAAAACTCGGGCACAAAGATCAAAGCTTTGATGACACCTACAGAGTGCGAAATCTCTTTTAAATAACATATTATAATAGTTATTTTGACAACCATATCAAAAGTTATGACTTCTGGAAGTTGGGGCTCACACGGGACCTATTTTTGAAATTTCTTTTTCAGTTTTGCTTGCTCAACCCGCTCCATGAACTCATCTACTAAACGCTCCACATCAAATATACTCTTTTTTACCTAGTTTCCAATTTATTATTCAAATTTCAATATAGACTACCATTTTTTTTATTTAAATCCAATTAATAGAAACTTTGTATGAAAATATGATATATATATTATAATATGTATAAAAATATAATATGTTCATATATATGTATAAATATAACAATAACGTGTATAATATTATATGTATTAATATATATATATAAATATATCAATATGAGTTTATATAAATATAAATATCAATGTAATGTAAATATACATATTATTGCTATTTTTATGTCTAATATATACATACATACACACATACATACTATATCTAGTATTACTATTATTACTTTCTAAAATTGTAAAATTTATTGGTTCAATAAAACCATATTCCAACAATCTAGAATTTCCAACGGCCTTTGCGTTGGAAATTTTCAACATGAGAATTTTCAATGGCCTCTCATTGGAAATTGAAATTTTTAAAATTCCCAACAACTAGGTTTTCAACGGCTTAACGCATTGGAAATTTCCAATGGCTAACCATTGGAAAATATAGTCTTCAAAATTTCCAATGGCCAAGTTGTTGGAAATTCTTGTCCCTTTTTTCAGACAGCTCATCGTGTTGGAATTTTTCAATGGCTTGGTCATTTGAAAAAGATATTTTTTTAGTAGTGGTGGTTTGTGTAGGGCTTTTTATTTAATTAAAATTTTGTAATGGTGAGCATGGGTTGAGATGATACGGTTTCTAGTTGAACAGAAATAATCCAAAATAGTGAGGTTTCCAAAAAAATCCTACCCAACTTGCTGAAAACCGAGAGAATAAACTAGAACCACAATATTTTGTCTGGTTCTTTTGGTTCTAGTTCTCAGATTCTTTTGGTTCATATCATATAGATAAAACAATTAACAACATTTTAGTCCAATTAAACAACATCCCCAATTAGTTTAAAAAATATTCCATATAATGCACTACTTAATTCATGTTTAAATATACATGTTCTAGTATATGAACATTTTAGTAATATCATATTTCTTAATGTAATTTACACATTAATATATGAGCAATTCAGTAATGTATAGATTTAAATGTACATTTAAATATATATATATTCATATATAAATATATGAGTAATTTAGTAATATTAAAATTTTTATTATATATTTATACATATACCTCATATTAGTTCCATATAAAACCAAAATCAACTCAAAAACCGATGACTCTCCCAAATGTTGAACCAATTCATAAACCATGATGTATTTTTACCTAATCCACTAGAAATGATTTGAGTTAAGTTCAGGCTTACCCAACCCATATTCATCCATAAAATTTGCATCGGTTTAAAACCCATTTTTCTCCACAAACTTTGGCAATGGACACATAACTAGTTGAACTTTAACTTGGTCCTACTCACCCCTCAAAAATTCCATAGTGAGCCGTTTTGGCCCATCGACTAATGGAAGTGAAATTTCTGTTATGTAATTTATGATTTTGTTATGTGAGGTCCGAAATAGAAAAAAAAAAAAAGTTGAAGGTGAGGAGCTAAATGTTATTTTGCTCATCGTACACACAACCACAAAGTTTTCCTCTGCCTTTGCGCCTGGGTTGAATTGCGGCGGAGGGGTAGCATTGACATGGCTCCAAGTTATTTGTGTTGGAATTTTCTCATATTCAGGGTATATTAATTATTTGTGTTTTATTTAATAGGATTAACAATTGAAATTAGCCAAATGAAACATATAGGGCCCATATGGTCATTTATCTAAAAACAGGCTATAATAACTTCAATTATGATAAAATATGTGTGTTTATTTAAGTGTAAGACAATATAGTCTATGTGACCAATGATAGGTAGGTCTCTCAATTTCTATATAAATAGAAGTGTTAGATCTCTTCCCTAGCTAAATTATTTAGACAAAAGTTTTTTACCCATTGAAAGAGTCATCAACTAGAATGAAAGAGAAGACTTGTGTATTCATTAATCTTATTTTTACTGGGTTCATTGATTGAGCCTAAATTAGGTCAAAACTTTTGTTTGTTTCAATTTAATTTATGTGTTTTATGATTTCACGTATGATATTGGTAGATTATAAAAATCAACATGCGGTATTAGTACCTATTACATGATTATAAAATACAAGTTTTACTAAATTGGATTTCAAAACATGTAATTGGGTTTTGTGTTCTTCCATCTGATTCATGTTTAGTTATATGCCATGTGAAATTAGAAGCATATATGTCTCTGTTTTTGCTTTGTTTTATGTTATTAGCTTTGAATATAAAACAAAATTGAGATAAAATAGAGACGGTTTAAAATGCATCTACCTTCGAGGATTGGTCGTAAACGGTGGCCATTGAGGAGAAGGTACTCGTGCCGGTTTATTTTATGAGTTTAATCCTCGTTACTCTCCTCATTATATATTGTTGAATTTATTAAAATTGGCCCTTGGGATTGTATATCTCTATAGTTTTGGGGTCCGAAATTGGCTGTGTACTAAAACAGGGGGGCAAAAGCTTTGGCCTGAAAGTTGCAGAGAACAGACGCGGATCGGAGGGAGAAGATGAGATTGCTTTTACCTAACTTTTCGCTTAATGATGATATTAGTCCTCTAAATGTTTCTTTGTGACAAGGTAGCCTTATGTTTTTGTTTTAGTCATTTATATCCTATGTACTTAAAATAGAATATAATTAGTCACGCATAGGAAAATATATAGACTTCTTAAAATAGAATACATTCCTAGTACCTAAAAATAATAATAACTTATAGGTTAAGGTTTAGTCACTTTTTATTATATATAGATATAAACATAGATATATATGGATATTAAGTTACACTTTTAGGTTCTAATAAAAATATTTAAAATTTAAAAATTAAATACTTTGATAAAAATAATTTTTAGGCATGTTTAATAGCCATATAAATCAAGTAAATTTTTTTTACAAAATTTTAAATTTAGTGACATTTTTTAGTTTTTTTTCCATAAAAAAAACTTATAGAAAAATAGAAAACAATCAACCAATTTTTTTCTATTTTTTCATTTTCAAATACAAATCTTAATTTTCTAATATAAAGAATTTGTAAATGGACAAAATGTATTTAAATTTTAAATATTATAAATACAATAAAATTTTTATTAATCAAATAAAGAAAAATATTAACAGTAAATAAAACAATACTATTTTCAAAAAATTAGAAATTCTTAAAAATATTTTTCATATTTAAAATTTTTTTGTATCAATGTCACATTTGAAAGTATAGGAATTCGGTATTATGGTAAAATTATATTTTTTATAAAAATGAATAAAATTTTAATAAATATGTATAGTACAAGTTGAGAATTTTTTTTGCTTTATTAAAACTTATTATTTGTTCCCCTAAGATCCTCAAATTTTTTTCTTTGCCATATAATCCCTTATGTAGTCAAAACTTGCAGTTAGGACATAAAGATATATAACTTAATTATAGTTTTTGAACATATAAACCTCTAGACTTCTCTCTTTATGATACTTAATTTCAGATAAAATTAAAACTTGCAATCACAACATAAAATTATTAACTCTATCTCTTAACAACTCCAAAACTACTTCTAGCCTCTACCATAAAATGTAATATCCAAAAAAAAATTACTTCTAATTTTTTAAATAAATTGTAAGATTTGATTGACTCTAAAAAAATAAAATATAAAACAAATATTTTAATATTATTTGGTATAGAAAAATAGTTCATATATATTCATCCAAGTTAGAAAAAAAAACTTAATTTTCAAAAATTTTATATTCAAAGATATTTTTTTTATAATAGAACAAACTTATACCACACTTGTCAAGTTGAAATTTTAAATTTTATAAAATATTTACTGTACTTGAGATAATTATTTGATAATAATATAGAATCAAGGGCAACATCTTTGATGCAAAAAAAAAAAATAGTGGCAATCTAAAAGTTTTAGCCATTAAATGTAAGATTAACACACAAAAAATTGCATATAGTACTTAATTCTGTAATATAAAATTAAGTTTGAGTAAGTTTTTAGTAAAAATATAAAATTTAGTAGCAACTCAACGGCCCTTATTATTATTCTAGTGCTAATATAACTCTAATTAAATATAACTTATAATGTAAGAATAAAAAAAGTTGTTTAATATTTGTGCACCTTTGTACTTTTTATCTATATTAAAGATATTTTAGAAAATTAAATAATAAAAATTTAATCTTCTTTTTCTTTTTAGCCAAATACAAATTTAATCATCATTATACCAAAAGAACCTAAAAAGATAATAAAAAATATACCCATATAAAAACCTCGCTGTTTCTTCTCTCCCTTCTTAATCCCTAGTGGTGGGCTACCTTGATAAAAAGGAACACCCTTCTTTTGCAAGTTTCAATTCAACCATTTTTACGTGATTATGATTATGAAGAGTGAAATTAGTAAGTGTTAACTTTTTTTAATCATAACAACTCGAATTATAGTTTTAGTATATTTTTTTAATATAATTTATTTTATATAAAAATTTATATTTAAAAGTCATAAATACCACACCTTACCTGAAATTTTGGTTTCATCTTTGTGTTACTTTTTTTTTTTTTTCTGTTTAACTCATGGAGGGACCAAAATCTTTACTTTTTTTATGGAAACTGGTCATCACATGATCATCATGTGCTTCATTTAAATGGGCTTGAGGGATCAAGTCTCTCGAGTTGCAAAGTTTAACAGTTAAGTCACACCAAATATAATTAAAGTTTTTAATAGGGTGTGAAGTGTACGAGTTGCCAAAATTTGAGGGACAAATGGGCATATTGGCCTTTTGCGTGCTACGTTCTGGAGCCCTTGTCCTCTTGATTTCCAAGTTAGGAGACCAGTTTTATGCAGCATCAGAAACACTAGATTGCATGGATCCAACCACTTTCATGTGGCTTTACTGCCATAAGCGTAACAATTACTGAGCCTAGAGGGTGAATTTTCAAGCAACATTGAGGCTTTAATAACCTTTTTGCTATTTAGTTTCCGTAGTAGCGTCGTCCCGACACGCACTCGTTTGCTACTCTGTCACATGATAACTATTTTACAGATTCTTTAACAAAATTGAAATTGGTAGATTCAGGCGCCAAAGACTTGGGCAATATATAAAGCTCACTTGCATGAAGCTGGTAACAATTAACAATATATAGTTAAACTCGCCATCAAATTTACTTTCGAAGAACCATGGAAGTCTAACATGCATCATTCTGATCAAATGGATACAAAATGTGGAGTACTGGTGCGGGCATTAGACCGATCGAACATGTCAGGCCAAACTCACATTAATACACATTTGTTTGCCCGAGTAGGCCGAAACTGAAAATGCCCTCGACCTTCCTTTCGTTTCCGGAACCTTACGTTGGTGCAGTACTCAGTTGCACACTGGTGGCACTTTCCCGGGCGCATCTTAACTTTTAGACCTCCATCGATCCTTAAGCTAAGTCAATTAAGCTGCATATATAGGTTTGCCGTCGAGACAAGACGATCTCAAGTTGAAAGAAAATTGTGGCCACGAAGGGATTCGTCCATTAATTTGGTTGTTTAACAATTTTTATTAATCATCTGCTTGCTAGCACATATGTATGAAGAAGCCATTTAATTTCACAGTTTTTCTTTTTGCAACCCAACCTTAATGTCCACGGCATCGCAATCTACTGCCGGTACCGTTAATGACCCACTGTTTTAATAATTACGTACAGTTCCTAAAACCATCTGCCATAATTGTTGTGTGCTTGTAGCCGACCTCTGTCCCTAAACAAAGTTGTGTCACTTGTAAGTGGTGGCTTTTCGTTTTCATTTGTTCCTCATGTCCTTCTTTTGAAAGCTACTTCTCAATTTATGGTCCACCACGCACCCCTCTAAGTGAGAGTGGTGGGGTTGGCCTCCAAGGCGTTCATTTCTCGGCTGGTACTGCATTTTGGTTTCTAGACCAACTTCAGCCAGAAATAAATAAATATATCTGTAATAATTTTAAATTATCTCCACATGTTTAGGTTGAGCTTAATTTGTGCCTCTTTATATAAGCCCCAAATTCAGAAGGCCACTCTAGAAGTATGTACAAAATCTAGCATACTCTAGTGCACTGTCCAGTATATATATATGGCTCACAGCAGGTTCCTAGTCCACCGTGGCCTCAACTTCAACCGCAGGCGAAACAGAAAGGCGCAGCCAATGGCAGCCGGAGAAGGTCACCAGCCAGCAAGAAAGGCCAAGGCTGATCAGCAAGAAACGATACAGCCAAGAATAGGTCAGAGAAAGTTAAGCTGTCGGAGGCTGAGCATTTGGTACATGAAATCTTCGATTAGCCATATACTGAGGAAAGCCAGAGCGTTTTACAATGAATTCTTCTGCGACCCAATGCTTGCAGGTGAAGCTGCGTTTGTCGATCCTTATTTTTCTATTCCAGTTCTACCCCCTCCTTAATTATGATGTAGAGTAATTGTAGACGAGTGTTATATTTAAAGATGAGGGTAATAAATTTTCAGCCTAATAAGGTTCTTTTTAGTCATTCGAACTTTGTCTCTTAGACATTTTGCGTCTTGTATATTGACTCAGATCAATTCATTCTTGAATTATGAAAACTGGGATACTTTGCCCATTTGGCTAGTGACCGAGTCAGTAGGTCAAGCAGCAAAGTGTCTCAATTTTTCATAGTTTAAGGGCTGAGGCGATACATGTCAAATTCTAGGGACTAAATGATCCGAGTTAACAAGTCTAGTGGCTGAAATAGATTCAGGTCTAAATTGTAATACACAATTCCAGAAATTCATGCTTGATCCACTTAATGTGGTCCACACATTCTTCATCCAAGATCATGTATGGATGTGGTGTGTATATATACAAAATTAGAACTAAAGTGCAGCTGGAGGCACGATCAATGTAAATCAAGGCACATATAGCCGTTGGAGTGCTAATTAATTAGAGAAAATGAACAATCGTCAACACGTAAGGAAAACGTTTATTTATTTATTTATTTATTTTCCCTTCAATGGTTATTCAAAATGCTTATAATTATTTTTTTTTATTGAAATAATAACCAACTGGTGATATGGTCCAATAAGATCTAAACCATAATCTTTAGCTTCTTAAAGGATGAAATCCTTCAAACTTTTGGTACAATTCTTGGTCCAAAGAAACTAATAGATAATACATGTTAGGGACAAGAAAGAACCAAGGCCGAATTGCACAATTGATCCTTCAACTTTGCAAACTCAAACAAGTTAGTCTTTTATTTTTGATTTAGTGTGACTTAGTCCTCTAAATATCAAGATTAACCGCCCTAGTCCCTCAAGTTTGCTAAATTTGACGACTTAGTTCTATGAGGGACAGAAAGTGTCCACATGTGATCACATGATGTAAACTTCATTTTCTAAGATGGTTAAGTGAATCAAAATTAGGGCTTGTGGTCGAGTTAGGAGAAGTTTTCAAAATCCTCAAAAGTGGCTAGATCAAGCTCCATTCTACAGAACCACTTTGTACGGGTATTTCACCAAATAAATGTAATCGAACTAGATCTAATACAAAGAGATTTTATTGTTCGAGATGAAAACTCTACTGAAGAAAAGGAAATAAAAGAAGATGGTGACGACAATGGTCAATCCCAATATCACGTGGCAAATGATACCAGAGAGAAACATGATTTAAGAGTGTTGAGGACACTTTGCTTAGCTGTTGGTTTGTTAAGATCAGATTAGTCCATGATGTCATAATCCCTAGTTACTAGGATTCTGTTAGTTGTTTTTCAGTACGTTACTTAAGCTGTTGAACTAGGATACGATTTAGTTTTTCCTTGTTATCTGCTCTCATGTAAGGCTATATATAGCCATGAACTTTCAGATGAATAATAGTAATCCTCCATATACAGATTGTTGATGCTGGAACTCTAAGTTCAAAACATCTGGTATCAGAGCGAGGTTGTGAGCTGGGAAACCGCAGTTTCGTGTGTTTAAGTGTGAGTGAAACACTTGTGAGCGTGAGATGGCAGCAGAGAGCAGTTTCGTTCAGCCCGCCATACCAAGGTTCGATGGCCACTATGATCACTGGTCCATGCTCATGGAGAATTTTCTAAGATCGAAAGAATATTGGGGCTTGATCGAGAACGGAGTTCCAACAATGCCAGAAGGAGTAGAAACCACTGAAGAACAACGTAAGGTCATTAATGATGCAAAGCTGAGGGATCTCAAGGTAAAGAATTACCTCTTTCAAGCCATCGACAGAACTATAATGGAAACAATTCTCAACAAGGAGACTGCCAAGCATATCTGGGACTCCATGAAGCAGAAGTATCAAGGGTCTACAAAGGTGAAGAGAGCCCAACTACAAGCACTGCGGAAGGAATTTGAGGTTTTACAAATGAAAGATGGAGAAACAGTTGATGACTACTTTTCTCGCACTCTAACCATTGTTAACAAGATGAAGGCCCATGGTGAGAAAATGGAGCAGATTCTGATTGTTGAGAAAATCCTCAGATCCATGACTGCAAAATACGACTATGTGGTATGCTCCATAGAAGAGTCCAACAACTTGGATACTATGTCCATCGATGAATTGCAAAGTAGCCTCCTCGTCCATGAACAAAGGATGCGTGGTCATGCCAATGAAGAGCAAGTCCTAAAGGTTACTACTGAAGAGCGTAACGGTGGTCGAAGTAGGGGAAGAGGAGGCTTCAGAGCCAGAGGAAGAGGACGGGGCAGGCAACAGCTTAATAAGTCATTGGTGGAATGTTTCAAGTGCCACAAATTAGGCCACTTCCAGTATGAATGCCCTGACTGGGAGAAAGGCGCACACTATGCTGAGCTGGACGAAGCAGAAGAGATGGTGTTAATGTCACATATCAACCTTGATGATTTAAAGAAGGAAGAAATCTGGTTCCTTGATTCTGGATGTAGCAATCATATGAGTGGCAGCAAGGAATGGTTCACAGACATCAATGAAAGTTTTCGCCAGTCTGTAAGACTCGGTAATGACACCAAAATGGAGGTATGTGGACGAGGCAACGTGAGACTACATATCAATGGAGTCACACAAGTTATTACTGATGTATATTATGTACCAGAGCTTAAAAATAACCTGCTAAGTATTGGTCAACTGCAAGAGAAAGGAGTGTCAATCAATATGCAACATGGGATGTGTCGAATTTATCACCCAGAGAGAGGTCTCATCATGCTGTCAAAGATGACCACCAACAGAATGTTTGCACTGCGCGCAACAATGATGACTAAGGACTCTAGTTGTTTCAAGACCACCTCAGAAGATGTCGCACAACTCTGGCATTGCCGTTACGGTCACCTCAGCTACAAAGGGCTGAAAACGTTACAATGCAAAGAGATGGTGAGAGGATTGCCAAAGATAAAAGCACCCAATGAGCTCTGTAGAGACTGCATGATTGGGAAGCAACATCGAGAGTCGATTCCAAAGAAAAGCTTCTGGAGAGCAACTCACAGACTTCAATTAGTGCACTCAGACATTTGTGGACCAGTCACGCCAGTATCAAGTAGTGGAAAGAGGTATCTAATCACTTTTATAGATGACTATAGTAGGAAGACTTGGGTATCATTTTTATCTGAAAAATCTCAGGCATTTGCATCGTTTAAAAATTTTAAAAGTGCTGTTGAAAAAGAAACAGGAGACCACCTTCAGAGTCTTCGAACTGACAGGGGTGGAGAATTCACTTCCAAGGAATTCAACTCCTTCTGCAGCTCACACGGTATAAAGAGGCAACTGACTGCAGCTTTCACCCCTCAACAAAACGGCATAGCTGAGAGAAAGAATCGAACCATTATGAATATGGTTCGATGCATGTTAGCAGAAAAACACGTACCAAAGTGTTTTTGGCCTGAGGCAGTAAATTGGACTGTGCATATTCTTAATCGCAGTCCTACATTGGTGGTGAAGGAAATGACTCCTGAGGAAGCATGGAATGGCATCAAACCAGCAGTCCACTACTTCAAAGTCTTCGGTTGTGTTGCTAATGTACACATACCAGATGTTAAGAGAAAGAAGCTGGATGATAAAAGCTTCAGATGCGTCATGTTTGGGGTGAGTGAAGAATCGAAGGCCTACCGGCTCTATGATCCAGAAACTGAACGCATTGTCATCAGCAATGATGTAGTTTTTGAAGAAGGCAAGTGCTGGGATTGGGAGAAAAATCCCAAAGAAGCAGGGTCTGATGCGTTAGACTGGGGAGAAAATGAAGAAGAAGAGGACATGCATGCCCAAGATGAAGATGAAAGTACAGAAAATGAAGCTTCAGAAGAAGAAACAACAAGCACGTCGTCAAGTCAGTCACAAGAGGCGCAGGAAGAAGGGAGGATAAGGAAACAACCTACATGGATGGAAGACTTTGTAAGTGGAGAAGGACTATCAGAGGAAGAAGAGGTACATAATCTGGCAATGTTCTCTTCCATATGTGATCCAACCACATTCGAGGAAGCCATCAAAAGCAACATATGGAAGGCTACAATGGACAAAGAGATGGAAGCAATAGAAAAAAATGACACCTGGGAGCTGACTGACCTACCAAATGGGGTCAAAGCCATTGGAGTAAAATGGATTTTCAAGACAAAGGTGAAAGAAAATGGAGAAGTTGAAAGATATAAAGCAAGGCTTGTGGCAATAGGGCACGTTCAGCAATATGGGATCGACTATACTGAAGTATTTGCACCTGTAGCTAAATGGGACACCATTCGAATGATCATTGCACTTGCTGCTTAAAAGGGCTGGAAGATCTATCAGTTAGACGTGAAGAGCGCGTTCCTACATGGAGAACTAACAGAAGCAGTCTTTGTCGATCAACCACAGGGCTATAAAAGGAAGGGAGCTGAATCAAAGGTGTACAAGTTGAAGAAGGCTATTTATGGTCTCAAACAGGCTCCACAAGCCTGGTACAGTCGAATTGAAGCCTACTTCATCAAGGAGGGATTCAAGAGATGTCCTTATGAACATACCTTGTTCATGAAGATAAAAGGAGGCAACACTCTCATTGTTAGTCTTTATGTAGATGATTTGCTATTTTTACTGGTAACAATGAGGATGTGTTTAATGAGTTTAAAAAGTCTATGAGAAAGGAATTTGACATGTCAGACCTTGGTAGAATGCGTTATTTCCTTGGAGTTGAGGTTACTCAAAATGAGGAAGGTATACATATTTGCCAAAGGAAATATGCAAAGGAAGTGATAGAAAAATTTGGCATGAAGGAAAGTAATTCATCCAGGAGCCCTATTGTTCCTGGATGTAAGTTGACGAAAGATGAAGGTGGTGTGAAAGTGGATACTACAGAGTACAAACAGATGGTTGGATCCTTGATGTATCTGGCGGCCACAAGACCTGACCTTATGTTCGTACTAAGTCTGATAAGCAGGTTTATGAGTAGTCCAACTGAGCTTCATATGCAAACAGTAAAAAGAGTACTGAGATATCTCAATGGGACAATTGACATGGGAATTCAGTACAAAAGAGATGGCAATGTCAGACTCGAAGCATACACAGATAGTGACCATGCAGGAGACTTGGATGATCGAAGAAGCACTTCCGGATACGTATTTATGCTCAGCTCAGGTGCAGTTTCATGGTCCTCTAAAAAACAACCAGTAGTTACTTTGTCCACCACCGAAGCAGAATTTATCTCTGCCGCCTCCTGTGCATGACAAGGAGTTTGGATGCGAAGAATCCTTGAGAAGCTAGGTAACGTTCAACATGGGAGCACTATTGTGCACTGTGATAACAATTCAACCATAAAACTATCAAAGAACCCGGTGCTTCATCGACGCAGCAAACACATTGATGTTCGTTTTCACTTCCTTCGTGACCTTACCCGAGATGGAACACTGAAGCTGGTACACTGTAATACTCAGAATCAAGTTGCAGATATCATGACAAAGCCTTTGAAGCTTGAAGTCTTTGAGAAGCTACGGAAAATGCTAGGAATGTGCTCAATATAAACTGATTACATTGGTGCAATCAGTTTAAGGGAGGAAAATGTTGAGGACACTTTGCTTAGCTGTCGGTTTGTTAAGATCAGATTTGTTGGATTTGTTCCATTCATGGCTTACATTTATTTGATTTTGATGATAACAAAACATATTTGTTTTATGTGTTTCAAAACTTTACCTAAAGATTTAAATTGGCCTTTTATTAATAAAGTTTTGATATTTGGAAGGAAAATTATTTCATAAGTATATTTGAAGTATTTATGTTGATTCAAGCATTGCTTGTGAAGGAAGAAATCATTTTGGAGAAAAATTCATTGAAGTTTGAAAGTTTGGAAGTAAGAAAATCCTGGAACTTCATTTTCATTCGAGTGGAATGTTTTCAACCGAGTGAAACTGGAGTCAGTTTTCGAACCGGAGAGAATTTTATCTCTAGACAAGAAAATCAGTGGAGTGAAATGTTTTCAATCGAGTGAAACTGGAGTCAGTTTTCGAACTCGAGAGAATTTTATTTCTGGACAAAAAAATCATTCGATTGAAATTTTTTCAACCGGGTGAAACTGGACTTAGTTTTCGCACCCGAGAGCATTTTATTTCTGGACAAGAAAATCATTTGAATGAAAAATTTTCAACCGGGTGAAACTTGGATTCCAAACCTGCGCGCGAGTTTCCAGTTCGAAAAATAAATATAAATTCATGCCACGTCAGATTCCACGTGTATAAAGCACTGACTGCTCATTAATTACAAATATAGCCATTGGAAGTCAAATGTTGAATTTTGTTATTAGACAGAACTTTCAACCGAGTGAAAATATTTCAGCCTGGTGAAACTGGGCGATAGATGCAAAAACCTGTCAAATTTGACAACAACGGTCAACGGTCACCTGCTTTCTTGGAGACATTTTTTAACTTCCCAATGGTTCTTCAACATCTTTTTGGCCCCCAAATGAGTATAAATACATGGAGAAACACCTTGGAGATAACTCTTGGCCATAAGATTAAAGATTCATCATCAAATCCAAGAGAAAAGAGCTTATCTTGAGAAATTCATTATTGTAGTTGTGCTTTCACTTGTATATTTGGCTTGAATGCTATTGTGTGAGCTTGTGAGTTTGTAAACATTTAAAGTCTTATAATCTCTTGAGTGTAGAGTGGTTTCTAGTGAGCCTTGAAGAAAACTAGATAGTGGTTTCTAGTGAGCTTTGGAGAAAACTAGAGATTGGTTGGGTGTGAACCTTGAAGAAAACACCATTGTAATCTTGATCAAGAGATAGTGGAGGAAATCTCAAGTGGGCAAGCTTAAGGAGAGGATGTAGAGGAGGAAATCTGGAGTTGAACCTCTATAAATCCCGGTGCACTCTTTCCTTTATTCTCTTTTATTTACTTACTTTATTTGTGCTTAGCATTACTTGGTTTGTTCTTGATCTTTTGTTGAGTGAATTTAGTTATAAAGTTTGATTTTGCTAAAGTTTTTAAAACAACCAATTCACCCCCTCTCTTGGTTGCACTTGGGCCAACAATTGGTATCAGAGCTTAGTGATTTTTGCTTTCAAAACCTTGCGGTTTCAAAATCAAAAGATCCATGGCAACCACTAGTTTTATGCATCTTGAGGGGCAAAGCACATCTAGGCCACCATTGTTTGATTCTACAAATTTTAATTGGTGGAAAACTAGGATGGAGATTCATATTAAAGCTATTGATTATGCTTTATGGAGAATTATCAAAGATGGTCCTAATATTCCTTTAAAAGTAGTTGATGGTAAACAAGTACCAAAAGATTCAAAAGAATTTAAATCGGAGGATGATGCTATGTGCACTATGAATGCTAGAGCTATGAATATTATATATTGTGCACTAACCCCCGATGTGTTCAATTTAGTCTCTTCTTGTAATGATGCTAGGGAAATATGGAACAAGTTGTTGGTGACATATGAAGGAACTTCACAAGTCAAGGACACCAAGATGCATATGCTAGTTAGAGCATATGAACTTTTTACCATTGAGCCAAGAGAGAGCATTCAAGATATGTTCAAAAGGTTCAATGAAATTCTTACACCACTCAAGTTGCTTGGAAAGGAATATACAAATGAAGAGTTGGTGAGAAAAATCTTGTGGAGCTTGCCTTCTTCATGGAAAAGTATAGTTGAAGCTATTAATGAAGGTGGAAGCATCAAGACCATGCACATTGATGAGCTATTTGGGAAATTATTAACATATGAGATGAAGGAGCAAGAGGAAGAAAGGCTCAACAACAAGAACAAGTTAATGGCCTTTCAAGTTAAAGAAGATGATTCATCTTCATCTTCTTCAAATGAAGATGATTCGGATGATGTAGCAATCTTGACCAAGAAGTTTAAGAAAATTCTCAAGAGGTCGAAGAATAAGGGTTCTAGAGGCAAAAAGAATAAGATCACTTGCTACAAGTGTAAGGAGCTTGGACATCTACAATTTGATTGTCCATTGAACAAGCCAAAGAAGCACAAAAATCACAAGAGAGGAAAGAAGAAACTTAGAGCTATGGCGGCTTGGAGTGATAGTTGCTCATCCTATAGTGAAAGCTCGTCATCATCAAATGACACAAGTGATCAAGCCAATCTTTGCTTGATGATTGAAGAAGATGAAGTCTCTTCAAATCAAAGCTACCCCAACTTGTGTCTCATGGCAAAAGAAGAAAATGAGGTAACAAGTACTTATTCTAGTAACACATCATCATCATCATCATGCTCATCAAGTTGTTCATATGAAGAATTATTAGATGCATTTCATGAGCTTTTCAAAAATTCAAAAAGACTTGTCAAAAAGGTTGATGAATTGAAGGTTGTAAATACTTCTTTAATAAAAGAAATAGATGACTTAAAGAAGGAGAACTTAGATATTAGTTTATCCTTGAGACAAGAAATAGATGAATTAAAAAAGGATAAACTTGATCTTACCCAATCTTTGCCTAAATTTGTTAAAGGTAACGAAAACCTTGATTTGTTACTTGGTGCTCAAAAAGGAGTTTATGACAAAGCGGGAATAGGTTTTAATCCATTGATGAAGGAAAGAAAATTTGGAAATAGATTTGTTGATGCATCTACATCCTCATCCAGTTCTTTTGTAACATGTCATGCTTGTGGTGGAAAAGGTCATTATTCTTATGAATGCATGTTTAAAAGAAGAAAAGTTCCTTTTGGCTATAAATTGATATGGGTTCCTAAAGGAACCAACATTGTTGGAGCTAACTCCCATGGACCCAAAGAGATTTGGGTACCTAAGATCAAAATTTGAGATTTGTTGTAGGGTGCTAGAGCATGGAGCAATAATTAGAAGCTTATACATAAAAGCTCTATGCACAAAGAAATTGGGGATTTGGAGCACAATGAGACGTGTTTGAGATTAAAGCTTTAATGTGGTAACATTGTTGATTTTTTATTGGTTAATAGTGATTATTGATACATTGTGTTATTTGATTTTGATATGTTGATTGATGAGTATATATGAATTATTCATTGTTCTTCGATATATGACATGTTAGATATTACCATGATCATTGTGGATTTATTCCAATAATTTTGATGATATGATTTTATATTAATAATGTTGTTATCCTATTAGTTGATACTTGGCTATTTTGTTGATTTAGAAAGGGGGAGAAATTTTTTTATATGCTTTGATTAAGGGGGAGCTTATTGCATGTTTTAATATTAAGAATTTATCATGATTTGTTTTCATGATCTATATATCTTTTTTATTATGACAAAAAGGGGGAGAGATAAAATTGAAGAATATTTAATAAAGGGGGATAATCATTGTTTATGTTTGTTGTTTAGATATTATATATGTCTTTTAAAAGGTTGTTTTGTCATCATCAAAAAGGGGGAGATTGTTGGATTTGTTCCATTCATGGCTCACATTTATTTGATTTTGATGATAACAAAACATATTTGTTTTATGTGTTTCAAAGCTTTACCTAAAGATTTATACATTGCTCTTTTATTGATAAAGTTTTGATCTTTGGAAGGAAAATTATTTCATAAGTATATTTGAAGTATTTATGTTGATTCAAGCATTGCTTGTGAAGGAAGAAATCATTTTGGAGAAAAATTCATTGAAGTTTGGAAGTTTGGAAGTAAGAAAATCCTGGAACTGCGTTTTTAACAGAGTGAAATGTTTTCAACCGAGTGAAACTGGAGTCAGTTTTTGAACCCGAGAGAATTTTATCTCTGGACAAGAAAATCATTCGAGTGAAATGTTTTCAACCGAGTGAAACTGGAGTCAGTTTTCGAACCCGAGAGAATTTTATTTCTGGACAAGAAAATCATTCGAGTGAAATTTTTTCAACCGGGTGAAACTGAACTCAGTTTTCACACCCGAGAGCATTTTATTTCTGGACAAGAAAATCATTCGAATGAAAAATTTTCAACCGGGTGAAACTTGGATTCCAGACCTGCGCGCGAGTTTCCGGTTCGAAAAATCTTTGAAAAATAAATATAAATTCATGCTACGTCAGATTCCACGTGTATAAAGCACTGACAACTCATTAATTACAAATATAGCCGTTGGAAGTCAAACGTTGAATTTTGTTATCAGACAGAACTTTCAACCGAGTGAAAATATTTCACTCGGGTGAAACTGGGCGACAGACGCAAAAATCTGTCAAATTTGACAGCAACGGTCACCTGCTTTCTTGGAGACATTTCTGACCTTTTCAACAGTTCTTCAACATCTCTTTGGCCCCAAAATGAGTATAAATACATGGAGAAACACCTTGGAGATAACTCTTGGCCATAAGATCAAAGATTCAGCATCAAATCCAAGAGAAAAGAGCTTATCTTGAGAAATTCGTTATTATAGTTGTGCTTTCACTTGTATATCTAGCTTGAGTGCTATTGTGTGACCTTGTGAGTTTGTAAACATTCAAAGTCTTAGAATCTCTTGAGTGTAGAGTGGTTTCTAGTGAGCCTTGAAGAAAACTAGATAGTGGTTTCTAGTGAGCCTTGGAGAAAACTAGAGATTGGTTGTGTGTGAACCTTAAAGAAAACACCATTGTAATCTTGATCAAGAGATAGTGGAAGAAATCTCAAGTGGGCAAGCTTGAGGAGAGGACGTAGTGGAGAAAATCTCAAGTGGGCAAGCTTGAGGAGAGGACGTAGACTCCGGTTGGTGGAGTTGAACCTCTATAAATCCCGGTGCACTCTTTCCTTTATCCTCTTTTATTTACTTGCTTTATTTGTGCTTAGCATTACTTGGTTTGTTCTTGATCTTTGGTTGAGTAATTTAGTTGTAAATTTTGATTTTACTAAAGTTTTTAAAACAACCAATTCACCCCCCCTCTTGGTTGCACTTGGGCCAACAAGATTAGTCCATGATGTCATAATCCCTAGTTACTAGGATTCTGTTAGTTGTTTTTCAGTACGTTACTTAAGCTGTTGAACTAGGATACGATTTAGTTTTTCCTTGTTATTTGCTCTCATGTAAGGCTATATATAGCCATGAACTTTCAGATGAATAATAGCAATCCTCCATATACAGATTGTTGATGCTGGAACTCTAAGTTCAAAACAAAGAGTTCCCGGCCTAAAAGAAAAAGAGAAAGTCGGAGGCCCGGCCAGCAAGGCCAACAATGGAGAAAGTGGTAGTGGTGAAGATGAGTGGCAGGACGATCAGAGAGGGGAAGGAGATGAAGTAGCGAGCTAGGACGTACAAAGATTGTCAGTAAGAATTGTAAGCGGTTTCCCTCATGAAGATGTGTGTTCTTGTAGGAAAATAGGGGATGGTTCCGGTGCAGGCATAGACATAGTGTTAAATACCACAGTATACCATGATATACCGTTTACTACAGGTACGCGGTATGTAGTGTAAATATTTTCACATTTTATCATTTTATCGTACAGTATGTAGTAGCATATCGCGGTATTTTGCGGTATACCACATACTGTTCGCTTTTTGTATGCATTTTGTTAGAAAATCACAGTATACAGCAAATACCACGTGGTACGTACCGCGGTATTTTATTTTTTGCGGCTATTTTTTTCATTTTACATAAATAATATCATAAATAAATAAAAAATTAAAATATAACTAATACACATATCATAAAATAAACATTTACTTTTATTTTTTTTGGTTACTTTTCTTAATTAATATAACAATTTAATGAATGGTAGCAACTTGAAGGTCCCTGTGGCATTGAACAATATCCCTTAATTGGATTTCTGGTGTATACTACCCCAACTAGATATCTTCTATCATATATATTTTATTTATATTTGACAAATTGTGATGAGAAAAATTAGAATACATATAAAATGTGTAAAAATAAATTATTAAACAAATTATATCATCTAAAAATAATATTCTAACATTTATGTTTTGCGGTAACAATAACAACATGCAACGTAGTATACCATGCAGTATACCTTAAAATTTTAGAGTGAGATATGCCTAGCGATAATCGTATTTAACACATTAGGTGCAGAAGATGGTAGATATGGCAAAAGCGAATAACTCAATTCATTCTTGGACCCCTTTTGGTGATTCATTGAGCTTCTAGAAAATGATGGCTAAAATGATTCCGATGATGGAGAAGGCTCCCAATTGAATCCCTAAAAGCTTCAACATTCTTGTGAGAATATTGCGAGGATGAGGGGAGGGAGATTTGATCTATGATCTTAGCAAAGGATCTCATGTCTCTTTGTCACCTAAACTCAGGTGGTGGGATGACAAAAGATATATTAAACACAATAATAATTGAGTTAAAAACTATTAAAAAAAAAGTAACTTATTTTGAGTACACAAAAAAAAAAAAAAAAAAAAAAAAAAAAAAAAAAAAAAAGCTAGCAACTGAGTTTTGTAAAAACAGTGGTTTCAGTTAAAAGCTCCACAAATGAATCATCACTGCTTACTAGACTAGTATTCCAAACCTTACGACTTCTTACTTGGCAACTATTCCACAATCTTCGAGAAGATAGGCACAGACGGGGCATTTTTTTTTTTTCTTTACTCTCTTGGCATTGCTTTGAAATCAAAGAAAATGAAAACAGGAAGCAGCAATAGTATATACAGAAAACAGTTCCAGATGGGAAAGGAATTTGTTTATGAAAACACTGGCTTTAAATCACAACATGTGGCATGTCATCTTCTGCTCTGCCCTCCGATTCATGTGATGTGAGCACTGGAAGAGGAAGGGCGACTAAATAAACAAGGCCACTGGGACCCGTCACTGAAAGTCGAACACAAAGAGTCATAAGCATACAGGGCAGAGAGAGCTAATTAAATTAAGAACCACAACAACACATGTTACACTCCCCTTTTCCCCAAACATGTTGGCTCTTTGGAAAAGTGAAATAATATGAATAAAATCCCATTTCCTAGTCCTTATACCCACCCAAATGAGGTGATTTGGAGGCATGAAAAAACCGGGTTACTGGGACCATGATCCAGTTGATAATGAAGGCCCAGGACAGCAATGGAATTATGGCATGTTAAATGTAACAACTAAATAATTCCAAAGTCCCTTACAGCCTACATTTAATTTTAACTCCTAAGTCCGCCTAAATTAACGCTAGCAAATGGTATTATGGAATTCTATATCCAAAGTTGTAATGATCTACATGACATAATTAAAAATATAGTAATTTAACACACATGCCATACTAGTATAATGTTCCAAATCCACATGGCAATACGTACATTCCATGCTCATCATATCACTAGTCATTACAAATCCAATAAAAAACAGACGCACAAACATGTTTTAGTGTCCAGACGTCCACAGGCAAGAAAAATCAAAGAGAAGTTTTCTAGCGAGCCAAAATAACGCAGCAGATAGCAGCAAGAAGCAACACCAAAAGTCAGCAAGGCTATGAGCCTAGGGCTGATGCCATTACATCCAGGTACAGATGTTCAAACGGGCTGCCCGGACTGGGACCGGACCGGATCGGCCGGTCCTGGGCCTAACTAATTTGGGCCCGGGCACAGCCCGTGTTTACACGTGCCGGTCCCGTGCCGGTCCTGACCCGGTCCCGGGCCGAACCCGAGCTGGCCCGAAAAATTTTAATTTTTAAAATTATAATTTTTATTTTAATTTTAAGTTTTAGTCTTCACTTTTAAATCAAGTCTTCACTTTTAAATCAATAACTTAATAAAAACAAGAGTATGAGAGTTTTTTTATAAGTGATATTTTATAATCTAGTGGATCTTAAATTCCACTTCATATTCAATTCTACTAGACTTTAAAATTAATCAAACGTTAAATGAATAACTTAATAAAAATAAAAATAAAAGGTAAGAAATTGACCAAAAAGTTTGAAAACTTTGATATATTTGATTTTGAGTTAAACCATTTTTTGTAACCTTTATTAAGTCAATTATTAAAACCTTAAGGACTAAAGTTAATTCTTTATGTTAAAGAAACAAACCATGATTACCAAGATTTTACTTGACAAGACAATAAATAAAATAATGACAAAAAAACTAGATAAATATTTATTCTAAGGTTATGTTTATATTTTGTATAATTTCTTGTTTTAAGAGTAAAACACCACCACCGGTGTGAACTTTTATTAATATTAAAGCCAAACGGCACTTACATACCATGGAACGGGCTTTACATTACTCAATAGCGAAACGTTCCATAAAATTAAATGCAAAATAAAAGGTACGATCTGTGCTACACAGCAAAATCAGATCAAATACAAAGTAAGTAAATAATGAGCAAGCGGTGGATTTAAGCATCTATCTCATCGGGGTTTTCCTCGTCAGAACTCTTGTGGTCTTGTAATCTGCAAGCTAAGCTGCAATACCCCGATCACGGTTGCATATACAAACTTCAACTGCATCTGGTGATAGCCTTGCGCGTCTCTCTGAAATGATACGCTTTCCAGCGCTGAAAGCGAACTCCAATGCAACGGTTGAGATGGGAACAGCTAGAACTTCTTTGGCAATGATGGAGAGTATTGAAAATTTGTTACTTCTTGCTTTCCACCAGTCTAGAATGTCGGTCTCAGTATTCTCCCAAACAAGGTTAAGGTATGCGTCTACTTCATTTAGACCAGATGCGGCAGCATGGGGCCGTTTGAGGAGTTGTTCAGCCGGATTGAATGACAATGAGGCCGATGAAGACGCGATGGTAGATGAAGTAGTGTTTGCAACCTTATCCTTATGCCGACTGGCATATATCTTAAACAACTCTCGCAAGTGCTTATCAATAGAGGTAGTTATAGTATGAACAGAAATATGTGCCATTTCTAAGAAACTATAATAACCCTCAAGTAGCTGTTGCGTACCTGTGATTCTTACGGTCGGGTCTAGTGTAGCTGCAACTAAGTAGATTGGGGGTATAGTACTGAAATATAAAATCCATTTATCTTTCATGGCCTTAATTGTGTCTTTTAAGAACTCGTCATCTTTGTATTGGTTCAAAACCCATGCAATGTTGACCATATGCATTAAAACTTTGTGCGATGTGGGATAGTATACACCGGAGCAAAAAACAGTGGCATCATAAAAATATCGCAGCACAGCAGCCAATTTTGACAGTTTATCCCACATCTCTTGTTTCAAAATCGTGTTCTTTTCTCTGACATTTATAAAACATGTCATGTATGCAGCAAATGGCATCGCATCTATCAACATCTCATAAGTGGAGTTCCATCGGGTAGGGCAATCAAGTTTAAAACATTTTCAGGTAGGGCAATCAAGTTTAAAACGTTTCCAACTAAAATCGAGGCCATTTTCCAGACAATATTGCTTAAACTCTTTAGAAACTTTCGTCCTTGACTTTAAATAATGGAGTGCCCACCTAATTGGAGTAATTTCATTACTCAAAACTTGAAGACCTTTTTGGACAGCTAAGTTTAAAATATGACATATACACCTAATATGAAAAAATGCGGCATCACGGACAGGTTCTAGTGATTCCTTCAATGTCTCAGCCGCGACATCGTTGTTTGATGCATTATCAAATGTTATGCTAAAAACCTTGTCATAACAAAAAAATTCTTTTAAACTTTCTGAAATTACATTGAATATGTTCCAACCAGTATGATCGACCTCCATCCATTTAAATGCAATTATACGTTTTTGAATGACCCAACTATCATCAATCCAATGTGCAGTTATACAATAATAATTTTGTCCTAGTGGTGAAGTCCACATGTCACTAGTAAATGAGATACAGTGATCTAAAGCAGAGAAGTATGCTTGTAAGTTTGATTTACGAGCTTCATAACTTTTAAATGCCTCCCTCCTAGTAGTGGTCGTAGATGTTCTTTTAAAAGCAGGGTTTAAGTATGATGTAATCCATTTTTCCATGTGTCTATCTTCCGATTGTGTAAATGGTTTTTCAGTTAACATCATTCATTCTATCATGCCTTCTCTACAATTTTTTTGATTAAATTTAAAAATACCTGATCCGCCGGCAGTGCTTGCAAGCTGTGTCTGACCGCCGGTACTCGTAGCTGCATCTGGACATAAAGTCGGATGCTTTGATTCCATGTGACGTCTCAGTGTTCCTGTGCCAGCGTTCTTCTTGTGCGAGAGCTTTTGCTTGCAGTGTTTGCACTGTGCGAACCTCGCATTGTTTCCATGACTATCCTTCTCAAAAACTTGGTCAAAATGCTCCCAAACCCATGCGGTGCACCTCGCCGTCTTACCTTCTGGCAGAAGTTCGGCTTGATGGCTTGTCGGGGTTTGTTCAGAACCATCTCCTCCACCAACATTCCCTGCTGCCGTGGGCTCCACTTCCTCAACGTCGTCATCAGAAAGTTGATCGTCGAGGCCCAAGTCGTATTGACTCATATCGAATTGCTCGTCATCGTCAGTTTGTTGGATATGAGTCCCACAGGTCGCCGGTCGGGAAATGCCATAGAAAAATGACCTCAAACCGGTGCGGGATGAAGAGCTTGAGGCATTTCCCTTTCCTCTTGATGCCATTTGTGTGACGAAAAATTGAGTAGATCACGAGGCTTGAAAGTAATTGAGAATTGATTGAGAATGAAGAAAATAATATTGAGTGCTTCAAAGAAATCAGAGAATATAGTAATAGAGAATGAGAGATTGCTAAGATTGGTGTGAAGAAATGGTGAAAGTGGCCTCCCTATTTATAGGGGAATACCTTATTTTTTGTTGCCTAAAAAACCCTTAGAAAATAGTTGTTGGAGGGGGCAAAAATGTAATTTCTGGGGTCCAAAAAATGCTGCCAACCGTTAGAAGGACCAAACGTGCAATTTGCCCTTTTTTTAAAAAATTTCGGACATTGGAGAAATTCTGGCCGTTGCGCCGCCACTGATCCCGTGCCGTTCGCCGTGCCGGTCCCGTGCCGTGCCGGGCCCAGGCGCCTCCTAGGGCGTGCCGAGCCCAGCTCCCTCCCCCCTCCTCCAGGCCCATTAACGGCCCACATTGCAGCCGGGCTTGACGCGGTCCTGGGCCGTGCCGGTCTTGGACGTGCTTGGGCCGTGCTCCAGGCGAGCCGGTCCCGAGCCGGGCCGTGTCAGGACCGGCCCACTGAACATCTATAGTACAGCGGGGCAGGGATGCCTCGAACGTCTCCTTCAGGTCTAGCAGGTGCAGAGCCTTCTAAGTGATAAAATAGGGATGAAAAATAAATTAACAGCTTAAGCTCAACTCAAGTTTATCTTGGATTATAGCTCATTCATGACTCATTTAAATAATCATTAAGTCAAAGTAAAATAAAATTTTATGGTCAATATACAATTCAAACAAAGCTTGATTTGAATTAACAGCTTAAGCTCAACTCAAGTTTATCTTGGATTATAGCTCATTCATGACTCATTTAAATAATCATTAAGTCAAAGTAAAATAAAATTTTATGGTCAATATACAATTCTTGTTTGGCTCGGCTTAGTTTTAGTTTTCCCCCTTAATTTAAATGAACTATTCGAGTTTGAGTCCAGTAAAACTAGTTTACGGCTCGTTTGTATTGTTTTCATGCAAACATAAACATAAACAAAATATTAAACTTGATAGATTTTCCAAGCTAAACACAAATCATTGTATTATTC
>SMDT01000298.1:0-188495 GCA_005392925.1 Aquilaria sinensis | reverse complement strand
AAATACCATGGTACGTACCACGTGGTATTTACGGTATACCATGATTTTTTGACAAAATATATAAAAAAAAGTATGTGGTTTGTGATACACCGTGAAATACCACGAGATAAAATAATAAAATATGAAAATATTGTACCGTATACCTGCGGTAAGCGGTATACCGCAGTATTTAATTCAATAGCCACAAGAAAATGAAAGGGAAAGAAATGATATTTTTAATCTTAAATGCCACTCAGGGTTCAGTTTGAATAAAGATTATTTTAAGAGGCTAAAAGGAGGTTGGCCAATTGCAACTAGTATGGCAAGATTTTGGCTTAGAACTGGTTGGAGTTTTGTTTTTTCCTTGCATTTAGTTGATCTATTTTTCTCTTATTCTTCGTTTTGTCATTCATTATTAAAAGATAGATTAGAAATATACCGATTTTAATTGAATGTTCAACCTCAGTAGGAACAAAAGTTCCATTTTTAGGAGAAAGTTTAGCAGAGAGATGCATTTTTATTTTTTTTTTCTCATGTTTGTTTAATTATTTATAAATTGTATTTTTTTAATGTGAAGGATAAAAAATGGAAGGACAAATAGTCTCTTAAAACTACATTCACGTACTTTATGGTTTAATAATCCCTTCCCCTTCGACCTCTCACTATTATTATTATTATTATTATTATTATTATTATTATTTTATTATAACATTTATAATTGTCCAAATTGCTAGAACCTAATTGGGTGCCACGTAATATTTACCTTCATAAATGGAAAAATTGCTCCCATATTTATAATATAATTCGAATAATATCTATTAAATGTTCTTAATTATGAATTTCGACAATATTTGACCTTCAATCCAAAATATTTAAGCTTAATGTAGCAATAAATATTTTTATTACATACACTAAAAACTGCAACTTAACGTTTTAAAAAAAATAATAAAAATTTTGATTTTCTTTAAAAAGCCAAATATTTAAACATATATATCCATACAAAAATGTTGAAAATAAATCTGAATTTTATCAATTTTGACCATATTTTGAGTTTTAATTTAAAGTGCTATTGTTTAGCTCCATACTTTTTGTCTAAACCTAAAATTATCCCCCCCCCCCCCCCCCCATTATTAAGTGTGAAATCCGCACCTCTCAAATTATGGTAATAATTTATAACAATTATTTAAAAGTTAGACACTTTAGGCCAACTATTGTTTTAAAATTAAATTAAATACACTTTACATTATTATTAGCAACATTGGCCATGGCTTTTATGGGTAAGTAGAAGATGCACTAAAGGAAATAAAATTACAACTACATAACTTGCAACTTTTTTTTTTCTTTTTACTTCAATACAATAAATCTATTTATTTATTACTTATACTATACATATTGTATTTTGAAGATTACTTATTTGCTTTTACATTTTCTGGCCTTCCAATACTACCACACTCACAAAATATTCCTACACGAACGGAAGTTATTTCTCACATTTTCATTTTCAAAATTTTAATTTTCCAACCTTTGGTATTTTCTGGTTTAAATCATCAGGTTTTCCTTTTCTTAATACTGTATTCTTGTTAAGTACTTCTCTTTCAATAAATTTAGGATGAACTGTTAAGACTTTAACAAAGTTTTAGAATAACTTTAGAATAATTACAATTTTTAAGACTCGAACAAAAAATATGGTAAATTTTTGGACTAAATATGTCATTTCTTCCTTCAGATTTAAAGTTTAAAAGTAGGCCAATTATGAGATTAACCGATTGAAATTTGAAGCGTGTGATCCAATTAATCAATTGGATTCTTAATTCCAATTACGACAGACACTATCCATTTATAATAATGTAATAGAATAGTATATCATTATGCTTATCTATTTCAAAAATTAATGTGCATTTTTCACTAAAAAAATCAATAGTGAACTATATTCTTTATTTTGTTCAAATTATATTCTTATTCCCAAGTTTTGAGGATCTACTCTTATAACACGCCTATATCCCACATGGGTGAATTGTGGGAAGCCTTATATGAATATATAGGCTTCAATTCCAGAACATAAGCACCTAACACTAATCCTTTTCATAAATAATAGCTCATGTGGTATGTACAGGTGTTTTGCTAACCAGTTCTGGACTTGGGTCATTACATATGATATCAAAGCTGACTCGGGACCACTGTGGTATAGTGGGTGTGCACGTGCATTGTCTACCGGGAATGATCCTAGATTTGAGAGGTTACTTGGTCCGGAAAACCAAGTAATCCGACTAACCCCAACGAAGATGTTGGGTACATAAGGAGGGAGTTTGTAATACCCCAATATCCCACATAGTTAAATTGTGAGAAAACTTATGTGGATATATAGGCTCCAGTTCCAGAATATAAACACCTAACGCTTATCTTTTTCATAAAGAATAGCCCATGTGATGTGAACCACGATAGTATGACATGGTGGGTATGCACATGCATCGTCTCGTCTACCAAGACTGATTCTAGATTTGAGAGACTACTTGGCTGGGGGTTAAGTAGTCCGTTGGGTACATAAAGAGAGGCTACTGGTATCGTTAGGTGTACCACACCTACACCTGCAATTATAAGTATATCGTATGGTATATCACGAAATAAATCATTATTGATTTCATAAAATAATATATAGTAAAATATCAATTTAACGTGAAAAACATCAAAAATTTTTGCATATTTTTATAATTGTTCGAATTATTTGCATCATAATTCTCATAATATAATACTCTTATATCCCACATGGGTTAAATGTGAGAAGTCTTATGTGGATATATAAGATCAAATTCCAAAGCACAAACACCTAATGCTTATCATTTTTTAAAGAATAACTTATGTAGTGTGGACAGGTATTCCATTGACCGGTTTTGAACTTGGGTCTTTACAGATGGTATAAAAGCCGACCCGAGACCACGATGGTGTGGCATAGTGGGTGTGCACATACATCGTCTATTGGGACTGATTCTGGATTTGAAAGGCTACTTGGCCAGTAGTTCAATTAGAGAGGTTATTAGTCTAGGGAACTAAGTAATCCGGTTGACCTTAACAAGGACCTTAGATACATAAGGGATGAGTAAAATGTGGGAAGCCTTATGTGGATATATAGGCTCAAATCCATGATACATGCACCTAACGCTTATAATTTTTCGAATGATAGTTCATGTGATGTGAGCAAGTATTCCGTTGACCGGTTCTAGACTTGGGTTATTACACATGATATATAAATAAAATAATTATATTAAAATGCAATTGTTGCCATCATAATTTCCTTACCAATCTTGTTTTTTTTTGTTTTTTAAATGTAAATTGAAATGGTGAAAATTAAAATGAAAGAAAAATTAGAACAATTTTTTAGTCTCAATCATGTTAACATCGTTTACTTGTTAAAATTTATTTTTAAATAAAGAAATAAAATAACATCAATTCTTATGTCAAAATGTGTATATTAATTATTATATTCTATCATTTCATATATGCAATTATGTGGTAAATTGGAGGAAAATGAAATATAAAAACTTCCCTTACTCACGGTATGCAATATACCATAGGCATGTTGCTTGGTATAGCGCAATACATTGAAAAAAATGCATAAAAAATATCGATAAGTCAAATACCATATTTCATGCAAAAACCCAATGAACTAAAAGAATCTATGTACCTCGTATCGTATACATATGATACATGGTATTTCGTGTGCTCTACCACCTTACAGATGAAATTTAAGACCCTTGTATGGTCACAAATTTCATGCTGTAAGGCCGTTTATCGTGTATAGCTCGTATTTTGTACACTAGTTTCACAATTGTTTGGTTTTTGCACGAAATATTGCAATATTTTATGCAGCAATATTTTTTTGTGGTTTTTTAATAAATTTACCATGGTATGCCATGTAGTATGCCTGTAGTATACCACGTACAATGGGTTATGGATATATTTTACATTTTACATCAATATACCACAAATATACATTTATAAAATAATAAAATGTAATTAATACAAATATTTTGAGGTAAATATTGATATTATTTTATTTTTTATTTGAAAATAAAATTTAATTGGTAAATGATACAAATATAATTGAAATTTGGAAATTCTTATAATTCTTTCACTAAATAATATTTATTTTATTCTATATATTCCATTTTTTTGTGTTTTTCATATAAAAATATTATTATCTCATATATATATTTTATTTATATTAGAAAATTTATTATAAAAATAAATAGAATATATATTAAAATGTATGCTAAAAAATTTGTATTTGTTCTTTTTATCTTAAAATAATATTTTTATATATATTATTCTACGAAATCAATAATTATATGCAGTGCTGTATATCATAAGCGTGGTATACCTATGATTTACAATGTATGTTATACTTGGTGGTAGGAGGGTTAAGGCCTTTCATTTCTCTGAGAAGCATCTCGTTCGGTAAAACTTGAGCACTGCTCTGTGATCTGATTTCGGCGTCTAAAGTGGTTTTGATAATTTTGGTTGTGTTTTGATATGTTAGATTTTGCTTGAAATGCGTTTATAAATAATAATCCTTCATTCAGGATTTTGCTGCGAGATGTTGCCTATTGCTTGACGTTGAAATGCTTGTCCACGATTCCAGAAATGAATTCTGCGAATCCATCTTTTACTTTCTCCATTTGAATTTGACGGAAGTTCTTCATCTTATTAATTCCTACGGAAAAAAAGAGGCAAACATTGAATCCATATGCACAGACTTGAGAAATTAGTTCGACGTGAAATGGGTGGGTTCTCTGATTTTGAAATAGGGATCTTAGTATGATGAATTTGGGTTGAATGAGAGTATTCCTACATCCTACCATGACCTTGAATGCTCTGTCCATATTCTACCCGTTATTTGTAGAGTGGACAATTTTTACATTCATATATATACTCATTTTTAGACAGGTTGAATTGGATAAAACTTCCATCTACCCTACTTCCACAACCAAAATTTTATTGAATCATGTAATGTGTAATGTTACATTTGTTACTGTAAAAAATATTCATTATACCTTATCTATTAAAGCAACTTATACTTGTTTTTAATTACATATAACTTATTCATTATGCTTTTATTTTCATTACATAAATAATACTAATATGTTATATATACACATGGGCGCACAGGCACACACATACACATACACACACACACATATAGGTCGAATGTGGGACGAGTAAACCCTAAACCCGCATCCTACCTAAACCTGACAATGGATCAAAAAAGAAAAACTATATCTAACATAAACTCTATTAATTGCTAAAAAAATTTGACCCATCAGATCGGATGCAACTGGATGCCCTATTGACATCCCTACTTTGAAACTTGGCTTCTGATTTTTCAATCTTGGAAAATTTGTTCTAAGTAGTGACTTGTGGAAGTTGGACTTTTGGAAGGCAAGGCTTCGCAGTCTTATTATCTAATCACATTTTGGGGGACCGAGTTTTGAATTGGGGAGATTCATTAGATCAGATAAATACCACATATGATCACAGTTTCGTACGTATTTTCAAAAACTAGTCCGTGTATATAATATAACTAGTCTGTGTATGTGTGTGCGTATACATATATATACATATACACGCATTTTCAAGAAAAACTTAAAGATGCTAAAACCACTTCGAGTCATCAACAAGATCAAAAAATTTTCTTTCCCATTATTGTACCCTCTATTCTAAAAGAAATGTTATTGGTCTGATTCTCATTGAGTTTAAAGATATTATCGTAAATCACTTTTTTCTGGTATAGGCTTTTCATGACTCTCACCGGCACATACAGGTGGTGTTTGGATAAAATTTTCTTATTTCTCATTTCTAAATTTTCTTTGATAAAAGGTTTAGTAGTGAAAAACAATGTTTTCTAAATTTTGGAAAATTCATACGTTAAAAACGGAAAACATCTAAAAATAAGTTTTTCTATTTTATAATTTGATTTTTTTAAAATTTAAAAAACAATGTTGTTCATATTCTTAAAACATGTTATGTAATAAAAATTTTATTAAAGAAAATTTAGAAAAGAAAAATAGGAAAAATTTTCACAACTAAACACAGTATAGTATTTCCTTTGAAAATGTGTGTGAAATGCCATTCAAGGCTTGCTTCTTCAGTGATGATAAAATGTTTGAGTAGAAGGAATAAATATGTGAAAAGATCGCTTTTCACATACTTCTCAGTATAAAAAAAAATGAACAATGTCACTTCGAATCAGTTCCCATAAGTTACGGGACTTGCTGAAAGCATTTGAGAAATTATTTTCATTGCTAGCCTTTAACTGTGGATTCTCATTTATGCATCTAACTGCAAGCTTCATGATTGTTTCGAGTTTGTTCTGGATTTGAAGAGATGGTTTTGGAAGCCTATCATCACGCAAATCTTTCTGCAGCACATCCTCTGGTCCAAGCGCTGAGGGTGAACCGCATATGCCTTCTCCAGGGTGTCTTCCTTTGATTACCTCGAATACTATACACATCGCATTTCTCGGTTACCCTTGTTGTGTAAGCAAACTCTGGCACAAAGGACAACAAAAACCCAAAAAGAAAAGGTATAAAAGGTGTTGTCCTAAGTACAACCAAGAAGGGGGTGAATTGGTTGAGTTTCGAAGCAAACAAAAAATGGGTTCTTAAACCCTCAAACTCAAATGTAATTCAAGGAACAATAATTAACCCTAATCTAACCAGAAAATAACTACCACAATCCACTTAAACTTTGATTTGAAAACTACCTTTAAAGTATTTTTGAAAACAAACAAATTCAACCAAGATAGGTAGTATAAAATACCAACCAAAGATCAAGTATGAAGAGAGAGAGAAGCTTGCACAAGAGAATTTTTATAGAGGTTCGGTCTCTCCTCTTGAGAGCCTACTCCTCTCTTTAAGTTCACCACTGGAGAGTTTTCTTTTCCACTATGAAACATAAGAATACACAATTACATACAAGGCCACACAACCCTTTGGTGTTCCTTCTACCTCAACCTCTCACTAGTTTTGCCAAAAACTAACTAGAAACCTTTCTCACTCATTTTCCCTTACAAGAAAATCACTCAATCACTTTAGATAAACTCAGTAATTTCATGGTTACAAGGTGGTAATATAGCAACGTGTTTTTGGGAGTCGCCACCAATCGGTTTACACCTAGGTTGATTGGACACCTAAAATTGACACCTTAGTTTGATTTTAATTTTTGTTTTGTTTGCTTCTAATTAATTTGATTAATATCCAAACCATGGATTATAACCGAACCACCCAGATATGGATTCCTAAAACTTGCTACTTGATTTTTATTTATTTTATGAAAATTTTGATATTTTCAAACCATAGATCCTATCGAACCACCTGGATATAGTTCTTAAAAATTATTTTTCTTTACTTTCTTTATTATTTTGAAAGATTTTTAAATAATTGTCCAAACCATGGATCTTATCATATCAGCCGGATGTGGACCTTGAAATTTATTTTTTATCCTAAATTCATCCTAGGATTTATTAAACCCACACGGAATTAAATTTTCCTAAGTGTGATTTCTTAGATGCATTATGTGAATGAATTTTAAAATTTTGTGCTAGCTGAGAAAAAAAAAGAAAATAAATAAAATCTGATCTAACCTAAACCTGCCATTCTATGTAATATTAATTACCAAAAACTAATTTATGATTCTAAAAGTAACAAAACAAACAATCAAAGCAAGAAAATGAACAAAAACAATGCTTTCAGTGACTAATCTGCAAAATAAAAGAAAGTTAGTAATCCAGATGAATGGAATAAAAAGAATGGGGGACTAATCAAGGTTTATACCTAAAAGAGAAACTTGAGTGGTTAGATCCGGGTGAAAATGAATCAGGTTCGCGGGTCATGAAACGGATCCCCTTTGATTCGGTGTTCTCCGGCGTTGCTTAAGCGATCAGCGGCCTGAGATTTGCTCGGGAAGAGACGCGCGACCTACAGGAGGGATGAACGGTGACTGGCGGGGTCGATAACGGTGGGACAGAGGAGGGGACGATGGCTACGGTGCTCGGGCTTCACTAAATCAGCGATGGGAACAGCGGTGGGAGTGGCACCAAGCACGGTTGCTCGACATCGAGGGAGTAGGGACGACTAGCAGAGGTGGAAGGAGGCTAAAGACGTCGGGCAGCAAAGGGGAAAACCAAGGGTGCCATCGGAGATCGGGAAAAGCTTAGGGTTTTTGGGTAGGCTAGCAAAAAGTAAGGGACCTAAGGCTGCAGTTCTCTCTTTTTCTAGCTAAGAGCTTAGGGTTACAAATTTTCTCTACCCTTTTCTTGAAATTTGGACCCCTATTTATACTAGTTGGGGCTAGGCGAGATTAGCTAGGTTTTACAAAGTTAAAACTTGATCAAAATTCAATTTGAGGAGATTAGGATACTATAGCAACATGATTTTTTAGGAGTCGCCACCAATCAGTTTACCTAGGTCGATTGGATACTTGTTATCGTCTGCGAGAGATTCTAAGATCGTGAGTCGGTTACGCTAAAATAACCTTATTAAAGCGCCCAACAATTGGTACCATGAGGTTTAGTTTTATCTTTTCCTAAATCTTTTGCTTCTTAGCCTAATATTTGATTGAAAATAATTTTAATAAATTTTATTTAATTTAATTCCAAACCGTGAATCTTATCAGACCAACCGAATATGGAATTTTAGATGTCCTAGAAATCTCGGAACTTTATCAAATCCACCAAAAATTTGAAAGGAACATCTTGTTCTAGCCAGTGAGTCTTATCAGACTAATCAGATTCGAACGAATAATTCGTCTCGGGATTTTATCAAACCATCAAGAACGTATATTTGAAGGGTCTACTAAATATCTTGTAATTTGCCTTAACTTAATCTCTTTCTAATCTCTAAGAATTTAAATTACCTATCATAACAAATAATTCTTTATGTGTTATCAAATTTTATTATGCATTATGTAGATCAAAATAAAAATAAGATGAAACTATTCTAAGAAAAACTTAAGAAGAAATAAAAGAGAAACAAAGAAAAATAAATAAATAAAATAATAATAAATAAAAATAAATAAATATCCTAAGTTACATCCTTATGTGAATTTAATGGTTAAATCTAATGCATGGCTAATCAAACAAAGAAAGAAACAAACAAAAGGAAGACAAAGAAATAAAGCTGCTGTCAGTAGAGGTGGGACGTGGGCCGGGTTGGCCCGGACCGAACCGGGACCGCCCCGCCGGTCAAACCCGCCCCACCCCCCCCAAGATGCCCCGCAAAGAGAAGCCCGCAATATTATGGGCCGAGTATGGGCCCAATAGGAGGAGGGAGACGCAAAAAAGACCGACCCGGACCAGACGAACCCGCCAGCCCGGCCCGACCGCCCCGACCGCCCCGACCCCGCCCAGCCCGCCCCGCCGGCCTCCCTGCGGCTGGCTCTATAACGTTAACCTGCAAAAATTTTTTTTAAAAAAAAGGCTAATTACACAGCAGGCCCTCCAACAGCTTTCTGCTCCATTTCAGCCCCCAAAATTTCATTTTTGCCCCTCCCAACAACTAAATTTCAAGGACTTTTTGGTCAAACTAATTTTTCCCCTCCCCCTATAAATACCAATGCCATTTTCACTCAATCCTCACACAATCACTCAATCTCTCTTCTTCATCTACTATATTCTCTCAACCATTCTCCTTATTTTCTTAATCTCTTCCAAATTTCTTACTAATCTCTCCCTAATATCTTCATAATCCTCTCTTGATTTTGCATTAATCACTACTATTAGTACGTGAGGCATGGCTTCAAAAGGAAAGGGCAAGTCAACAGATAGTTCATCTTCCCGCAACACCGGCCTCCGAGCCTTGTTCCGTCGCCGATCTCGGCCCGCCGATAAAGGCATTTCAATTCAAGAGTTTCACGACGATGATGCCGGAATCGATATGACGAATTACGATTTGGGTCTCGACGATCAATTATCCGATGATGAAGTGGAAGAGTTGGATGCGATGGCGTCCGGGAATCCGTCAACAGAACCGACGCCTACAAGTCATGAACCCGGCGTGGAGGAAACTCAAGCACAAGGTAAATCCACGAGACTAACTGCTTGGGTTTGGGAGCATTATGAGCTCATAAACGAAGGGGAGTCGAGGTACGGAAAATGCAAACATTGCGGGAAAAAATTTTGTGCATAGAAAGAATTCCGGCACTGGAACGCTGAAGCGGCATATTGAAAATCAACATGCTAACGTCCTCCCTAGTACCGGGACTAGTTCTGGAGGACAAACACAACTTGGGTCTACAACCGGCGCCGGCGGACCAGGTATATTTCGTTTTAACCAACAATCTTGTAGAGAAGGTATGGTAAATTGGATGATGCTTACCGAAAAACCTTTTTCACAAGCTGAAGATGTCCACCTAGAATCTTGGATAAAATCACAATTAAATCCTGCATTTAGAAAAGTATCTAGGAAAACTGCTAGGAAAGAAAGCTTTAGACAATTTGAAGCCGGAAAATCAGATTTGCAAGCATATTTTTCTGCTCTTGATCATTGTGTGGCATTTACTTCTGATATGTGGACATCACCTATAGGTCAATCATTCTATTGTGTTACTTCTCATTGGATTGATTCTGATTGGATAATGCAAAAATGAATTTTGTCATTTAAGGTTATTGAAACAGATCATACTGGTTTTCAAATATTTAATTGTATCTTAGAAACTTTACGTGATTATTTTTGTACTGATAAAGTTCTGTGCATTTCATTTGATAATGCTTCAAATAATGATGTTGCCGCTCGCCTTTTGAGTCAAAACTTAAAACCACCGCTCAACGGTGCATTTTTTCACGTTAGATGCATGTGCCATATTTTGAACATTTGTGTGCAAAAGGGTTTAGAAGTTCTCCAAAATGAGATTTTGCCTATTCGAAACTCATTAAAATATTTGATGTCCAGACCTGCTATTTTTCGTGAATTTAAAAGCTTTTGTATTGAAAATCAAAAACCATTTTCTTGGAAACGGTTTAAATTGGATTGCCCAACCCGCTGGAACTCCACATTTTTTATGTTGCAAGATGCATTACCGTATGCAAATTTGTTGTCACATTTCATGAATTTAAAAATGGGTTCTGAATTTCTTACGACTGAAATTTGGGAGAAATGTTCCAAAACCGGTGAATTGCTTAAGTTTTTTTACGAGGCAACTGAATTTTTCTCTGGTGTTTACTACCCAACAAGTCATCAAGTTTTGTTTCATTTAGTGAACATCACATATGCTTTACATCAATTTAAAAATGATGAGTTGTTAAAACCGACTGTCGAAGCCATGCGGGCTAAGTGGCTTCAATATTTCTCAAACATTCCACCTATCTTTTTAGTCGCTTCTTTACTTGACCCGTATGTAAAATTAACGGGCACAACAACACTGCTTGAAGGAATTTTTCATACTTATTTAGAAATGTCTCATATAAATGTTTTGGCTATGTCTGCTTCTGCTTCCGAGTACTTGCATTCTTTATACAAGTTATATTGTGAGCGGCATTCGGATAAGGTAAGATCCGAAGCTCCTCAAACCGAGCCTCCAAGGAGATCAATCTCCTCAAGATTCAACCCGGCGCTCCAAATGCTCAAACGACCCCGACCGATGACATCGGGATTAGCTGAGGTCGATGACTATCTCAACACATCATTCGAGACAAGCGACCTCGACATCTTGGAGTGGTGGAAACAAAAGAGATCAAGATTTCCGATCTTGTCGATAATCGCACAAGAGATTCTTGCCGTTCCAGTATCGACCGTCTCATCCGAGGCAGCGTTTAGTGCCGGAAAACGGGTGATAACAGAAAAACGGTCAAGATTGACACCCGACGCGGTAGAAGTATGCGTGTGCAACCGAGATTGGGGCCTCGCAGCACTCCGGCATCAAGACCAAAAGAGTTCGGATGAGGAGGTAATATCCGATACCGAGAGTTGAATTTTATTTTTTTTCAATCATACATGTAGTTTGTATTTGATCTGATTATGCTGTTCAGCACAGATCATAGGTTTCTATTATTTATCATTTCCGGAACGTTTTTGCCATTTCAAAATGTAAGGCACGTTCCGATTATTTGTAAGTGCCGTTTGGCTTTTTAACTTAATAAAACTTACACCGGAGGTGGTGTTTTTTCTTAAAAATATTTATGACTTATATAATTAATAATTGTTCTATTATATATATATATATATATATATATATATATTATTAACAAAAAAAAAAATGAAACCCACCCCGCCCCGCCCCGCCCCGGGACCGCCACCCCGCCCCGCCCCGCCCCGGGACCGCACCCGGACCGGCTCGGGACCGCCCCGCCTAGAGCCGGTCCGTGCCCGGGCCTCAGGAACTAGGGCCAGGACTGGCCGGGCCCGGGCCGGTTCCCACCTCTAGCTGTCAGTGACTGATCTGCAACAAGAAGAAAAATTAGTGGCTCATATGAAGGAAATAGAAAGTTGGAGGGCTAAGTTGAGGTTGTACCTAAAAGAAAGACTTGGTTGGGTCAACGGGTCGGGTCTTGGGTTTAAAAGCGGGTTGCGATTGGAATCCTTTTGATTCACGCGATTGGTGGCCGCGAACGTCTACGGTGAGAGCAACAGCGTCACGCGGCGGACGTGCGGAGCAGGGACGGCTGGAGAGAGCACCTGGGCACGGTGGACGGCGCTCGGAGGGCGTCGCGAAGGGGAGGACGAACGGCTGGCCAACAGCGTTGAGGCTGAGACGAGGAGCGGCAGCGACGACGCAGGAGCTGCCGGCTGCACACGAGCGGCTGGGCGGCTGCTGGTGCCTGGAGGCGAGGAACGGCGCGACGGAAGGCGAATCGTCGGGGAAGAGGAAGCAGGGGTGACGGCGGCACGAGAAAAGAATCTAGGTTTCTGGGGATGGGAGCGAGAAATCCGGGGCTCAAAGCTACTGTTTCTCCCTTTTCACCTAGGAGCTTAGGGTTTTGATTTTTTCCTCCACTCTGCTTGAAATTTGGACTCATCTTTATACTAGTGAGACTTAAAAAACGTGATTACCAATGTTTTTAGAGTTTAAACTTCATCCAAATCAAATTTGAATAAGTTTGAATCAATTAGGATGCAATTTGCTAAAATTACTAGTTTCAGTCCAATAAAACTCTCAATTTGCTAATCTGACCCTAAATTCTGCGAAAATTTTAATTTGACCCAAAACTTTCAGGATTTGTCAGATTAGCCCAAAAACTTTGTAAAAATAACCAAATTTTTCTAGAATTTCATAAAATTGCCCGATTTAGCCGAAACTCTCTAAAATTGACAGATTTGCCACAAACCTTCCAATTTTGCCTAAAAATTTTAAAAATCCCCAATTTCCAACCAACTTTTCTTCCTGCCTAAATTGACCCAACAAAACCTTTAGAACTCTAAATTAGTATTAAAACTAAATAATGTAACCTAAATGTGACTAGACCAATTAACTTTAAAATGCCAACAATAACCTAAATATTATAACAATCGACCAAATTGCCCCTAAAAATGAAAATGCCCCCTAAACTAATTTTCTTAACCTAAAAGCTTAAAAAAGTCAGTGCCCGGACAAAATTGAGTGTCAACAGATACAATATGGTAAAATAGTAATTTAAGTCTAACAAAAACTCTCAAGCTGCTGATCTTGCCCTAAATTCTGTATGAATTTAAATTTGACCCAAAACTTTAAGGATTTGTCAATTGAGCCCAAAACTTCCTAAAATTTTCCAGATTTCTTTAAAATTTCAAGATCTCATCAGATTTGCCCCCAAACTCTCCATTTCTAACAAATTTACCTCAAACTTTCCAATTTGTCCCTAAAATCCTCTAAAAATTTCTAGCTTTTCCCCAAAATTTCCCATTTTTCCTAAATTGACCCTAAAAAACCTTTAGGATTCCAAATTAGTGCCTAAACTAAATTAACTTCTATTTCTACCCTAGATGACCACTTAGACCAAAATAACAATGTAACCTAAATGTGACTAGACCAACTAATTATGCAAAACCCTAAAATGGAAAAAATGACCAAAACTCTTAACAAATGACCAAATTGTCCCTCAAAATGAAAATGTCCCCTAAATTAATTTTCTTAACCTAAAATTAAGTAAAAGTCAGTGCCCGGACAAAATTGGGTGTCAATAGGTAAGAACAATGGGACCTCTCAAGGCTAAATAAGCAAATGAAAGCACAAGTTCTTGGCAAATATCAAGTTTGAGCTCTTGATGATGGATTCTTTTTCTTAGTTTCCAAGAGATTTTTCATTAGTGATTCTTGATGTTTTTATACTCCAATGGATGCAAAAAAGACATTAAGGACCGTTGGAATGATCAGAAAAGTCCCCTTGAAATCGGGCGAATGTTGCTGTGAATTTTGACAGAGAATTGCTTCTATCGACTAGTTTCACCCGGCTGAAATACTTTCACTCGGTTGAAAATTCAGTCTAATAACGAAATCCAAGGTTTGACCTCCAACGGCTATATTGGTAATTAATGAGTTGTCAGCGCTTAACATACGTGGAAATATGACGTGGCATGAATTTATAATGAATTTACAAAGATTTTTTGAAACGTGAACTCACGCGCAGGTCTGGAGTCCACATTTCACCTGGTTGAAAAGTTTTCATTTGAATGAAATTTTTGTCCAGAACAAAAATGTTCTCAGATTCAAAAAATCGCTTCAATTTCAACACGTTGAAAGATTTTCACTCTAATGATTTCTTGTCCAGAAGTAAAATGCTCTCGGGTTCGAAAACTGGCTCCAGTTTCAACACGTTGATACATTTTCACCTTGTTGGCACTGTAGCTCCAGGATTTTCTTACTTCTAGACTTTAAAACTTCATCAAATTTTTTGCCAAAAGGATTTCTTCATTCACAAGTTGTGACGGCTCTCCTAGTTGATTAATCAAGTAAGTGTTCATTTTACTTTGATTAAGTGTTTATTAAATTAAGTACCTCAAGTTAGCACTTTGATAAGCAAGTAAGGTAAGCTTAATTAAGTAAGTGAGTTCCTAAGTGTGATTTGGCATAGTTAAATCAAGACCATTAGTTATTCTAGCTTTTAGAACCATCCTTGTGAGTTTTGAGAACCTATGGCACTAAGTGTGTTTTTGGGCCATTTAAATCTTAAGTGGCTAAAGTGTCCAAGGAATCAAGTTTGAGAAGCTTTTAGCATCCTTTAGAGCAAAAAAATGTAGTTTTGGGTAAGAGTTTAGTTACTCATTTGAAGCTTTTGAGAGTATGAGGACTTAAGTGCAAGGGAGGGAAAAGTTGCTTTATAAGCTTATAAGCTAAGTTCCTTCATCCTTAGCCATTTGTTTCTAAACTTCAAAATTCGTAGCTCCATCTCCTCTCTCAAAATCACAGCCCAAACTTCCATTTCCTTGCAAGTTTTCATCAAATTAAGGGTGCCCAAGGTGTTAGAAAGCATCACCAAGCTTCTTTGCTAGTGTTCTTGCTTCATTTGGCTCTTGGAAGCTTGTTTGGATTCAAAATTCGTGGGTAAGCTTCTTGGGATCATTTGGATTGATTCTAGGTTGTTTCTAGAGCTAGAAATGGTCTTAGTTTGATTGGGTTGGATGCCAAATTGCATTGGTTTTAGGTGTGGAACTCAAGGAAGCTTAATTGAGCTAAGGAGGCTTTGTTTCAATGCTTGCTTTTGTGGCTGAATTGAGGTAAGGGTTCAAGTAATTAAGCTCAAATAATGCATGGTTTGGTAGTTTTGTGTGTGGGAATGAGTTAGGAACAAGACCCATTCAGTTTGGACTAGAAATGAGAGAGTTTGAGCAGTTGGTGTGCAAGAACGCAGCTGTCGCGCAACGCAGAAAACGGCGTTGGCGCCGCAGCGCCAGAAATAAGTGTACTGGCGCCGCAGCGCCCCGCAGAAAACGGCGTTGGCGCCGCAGCGCCGGAAGTAAGTGACTGGCGCCGCGGCGCCAGGGGGCGATTTTTCACTCAGGAAGTTTTGTTCGCCGGCGCTGCGCTTTTGCTCTTTGGCGCCGCAGCGCCAGAGGTGACCTTAAGGAATTTTGGGCCATTTTTCCGGCCATCCTAAGAGCAACTTAGACTCTCGGTTTCTATTCCTAGGCTATTCTAAGATGTTCCATAGCCTCGGTTGGGTCTAGAATTCATTCCTAGAGCGGGAATTGTGCATTATTTAAGAGGTAGTCAAGTTGTGTGGTTAAGAACAAAAGTGTGACTTGGTGGCTAAGTTATTCATAGTGCTTAAGCTTTTAGATGAGCATTAAGGGGATTTAAGTGGGTTTTTAGACTCTTTATTGGCCGTATAGAGCGTCATTTACATATGGTCAATGAAGAGAAAAACCTAAGTCGATCCCAACCGAACCATTTGGTTTGGTAAGCAAGCCACTAGTAGTGTTCTGAGTTAAACCTTGAGGGTTTGGCTAGTTAAACCACATAGGAAGACTACCCTGTACAATAAGTTAAGGGTAAAGGCGGGTAAGTTTGAGATAGGTGACGACCTACTCTAGAACCCGTAAGTGGGACTTAAGTGAGGTAAAGTATCCGGGATACGAGGGCCAGTATCTCAAGTACCTCCGCCGTTTGAGCTCACGGCAAAGTTTTAAGGCACCTAGAGTGCAGAAAGTCCCAAGTGCATATATTGTGTGCATTTCATACCATACATCCATACATTGCATATCTTATATTTTGTTGATTGTTTGAGTTGTTTGTTGGTTGAATTGCTTGTTTGGTTGCTTGGTTGCCATATTTGCATAGTTTCTGCATTTTTCCTTGCAGGTATTCAAGGGATCCTTACTGAGTACTTTCAAGTACTCATTCCCTTAAGTTTTATTGTGCAGGTTCTAACTCCGGGCCTAATCACTAGGTGATAGTCGAGGCCTAAGTTTTCTGTTTTGCAGGTATTTCTCTTGAGAATCCTAGTGATTCTAAGTTACTTGTGATATAAGTTATGTGCTAACCAAGTTGTGCCTTTACAGTGTAGAGGCTAAGAGTACACAAGAACAAGATCTAGTGAAGGGTTTACACTTGGAGCTTGGTATAGCTCAAGGTGGGACTCAAGTAGTTGATCTTAGTTAGTAGTTTTTGTCTCTTGTACATAGTACTTTGTGTACTAAGTAAGTTGCCTCTAATAGGATACATTGTGATGTAAATCCATCTTGTTACTTTTGGGTGCATGCTAGAGGTGTAATGTATGCACAAACTGTTACTTGTAGTTAAAGCAACCAGTATTTTCAAGGTCTTGGCACGTTTTATATATGTTTTAGTGAAATGCTCGAGCAATGTTTTTAATCCACGACTTATAAAATTCGTTTGCATTGCCAGGACAGAAGCATGCATAACTTAAACTGAGTAGGCTAAGAAACTAGTTGCATATAAATTGTTTAATTTATATTGACAAGTAATAGTTAGCCAATAGTAACTAGTGGGATTCATAAATCCCTAAGGCCTACAAGGTTATGGGGCACTGGGGCCCCGTTCCGCGACAGTTTTTGGTATCAGAGCGGGTTAATGTACCTAGTAGAGGCAATAAGTGAACTAAGATCTAAGTGTTCTTGTGTTAAGTGTGGTTAGTACTGCTTATAAGTTGCTCTGGGTGCGGTCTTCTGGCTGTGGTTGCAGGTATGGTGAACACACGGGCAGGTACTGCTGCTGAGGTTCAGGGTTCTGGTGCAGGCACTAGTGACCCCAGTGGGGCAGATATGAGGGAAGTAGTTTCCTTGTTGAGGAGACTTAATGAATCCATGGACCGGATGTTGCATGGCATGGCCATTTTGCTTGAGGAGCGTGCTCAACCTCCAGTTCAGGGGGAGACCTTGGAGGACCCTAATGGGGTAAGGGCCGAAGTGCATCAAGGCCCATCGATGCACCAAGGTCAGGGGAGAAATCCCCCGCCCCAAGGGCAAGTGCAAGGTCAGGAGCCAGTAAATGAGCATGTTCAAGTGGATTCCAGTGAGGACAGTGAGGAGGAAGATGAGGAGGACATCCATCCACGGAGGAGAAGAAGGAGACCTGTCATTCCAGACCATATGGGACTTGTTTCCTTATGCCGAGATATCAATACTCCAAAGTTCAATGGCGTAGGGGATCCCGATATGGCTGAGGGATGGTTGTATCAGATTAATGAAATCTTCAAGAACATGAAGTTGGATGATAAAGCCAAGATGGATTTGGTGCCTTTCTTCTTAGAAGGCAAGGCTTCCTTATGGTGGAAAGATGTCATGGAGAGGCTTGACTCGTATAATGAAGGTAGGCCCGGGCAAAGGCCTAAAGAGCTTGATTGGACCGAATTTAAGAAGGAATTTCGGAATGAATTCAATAGTGAGGCGGCCCAAGATCAAAAGCGGATTGAATTTGATGAGTTGATACAGGGAAGGTTGACGGTCCATGAGTATGAAAGGAAGTTTAGTTCTCTTTTTCGGTATGCTCCTCATTTGGCCGGGAAAGATGAACTAAAGGCAAAGAAGTTCATTCGTGGACTTAAGGTGGAATTAAGGAGTTTCTTGACGATGATTGGAGTTCGGACTTATCATGAGGCTGTCCAAAAGGCCTTAGTATTGGAAAGGGAACTAATGGAGGCAAAACCTAAGGATAAGGCCATTGAGCCGAGGGTACCGGTGCACTCAAGGTTGACGGACAAAAGGCCTATTATGGGAGGAGACCAAGGACCCTCCAAGAAAATCAAGAAGGTTGGGAAGGGCCGTTGTCCTAAGTGTCAAAGATTTCATGGTAACAAACCTTGCACCCTTGGAACCGATCTTTGTAATTACTGCCGTCAGCCTGGACATTGGGCTAAGGAGTGCCCAAGGCTTAGGCAATATCAAGGTCGAGGAAGACCGGGAGCCTCAGGAGCTGGTAATGCTTTTGTCAGAGCCCCTGTGCCACCACGAGTTTTTGCTTTGACGGGCCAAGCACCCAGGGAGCCTACAGCTGTGCAAGGTAACTTTAATGTTCAGGATAGTAGTGTTAGAATTCTGTTTGATACTGGTGCTACTATTTCTGTCATTTCCTTGAGCATGGTTGTTAAGTTTGGTTTGCAAAGAACTTTGTTGGATGAGATGAGGCTCATTAAGTCGGTTGGGAGGAATATTGTTTTTACCAATGAGTTGGTCATAGGGTATCCTTTGGAATTAGGAGGTCGTAAGTTTTTGAGTGACCTTTGGGTCTTGACTTCGATTCCTTATGATGTTGTTCTTGGGATGGATTGGTTAAGTAGGTATAAGGCCCATATCGACTGTGCAGGTTATAAGGTCACCCTTGAGGATACCTCAGGGGTAAGTGTGACTTGCACGGGTGGTTTGGCAAGTAGTGCTAAGAGTTTGCACCTCAAGTTAATGGAGTCCATTCCCATTTCGAGTGAGGTGGTGACTTACTCGTTGAATAGGGTGGCAGTCGAGGAGCAACTCAAGGAAATTCAAGTAGCCAATCTATTTCCAGAAGTTTTTCTTGTAGACCTCCCAGGATTACCCCCAAGAAGGGAGATTGAATTCTCCATACACTTACAGCCTGGGGCAGAACCAATTTCTATACCCCCTTATAGAATGTCAGCACCTGAAATGGATGAACTGAAAAAGTAATTAGAAGAATTGCTTGAGAAGGGCTTTATAAGGCCAAGTGTTTCCCCGTGGGGTGCTCAAGTGTTGTTTGTAAAGAAAAAGGATGGAACCTTAAGGTTGTGCATAGATTATAGAAAACTGAATGCAGTGACTGTAAAGAACAAGTACCCATTGCCCAGAATTGATGACCTATTTGATAAATTAAGAGGGGCGAAAGGTCTTTTCCAAAATAGACCTAAGGTCTGGATATTTCTAGATAAGAGTAAGGGATGGAAGATATCCCAAAGACTGCATTCAGGACTAGGTATGGGCATTATGAGTATACGGTTATGCCGTTTGGAGTGACTAATGCTCCGGCAGTTTTCATGGATACCATGAATCGGATTTTTAGGCCCTACCTAGATCAGTTTGTTGAGGTGTTTATTGATGATATTTTGGTGTATTCCCAGACTCCCCACGAGCATGAAAAACATTTAGAGATAGCTTTGCAAGTGCTCAAGAATAATCAATTTTATGCAAAACTATCTAAGTGCCAATTTTGGGCAAGTGAAATTCCTTTCCTTGGACATATTATAAATGCTCAGGGATTAAGTGTGGACCCAGAAAAGGTAAAGGCTGTGGTGGAGTGGAAACGCCCAACAACTGTAACTGAAGTTAGGAGTTTCTTGGGGTTGGCGGGCTATTATCGAAGGTTCATTGAGAAATTCTCTATAATAGCTTCGTCATTGACTGCCTTGACAAAGAAGGCACAGAAGTTCATCTGGACTCCTAAGTGTGAGGAAAGTTTCCAGGAGCTTAAGAAGAGGTTAATTTCTGCTCCCATCTTAATCCTACCAGATCCGCATGAGACTTTTGTGGTATACACCGATGCATCTAGGACAGGATTAGGATGTGTGTTGATGCAGGATAAGCAAGTGATTGCATACGGGTCTAGGAAGTTAAGGCTTAACGAGTTGAATTACCCAGTGCATGATCTTGAGTTAGCAGCAATTGTGTTTGCTTTAAAGCTCTAGAGACACTACCTTATGGGAAGATCCTTTAAGATCTTTACGGACCATAAAAGTCTGAAGTATTTATTTACCCAAAAGGATCTTAACATGAGGCAGAGAAGATGGATCGAGTATATCAAGGATTATGATTGCTCGATAGACTATTGTTCTGGTAAAGGCAACGTGGTTGCTGATGCCTTGAGCCGTAAGTATTCTGGGGTAATTCTCTCCAAGGATCAAGTAACACAAACCTCAAAAGATCCTAGTACAGAGCAATTCACAGTTTTATTTGAATTGTGGAGAGAATGGGAAATGGCTCAAGTCATGGTCCTTGAAATTCAGTCAGCATGGCTGGCTAGGGTTAAGCAAGCTCAAGAGAATGACCCAAGTTTGAAAAGAATTTCTGGGGAGGAAAAGCATGGTACTGTACTGAAGGAATTTCAGTACAAGGATGGGTTACTTTACTATGGTGACCGGCTCTATGTGCCAAGTGAATTAAGGCAACAGGTGTTGCAGGAGGCACATACGAGTAAGTTTAACGTTCACCCTGGTGTGAATAAGATGTACCATGACCTTAGGACTCATTTCTGGTGGCCAAAGTTTAAGAGAGACATATATGAATATGTGTCTAAGTGCCTCACCTGTCAAATGGTGAAGGCAGAGCACCAAAGGCCATCAGGAATGTTGCAAAGTTTACCACTCCCAGAAAGGAAATGGGGATCCATCACCATGGACTTTTGTGTTGGGTTGCCAAACACAAGAAGTCAGCATGATTCCATTTGGGTGGTGGTGGATAGGTTGACAAAATCTGCACACTTTATCCCCATTAAAATTACTTATGCCATGGAGAAGTTAGCCCAGTTGTATATCCGGGAAGTAGTGAGACTTCACGGAATTCCTGATCAGATTGTATCTGATAGAGATCCCCGTTTTGTTTCAAGGTTTTGGAGTGCCTTTCAAAAGGCTATGGGTTCCGCTGTGAACCTAAGTACTGCATATCACCCTCAGACTGACGGGCAAACTGAGCGGGTGATCCAAACCTTGGAAGATATGTTACGAAGTTGTGTAATGGACTTCAAAGGGGATTGGGACCAACATCTGCCTTTGATTGAATTTGCTTATAATAATAGCTATCAAGAAGCTATTAAGATGGCGCCCTACGAAGCTTTGTATGGGCGTAAGTGTGTGACCCCTCATTGTTGGGCAGATAAAGCAGATGAAATAATTGTTGGTCCAGAAATCATGGCCGAGACCACGGCAAAGATTAAGTTGATCCAAGCAAGGATCAAAGCTGCCTCAGACCGGCAAGCTAAGTACGCCAATGTGCGAAGAAAAGATTTAGAGTTTGAGGTAGGAGACAGAGTACTCCTTAAAGTTTCACCTATGAAATGTGTGGCTAGGTTTGGCCAAAGGGGTAAGTTGGCACCAAGGTTTATTGGTCCTTTTGAAATCCTCAAAAGGGTAGGAAAAGTGGCTTATCGGTTAGCTTTACCGCCAAGTTTAGCCCATGTTCATAATGTGTTTCATGTGAGTTCCTTAAGGAAATGCATTGTGAACCCTGGGCAAGTGTTAACCCCGCCCACTATCCCTTTGAGAGAGGACCTAAGTTATGAAGAACATCCTATCAAGTTTCTTGACCGTCAAGTCCAGAAACTAAGAACCAAACGGATCCCAATGGTCAAGGTACTATGGTCTAACCATGGGGAGGAAGAGGCCACTTGGGAGACCGAGCAGGATATGCTAAGGCAATATCCAAGTTTGTTTGCTCAATTAAGTCAGAATTTGGAGGACCAAATTTCTGAATGAGGGGAGGATGTGACGGTTCTCCTAGTTGATTAATCAAGTAAGTGTTTATTTTACTTTGATTAAGTGTTTATTAAATTAAGTACCTTAAGTTAGCACCTTGTTAAGCAAGTAAGGTAAGCTTAATTAAGTAAGTGAGTTCCTAAGTGTGATTTGGCATAGTTAAATTAAGACCATTAGTTATTCTAGCTTTTAGAACCATCCTTGTGAGTTTTGAGAACTTGTGGCACTAAGTGTTCTTTTTGAGCCATTTAAATCTTAAGTGGCTAAAGTGTCCAAGAAAATCAAGTTTGAGAAGCTTTTAAGCATCCTTTAGAGCAAAGAAATGTGGTTTTGGGTGAGAGTTTAGTGACCTCATTTGAAGCTTTTGAGAGTATGAGGACTTAAGTGCAAGGGAGGGAAAAGTTGCCTTTATAAGCTTATAAGCTAAGTTCCTTCATCCTTAGCCATTTGTTTCTAAGTTCAAAATTCGTAGCTCCCTCTCCTCTCCAAAATTGCAGCTCCAAAGCTTCCATTTCCTTGCAAGTTTTCATCAAATTAAGGGTGCCCAAGGTGTTAGAAAGAATCACCAAGCTTCTTTGCTAGTGTTCTTGCTTCATTTGGCTCTTGGAAGCTTGTTTGGACTTAAAATTCGTGGGTAAGCTTCTTGGGTTCATTTGGATTGATTCTAGGTTGTTTCTAGAGCTAGAAATGGTCTTAGTTTGAAGTGGGTTGGATGCCAAATTGCATTGGTTTTAGGTGTGGAACTCAAGGAAGCTTGGTTGAGCTAAGGAGGCTTGTGTTTCAATGCTTGCTTTTGTGGCTGAATTGAGGTAAGGGTTCAAGTAATTAAGCTCAAATAATGCATGGTTTGGTAGTTTTGTGTGTGGGAATGAGTTAGGAACAAGACCCATGTCACTTGGATTAGAAATGAGAGAGTTTGAGCAGTTTAAGTGCAAGAACGCAGCTGTCGCGCAACGCAGAAAACGGCGTTGGCGCCGCAGCGCCAGAAGTAAGTGTACTGGCGCCGCAGCGCCCCGCAGAAAACGGCGTTGGCGCCGCAGCGCCAGAAGTAAGTGACTGGCGCCGCCCCACAGAGGCGCCAAGGGGGCGATTTTTCACTCAGGAAGTTTTGTTCGCCGGCGCTGACGCTTTTTGCTCTTTGGCGCCGCAGCGCCAGAGGTGACCTTAAGGAATTTTGGGCCATTTTTTCCGGGCATCCTTAAGAGCAACTTAGACTCTCGGTTTCTATTCCTAGGCTATTCTAAGACGTTCCATAGCCTCGGTTGGGTCTAGAATTCATTCCTAGAGCGGGAATTGTGCATTATTTAAGAGGTAGTCAAGTTGTGTGGTTAAGAACAAAAGTGTGACTTGGTGGCTAAGTTATTCATAGTGCTTAAGCTTTTAGATGAGCATTAAGGGGATTTAAGTGGGTTTTTAGACTCTTTATTGGCCGTATAGAGCGTCATTTACATATGGTCAATGAAGAGAAAAACCTAAGTCGATCCCAACCGAACCATTTGGTTTGGTAAGCAAGCCACTAGTAGTGTTCTGAGTTAAACCTTGAGGGTTTGGCTAGTTAAACCACATAGGAAGACTACCCTGTACAATAAGTTAAGGGTAAAGGCGGGTAAGTTTGAGATAGGTGACGACCTACTCTAGAACCCGTAAGTGGGACTTAAGTGAGGTAAAGTATCCGGGATACGAGGGCCAGTATCTCAAGTACCTCCGCCGTTTGAGCTCACGGCAAAGTTTTAAGGCACCTAGAGTGCAGAAAGTCCCAAGTGCATATATTGTGTGCATTTCATACCATACATTCATACATTGCATATTTTATATTTTGTTGATTGTTTGAGTTGTTTGTTGATTGAATTGCTTGTTTGGTTGCTTGGTTGCCATATTGCATAGTTTGCTGCATTTTCCTTGCAGGTATTCAAGGGATCCTTACTGAGTACTTTCAAGTACTCATTCCCTTAAGTTTTATTGTGCAGGTTCTAACTCCCGGGCCTAATCACTAAGTGATAGTCGAGGCCTAAGTTTTCTGTTTTGCAGGTATTTCTCTTGAGAATCCTAGTGATTCTAAGTTACTTGTGATATAAGTTATGTGCTAACCAAGTTGTGCCTTTACAGTGTAGAGGCTAAGAGTACACAAGAACAAGATCTAGTGAAGGGTTTACACTTGGAGCTTGGTATAGCTCAAGGTGGGACTCAAGTAGTTGATCTTAGTTAGTAGTTTTTGTCTCTTGTACATAGTACTTTGTGTACTAAGTAAGTTGCCTCTAATAGGATACATTGTGATGTAAATCCATCTTGTTACTTTTGGGTGCATGCTAGAGGTGTAATGTATGCACAAACTGTTACTTGTAGTTAAAGCAACCAGTATTTTCAAGGTCTTGGCATGTTTTATATATGTTTTAGTGAAATGCTCGAGCAATGTTTTTAATCCACGACTTATAAAATTCGTTTGCATTGCCAGGACAGAAGCATGCATAACTTAAACTGAGTAGGCTAAGAAACTAGTTGCATATAAATTGTTTAATTTATATTGACAAGTAGTAGTTAGCCAATAGTAACTAGTGGGATTTATAAATCCCTAAGGCCTACAAGGTTATGGGGCACTGGGGCTCCGTTCCGCGACACAAGTAGTGCTTGAATCACAAAAAATACTTGATATATACTTGAGAAAACAATTTTTCTATCAAAGATCAAGACTTTATGAATGAGCGACCAAAGTATAAATCTTTAAATAAAGCCTTGAAACACATAAAACAAATATGTTTTGTTATCATCAAAATTAAATAAATATATGCCATGAGTGGAACAAATCCAACAATCTCCCCCTTTTTGATGATGACAAAACTTTTGAGAAAACATTGAAAATGATTAAGAATAAGAATTTTGAAAAAATTTGACATAGTCTCCCCTAGAAAATGAACAAAACTCCCTGTTCAAGGATGTAGACCAGCCACAAGATATTTACTGAAAAGTCAATACTAAACAGATATAATACCAAACGCTTCCACAATTTTTTAACTGTGCATGCTCCCCCTTACTCCATCATTCAAAAACAACATAACAATACTACTCCCCCTCACTTCTTGCATATATAATCTTGAATCAATAAAAACAAAAAATCAATAACAACATTAAGCTAATGAACCACTAATTTTCTCCCCATTTTTGTTATAATAAAAAAAGTGAAGAACAGTTATAAGCACAAGCGTCATGTAGAACAAGGAGAATAAGAAAGTCATAATAGTCACATAAGCATAGAAGCATCCATAACAAGGCATAATAGTCATATGGAACAAATCCAGAAGAACAAACGTTATAAAGCTAGATGAGTAACCCAAGTCGAAATGAAGTTAAAAACATTTGTTTGTGCCACATTAAGAACAAGTGTTTAAAAAACTTGAACCTAAAAAAAAAACTAATGGGGGACAGGAAAGGAAGACCTCGAGAGAATGGGAATGATAGCAAGGCAAGGGCTGGGTGGTGGAACAACAGGGGCAGCAGCTATAGGAGCTTCTGAAGCTAGATGCGCCGAAGTGTTGGCCCCGGGAGAGGCTGGAAGGTCGGTAGTTGTAGCCTCAGACTCTTTGCCTCGATAAGAAACAAGTTGGAGAAGGAGGGAGTGGATGTCATCAAGCTTCCCAAGTTTGGCAAGAATTTCAACTTAAGATTTTTCCAAGGAATCAAGGCGGGCATTGGTTTCAGCTAATTCATGAGCGAGCAGCTCCAACTTAGTAGGCGCAAATTCGTCAGCCTCATCAACAGTCTTATAACTGTCCACAGAAGCCTCTACAACTCTATGCTTTCTGTTAACTTCTCTAAGTGTTCTCCGAAAGCACTTCTTGTAAATAGTCTCATCCCTAGTCCAGCCAAGTCCCTCATCAAACTTTAGACCGCCTAATTTCAAATTTGTAGGATCAACAAGGGAAGCACGACTATCCAATGGAATTTCTGCCGACGTGCAAGCTACCCCATGGGCTTCAAGAAACTGAGTGATAAGGGTAAGATAGGGCAAAGGGGTTGCCTTGGTGGTAGCTTCCTTTTTCATTTGGTACACAATCCGAGCACCAAAATCCACATTATTCTGCTTAGATATCTTGTACATAAGGCATGCATCTTGATAAGTGACATTATTGGCCCCCTCCCTAGGCACCAAAATATTGGCAATAATCCAATGCAAAACCCGATAATGAGACTCTAGCAAGCTAGGAGAAGCTCAATGAGGCAACTGAGAACAAACCTTAACCAACCCCGGAAAGAAATGATTCAAAATGTGCTTATGTTCAACCTTAAAACTTTTCTCAGTGTCTGATATAGCACCAATGAAAACAGAGCTAGAGTCCTTAGACGCAGAGATACTAATGCCATCTACTAAGCTCGTGAGAGTAAAGGATTGTTCATCTACCTTTAAATTTCTGTAGAATTCATTAAGCTGAGCCTCTAAACCTATAGGTTTCTAACTAATAAACGAGCCTATCTTGAAAAATTCAACCCAAAGAGCCACTTTAGCAAACTTTTCTTTCCTTAATTCCTCAACAAAGACAATACGATTTTTGCATAATTTCCTAAATTTCTGATATTCTCCAGTAACAGGAGCCACATTCATTGAAGGAGTGTCCATTACCTCGATTTCATTGTTAGAAGAGGAGGAGGGTGGTGGAGAAGGCGGTGATTAGGCTGCCGGATGTTTCTTCCTTGTGGCACTCGCCTTCAGTCGTTTGCGAGCAAATCCTCCTTTGTCAGTCGTGTCTCAGCCGCGTTTTGGTACACCCCCACCGCGAGTTCATGGTGCCATGGGAGATAGAATAGAGAATCGCAGAGGATGAGTCTGGATTTGATGGCGGTGCACTACCGGAAATGTAGAGGCTAGGGTTTCGATGGCATAAAGGTTCGCTGAAGATGAAACGCTGGTCAAATTGATGAGGATGGTGCCAGCAACAAGAGAGGAAGAGCTGAGTAGGCGTAGAACGGAGAGTTACAAAGGCGAGGGAGGGAGCGAAACTAGGTCGGATGAGTAGGGGAGAAGACAAAATGTTATGTTGGAGCAAAGGTAAACTTTTCAACAGAAAAAGAAATGAAAATTGTCCGTCAATTGTATGTGTGTCTCTGTTTTGTTTTGTTTTGTTTTGTTTCATTTTGTTTTTGTTTTTTTGTTTTTGTTTTTTTTTTTATTTTTTTTCACACTCAATTGAAAAATAAACACTCAGGTGAAAAAACCTGGGAGCAAAATCCTATAAGCAAAATTTTGACAGCACCAGAATGAAAAATTTTAACCCGAGTGAAATAAATGGACAGAAATCCTGGGACCAAAAACCTGGAAGCATAATTTTGAAAACACTCGAATGAAAAATTTTAACCTGAGTGAAATAAATGGACAGAAATCCTAGGAGCAAAAACCTGGAACCATAATTTTGAAAACACTCGAATGAAAAATTTTAACCCGAGTGAATTTAAGAGACAAATTCGAACATTAGTAAAACTTGTGAGAAACACTCTTAAAGCCGAAACAAGTAACAGCACGGCTTGAAACAATGAATGGTACACTTCAATATGTAAATGTTTGAATTATAAAAGCATGAAATTGAACTTTTCATGATAATATAATTCCATTCCTTTTGGAAGAAAATAAGTTACCTTGGGTTGCTCATTCCTAATTCCCTTCTAATAAATGTAAAACTTTCTTCACACAAGGGTTTGGTAAATATATCAGCCAATTGATGTTGGGTATCAATAAACTCAAGAACAATATCACCATCATGTACATGATCTCTAATAAAATGATGCCTAACTTCTATATGCTTTGTCCTGGAGTGGAAGACCGGATTTTTAGCTAGACGTATAGCACTTGTATTATCACATTTAATGGGTGTCTTTTTGAAGCTAAACCCATAATCTTTCAATTGTTGTTTCATCCACAATATTTGAGCTACATAACTCCTGGCCGCGATATATTCAGCCTCCGCGGTGGATAAAGCAACCAAAGTTTGTTTATTTGAAAACTATGATATAAGGCAACACCCAATAAATTGACAATAGCTACTAGTTGATTTTCTATCCACTTTACTTCCGGCATAATTGGCATTGGAATATCCTAAAAGATTAAAACTAGTGTCTCTGGAGTACCATAATCCTAGGTTGGGTATATCAACCAAATATCTAAAAATCTTTTTTACCACTTTCAAATGTGATTCCTTAGGACATGATTGAAAACGAGCACACAAGCAAACACTAAACAATATATCCGGTCTACTAGCGGTCAAATAAAGCAAAGAAACTATCATACTTCTATAGAGTTTTTGGTCAATAGGCTTACCATTTTCATCCTCATCAAGCTTAGTTGTGGTACTCATTGGAATGACACTAGGCTTTGTATTTGAGTAGCCAAACCTTTTGAGTAGCTTTCTTGTGTACTTAGCTTGGTTGATGAAGATACCTTCCTTTGATTGTTTGATTTAAAGTCCAAGGAAGAAAGTAAACTCACCCATCATACTCATCTCAAATTCATCTTGCATTAACTTAGAAAACTCATCACATAAAGACTCATTAGTAGCACCAAATATGATATCATCCACATAAATTTGCACAATTAACATATTATCCTTGGAATGCTTAATAAAAAAAGTAGTATCAACCGTACATCTAGCAAACCCTTGATCAATCAAAAAATTATTCAACCTATCATACCAAGCTCTAGGAGCTTGCTTTAACCCATACAAAGCCTTCTTCAATTTAAAAACATGGTTTGGAAATTTTGGATCTTCAAAACTTGGGGGTTGTGAAACATAATCTTCTTCTTTAATAAAACCATTTAAAAAAGCACTTTTCACATCCATTTGAAAAAGCTTAATCTCCATATAACAAGCAAAGACACAAAGCAATCTAATAGTTTCTAACCCTGCAACGGGTGCAAAGGTCTCTTTAAAGTCAATACCCTCTTATTTACTATAACCCTTTGCAACTAGCCTTACCTTATTTCTAGTGACAACACCATTCTCATCAAGCTTGTTTCTAAAAACCCATTTTGTCCTTCTAATGGAGTGGTCTTTTGGCTTAGGTACTAGTTCCCAAACCTTATTTCTACGAAATTGGTTTAGTTCCTCTTGCATAGCCAAAATCCAATTTTCATCTCTAAGGGCTTCATCAATGGTTTAAGGCTCTATTTGAGATAAGAAGGCATAATAACTACATAAGTTTTTCAAGGGGGATCTAGTCACAATACCTCTTGAAGCATCACCTATTATGAGGTCTTTTGGATGGCTAGATTTATGCTTGAACTTCCATTCACTAGGCAATCCTTGATGAGAGTGCTCTTCTTATTATAGGTGTTGTTCCTTAGATTGATCTTGATTGTCATGCAATAGTTCTTGACTTTGTGTATGTTCTAGTACATCATTGGGCTCATCTCTTTCAAAGATGCCATCTTTTGGTGAAACATGAGAGACTCCTTTCTCATTATGATTGATCTCTTTTTTATGAGCATTATCTACAACATCATCATCACTACAAGATTCTTTTCTAGTAGTGTTGTTAGTCTCATCAAATACAGCATGAATAGATTCTTCAATCACAAGAGTTCTTTGATTAAAGACTCTAAATGTCTTGCTTTTACTAGAATACACAACAAATATAGCTTCATCACTCTTTGCATCAAATTTACCAAGATTATCTTTTTCATTATTCAAGACAAAGCACTTGCACCCAAATGCATGAAAATATGAAATGTTTGGCTTCTTACCTTTCCAAAGCTCATATGGAGTTTTATTGAGAATGGGTCTAATCAATGCTCTATGAAGAATGTAACATGCGGTATTTGTTGCTTCGGCCAAAAAATACTTTGGTAAACTACTTTCACATAACATGGTTCTAGCCATCTCATCAAGAGTTCTATTCTTTCTTTCCACAACATCATTTTGTTAAGGAGTTCTAGGAGCTGAAAAGTTATGAAAAATTCCACTAGATTCACAAAATGAAATCATGTCATGATTAATGAACTCTTTACCATAATCACTATGAATTGAACTAATGCATGAACTTTTTTCTTTTTGAACCCTATGTGCAAATAAAATGAACACATCACAAGTGTCACTTTTATGAGCAAGAAAAAATACCCAAGTAAATCTATAGTAGTCATCAACAATCACGAAACAATATTGCTTTCCACCTAAACTTCTAGTTCTAATAGTTCCAAACTAGTCCATATGAAGTAGTTGAAGAGGACTGGAAGTTGAAACACAATTTTTTTATTTGAAGGAAACCTTAGTTTGCTTTCCCTTCATGCATGCATCACTCACTTTGTTTTTTTCAAACTTCATTTTAGGTAAACCTCTAACGAAATCACTTTTTACTAGTTTTGAAATTATGTGCATACTAGCATGACCAAGTCTTCTATGTCATAACCAACTATTATCTTTGTTTGTTGCCATTAGACATTTCACATTGAAAGAAGACAAGTCATTCAAAATAATCACATAAACATTTCCTTGTCTTCTACCAATGAACTTAGTTTGATTTGAAACAATATCAATCACTTGACATACAAAAGCTTCAAATATAACTCTATAACCTTTATCACACGGTTGACTAATACTAAGCAAGTTATGCTTCAATCCATCAACAGGCAACACATTGTCAATTGAGGAGGAATTTTCCTTACCAACTTTACCCATACCAATGATAGTACATTTGCTATTATCTCCAATTGAGACGGTTCCTCCTTCTTTTGACTTGAGGCTTATGAAGTAAGACTTCTCACCGGTCATATGTCTTGGGCATCCACTATCTAAGTACCAAGTCTCTTTTCTTGCCCCCTACAAATGAACAATTACTTATTGGATTTTGGTACCCAAATTTTCTTGGGTCCTTCAATGTTAGCCACAATCTTAGCTCCCTTAGGAACCTAAATCATCTTGTAGCTAATTTGTGCATTTGGTTTATTGGTTATGCAATCATATGCATAATGAGCCTTTCTACCACATGCATGACAAGTTGTAAATGGGCTATACATAGTAGATGATGCACCAAAAAATCTATTCTCAAATTTCTTTTCTTTAACTAAAGGATTATAACCTATTCCGGTCTTATCATAAACACCTTTTTGTGCTCCAAGTAACAAGTCAAGTTTCTCTTTTCCCTTGACAAATCTAGCTAAAGATTGTGTGAGATCAAAGTTCTATTTTTTTAGCTCATCTCTTTCTTTAGTCAAGGATGCATTCAAAGTTTTTAATTCTCCTACTTGTTTATCAAGCTTTTGGGAATCCTTGTAAAGAGCATTAAAAGCATTTTGCAACTCTAAATACTCACTACCTATAGATATGTATGAGCTAGATGACTTGAATAGTTGTTTACCTCATCTTCCTCCTTTTCCATGAGACATAGGTTAGAGTTACTTTGGCTTGATAAGGAAGCTACATCATCATCTATCATCAAGCAAAGATTTGCTTGATCACTTGTGCTATTGGATGAAGATGAGCCTTCACTTGAGGATGATTCACTTGCACTCCAAGTTGCCATAGCTTTTCCACTCCTTTTCTTGGAGAATTTCTTGTGCTTGTTAGGTTTCTTCTTCGTCTTCAATGGACAATCGAATTGGAGATGTCCGGGCTCCTTGCAATTATAGCAAATAACTTCATCCTTCTTTTTAGAATGTTCTCCCTTACTTTTTTCATGCTTCTCCTTTTTGAAATTTTTTCTTCTTGACTTCTTGAACATCTTACTAAATTTTCTTGCTAAGAGAGCCGTATTAATTTCTCCATCTTCACTTGATGATGTGTGGTCCCTTTGACTCTTCAAAGCCATTGACTTGTTCTTCTTGATGTATCTTTCCTCAACTTGTTCTTTCTTCTCATAGGTCAACAACTTTCTAAAGAGCTCATCCACTTGCATTGTTTTAATGCTTCCTCTTTCATTGATGGCTTCAACTATACTCTTCCATGATGGAGGTAAGCTCCACAAGATTTTTCTCACCAACTCCTTTTTTGTATACTCCTTCCCAAGCAACTTAAGTGGTGTGAGGATCTCATTGAACCTTCTAAACATTTCTTGAATGCTTTCATTTTGCTCCATGGTAAACAACTCATATGCCTTCACAAGCATATGCATCTTTGTGTCCTTTACTTGTGTGGTTCCTTCATAAGTCACCAATAGCTTGTTCTATATATCCCTAGCATTTTCACAAGAAGAAACCAAATTGAATACATTAGGGGTTAGTGCACAATATATGATATTCATTGCCCTTACATTTATAGTGCACATGAGATCATCCTCCGGTTCATATTTCGTTCGATCTTTTGGCACTTGGTTTCCATCAACCTTTTTTATAGGTATCCTAGGACCATCCTTAATTATCCTCCAAAGAGCATGATCAATAGCTTAAATATGAATTTCCATTCTAGTCTTTCACCAATTAAAGTTTATAGAGTCAAACAAAGGTGGCCTAGATGGATTTTTCCCCTTAAGATGCATACTAGTGGTTGTCATGGATCTTTAAGTTTAAAAATCACTAGATTTTATCGAAACATAGCCACTAGCTCTGATAACAATTATTTTCCCAAGTGCAACCAAAAGGGGGGGTGAATTGGTTGTTCCAAAACAAACAAAATATGGGTTCTTAAACCATTAAACTCAAATGTAATTTAAGGAACAATAATTAACTCTAATCTAACCAGAAAATGACTACCACAATTCATCTAAACTGCTTTGAAAACTACCTTTGAAGTATTTTTGAAAACAAACAAGTTCAATCAAGATAGGTAGTATAAAATACTAACCAAAGATCAAGTAGGAGAAAGAGATACAGAAGCTTGCACAAGAGAATTTTTATAGAGGTTCAGTCTCTTCTCTTAAGAGCCTACTCATCTCCTCAACTTGAGAGTTTTCTTTTCCACTATGAAACACAAGAATACACAATTGCATACAAGGGCACACAACCCTTTGGTGTTCTTTCTACCTCAACCTCTCACTAGCTTTGCCAAAGGCTAACTAAAAACCTTTCTCACTCCCTTTCCCTTACAAGGAAATCACTCAATCACTTTAGATAAACTCAGTAATTTCGTGGTTACAAGGTGGTAAGAACAATGGGACCTCTCAAGGCTAAATAAGCAAATGAAAGCACAAGTTCTTGGCAAATATCAAAGTTGAGCTCTTGATGATGAATTCTCTTTCTTAGTGGCTAAGAGATTTTTCATTGGTGATTCTTGATGTTTTTATACTCCAGTGGATGCAAAAAAGACATTGAGGACTGTTGGAATGATCAGAAAAGTCCCCTTGAAATCTGGTGAACGTTGTTGTCAATTTTGACAGAGAATTGCTTCTATCGCCCAGTTTCACCTGAGTGAAATACTTTCACTCGGTTGAAAATTCAGTCTGATAACGAAATCCAAGGTTTGACCTACAATGGCTATATTGGTAATTAATGAGTTGTCAGCGCTTAACACACGTGGAAATCTGACGTGACATGAATTTATACTGAATTTACAAAGATTTTTTGAACCGGGAACTCATGCGCAGGTTTGGAGTCCATGTTTCACCCAGTTGAAAAGTTTTTATTCAAATGAAATTTTTGTCCAGAACGAAAATGTTCTCGGATTCAAAAAATCGTTTCAGTTTCAACTTGTTGAAAGATTTTCACTCGAATGATTTTCTTGTCCAGAAGTAAAATGCTCTCGGGTTCAAAAACTGACTATAGTTTCAACACGTTGAAATATTTTCACCATGTTGAAACTATAGCTCCAGGATTTTCTTGCTTCTAGACTTCAAAACTTCAACAAATTTTTTGCCAAGGAGATTTCTTCATTCACAAGTAATGCTTGAATCACCAAAAATACTTGATATATACTTGAGAAAACAATTTTTCTATCAAAGACTAAGACTTTATGAATGAGCAACCAAAGTATAAATCTTTAAATAAAGCCTTGAAACACATAAAACAAATATTGTTTGTTATCGTCAAAATTAAATAAATATATATCATGAGTGGAACAAATCCAACAAAAGGAAACGCATTTCTTTATGTGCACACGCGTGCATGTGTGCGTGTTTTGTTTTAGTTAGACAAACATGTGATAACTTAGTTACCTAGAGCTACATATCCATAAGTGCCTCTAACTGATGACCAGCTTGAAGAATCCTACATCAGAAGTTTAGCAGTGCCGAAGCCTGAAACATGTGCCTCATACTCAGAATCCAGTAAAATGGTTTTGGAGGATATATTTCGATGGATGATCGGAGGTGTAGATATGACAAGGCATAAGCCACTCCTGTAATGATATTTATCCTCTTTTCCCAAGTTAGTACTTTGGCTTCATTTTCTTGGCTTAGGATTGCTGCCAAGTTGCCCCTTTTCCACATACTCATAGTTGAAAAATGATTGCCTTGCACGGCAATAGAATCCGTAAAATTTAACAATGCTGCTTATCTCATTCAGGAACTCCTTTTTGTTTGTATCATTCTTTTCTACTAAGGCATCGAGTTTCTCCATCGCAACAACACCAACAGATGGCAAGTTTGCCTTGTAAATGCTTGATGATGTGTTGTTCCCGATGCAATACATAGCATCAAAACCCTGGGTTACTTGAATGATTTTTTCATAAAGAACTCTTCTATCAAAATTATGTGGTGCCATTAATATCTCTTCCCTATCATTTCATTTTGACTCTGATGAGTCCCAGTCTCTTTTCTCTTAATTAGGAAGAAGATTCCAATAAAAACAAGTAAGAGAAGTAGAGCTCCAAGCATAAGAAATGTTACCAAATAGACAACTCTTTTACTCATTTTGAAATTATGCTTGGGTATCAAGGTATTGCAGGGTGGAAGACCTGATGCATTACCACATAATCTTTTATTTCCCTCTAATGCTTCTCTAGGAGCAGCTTGAAATGCCTTGTTCTCAGGGAGAGGACCCTGCAGCTCATTGTAGGAAATGTCTACAGAGGAGAGGCCATGCATTTTTCTGAAAGCACTAGGAATAAAACCAAAAAGGTTGTTGTAGGAAAGATTCAGCATTTCCAAGCTCTCTAGCTTGCTAATTTCTAATGTTATCTCCTCTACAAGCAAGTTTTTGCTCAAATCTAACTTTGGCAAGTGAGTCAGATTCCTTGTCATGGGTGGGACCTCTCCACCAATCTTTTTGGTGCTTAGATTCAAGTAGGTCAGTTTGGAGAGACCTCCAACACTATCTGGGATGGAATGATTCAGATTGTTTAAGGATAGGTCAAGGTACTCAATATCAACTAACAGTTCAAGCTCCAAAAGAATCCTACCAGTTAGTTGATTTCCATTCAGATCAAGCTCCAATAATGATTGTAACCTGCCTAGTTCGCTGGGGATCTCTCCCTCTAAACGATTGGAAGAAAGATCAAGAAAATGTGGCTGAGCTGAGTCTCTTATCTCGGGCGGTATTCTACCTGTGAAACTATTCCTTACAAATAATAAGTTGTTTAGTTGTGGACACTTTGCCTAGTTGGCTGAGATTTCACCATGAAGTCAATTGTTGCTTAAATCAATGAAATATAGGTCCTCATAAACACCAAATTCCTGAGATAGATTCCCAGTGAGCTGGTTGTTTTATAGCCTGACTCTTACTAAGCTCCTGTAGTTTTTCAAGTCTGTAGGGACTGGACCTATTAACTAGTTATCATTCACTGTGAAGTTTTTAAGCACTCTACCAAGCCCAATTATTCTCAGCAGTGACCCATTTAACTGGTTATTGTCTAGTTCTCAGATAGTCAACTTCCCCAAGTACCCGACTTCAGGAGGAATGGAATTAGAAAGTTGGTTATCACACAAATTCAGAGTTTCCAAGTACTTCAACCTTGCAACTGATCTGGGTATTGAACCATTGAGTTGGTTTTGACTCAACTCCAAATTAGAAAGAGACTCCAACTTTCCTATCTGCTCAGGTATGCTACCGGATAATTGATTATGATACAGTTGAAGAGGGGTTAGTGATTTTAAGTCGCATATCTCTGCTGGGATTTGGCCTAATAGATTGTTTGTATGAAGGCTTAGATATTGAAGTGACCTTAAGTTTTCTACTTCACAGGTAATATGACTAGAGAGTTAGTTCTCATAAATGAACATCACTGTTAAGTTACTGAAGTTTCCAACAGTTGGGGAATGGGACCTATGAGGTTGTTTGTGTTTTTAAATAGGTTCTCCAAACTCATCAAATGCCCAATTTGTGGAGGTATACATCTAGAGAAGGAATTGCCATACAGATACAGCTGAAGCAGGCTAGTTAAGTTCCCGAAAAAAGCTGGAATTGGGCCATCTAGTTTGTTGTTGTATAAGGCAAGCTCTATGAAAGACTTGAGTTGGCCTATTTCTTGGGAGATTGAGCCACTCACCTGAGTTTGGACAATAGAGAGTACCTGAAGATGTTTAAGCAAAGCCTATCTTAGGAGGGATATTCCTTGTAAACATATTGCTGGGCAACTCCAAGTAAACAAGCTTGGAGAGGTTACTGATGTGGGGAGGGATGGTGCCATAGAAACCATTCATGCCTAAGTCAAGATACGCAAGATTAGGAAAAACTGAGAATTGGAAGTCATAGAGTGTACCTTGTCTACCCAGAACTGACAGGTTTAGTCTATTAAGGATTGCTGTTCCATTGCAAGATATTCTTCGCCGGGAACAGTGGTTTTTGCTTGCTTCATGTCTGGTCAGGTTTCGTGGGGAAGGGTTCCAGGAAGAGAGGATCGATTGAGATTGGTTGTTGAGAATGGCCTTCCATTTGAGAAAAGCGTTAGTTTGGTTGGCAGGATCAGAGACCACATGGAATGAAAATTGTAGGGTAAGATGCAAGACTAAGAAATGGGAAAATAGTAGGAGGTGGGAAAGTTTTATTTCCATGAGCTTAGACCAATTCTTTACATTGCATTGCCCTTGTATGTGGACGACAAGATATCAATTTATACACCAATTTTATGATTTGACTAGGTTGGAATCTCCTTAGGGCCTAATTCTCCTTTTGACCAATGCTACTACCCATTTAGTAACATTTTTTCTTTATGGTGATCAGAAGAAAATTGATTAAAAAAAATTAATTTTTAAAGAATGCTGTTCAAATGATTATTATTATTATTATTATTTTTGGACAACTTATTGGTGAGTTTGTATATGAGAACAGGAGTGCCTCTGCTGCATTTCAACTTTGTATTCTTGAATACAAAATTGCATAAGGAAAGCTCCATGATTAGAAGAATTCTCTTCGGGTTCTTTTTCAGTAACTTGACAAGGAAAGGTCTAAATTGTCATTATGTACAGCGCAAGGAATTGATTCTTCATCTTTGTTAGAGCTAATCCTTTGATTGGAGTAACTATAATTAAAAAACATTTTAAGATGTGGAAACCAGTTTAGAGCCATCATTGAGTCACTTATACTCATCTTAGGCCTCTACTCATGACTTAGACATTGGAGGTTTTTTCCAAAACGCATAAATTTGGGATCACTAACATTATCCTTATTTGAGATGCAGCTTGTACCAATAATTCCCTTCATATTCACCGAATATCTTTAAAAACTTGAGTTAGATAACTTTGTGTGTAGGATACCAACTCACTTGCAAGCCCACCAAGCTATTTAGGTCTGGATTTGCTATCATAGTAGGCACCACAACATGTTGCCAAGTAATTGTTTACTTTAATTTGAGAGAGTGAATGTCGGACCCCATGAAGATAGGTTTCTTTCTTTTAGGCCTTTTGTCTGTAACGTAACATACACAAGTTGGACTACTATATCTCGGCTTTTCCATATTATTATTGATTACCATGTTGTTATTATTATTATTATTATTATTTGCAATCACAAGCATGACAAAGAAAGACAAGAATATCAAGAAAGTAAAGTAAATTGCATAAATGGTCGCTAACTTTTAATTATTGTTTCATTTTAGTCCTATATCTATTAAAATCATTTCATTTTGATCCCTATTGGATGAAATTGTTGAACTGAAAGTATTTATCGGATAACAACTTTTTATATTATAGTTTAACTATCTGGTAACTATTTTATTATAAATTTAATCTATACAATGACTTTTTATATTTAATGAAAAATTCAAATGTTTTTTTTTTCTTCTCTATAAATTAAACTTATTTAATTTAGAAAGAAAAATTACTAATTTAAATTGTCTATTTACTGTAAAAAAATATTATTGTTTAAATTTACTGAAAGATAGTTACTGGATATTTAAATTAAAATTTCAAAAGTTTGTGTGAAATAGTTATTTTGAGTTGATGAATTTCATTTGGTAAGGGACAAAAATAAAACAATTTTAATATATTTAGAACCAAAACAAAACATTTAATTGGTTAGGGACTAAAATGAAATGATAATTAAAGGTTATGGACCATTTACGCAATTTACTCCAAGAAAGTAAGTGATATCCAAATGGTAAAATCATTTGTGGTCCCTAACTTTTTTGCGTTGTCCTAAATAGGTTCTTAACCTTTATTTTGACCCTTTAAAGTCACTAACATCTCTATTTTTGTCTCAAACATGGTCATTCCGTCAATTTATAGTTGAATTTAACAAAATTTTGGGGAAAATTCCAACTTTAATATCTATGTCTTTTTCCTCCTACTCAAAGTAATCTTAATGTGTAAATTTAACACATCAACCATCTCTTTCACCCAGTCCAACTTCCCAGAAAAAAATAATCAACTTTTCTTTGGCTTTACCCCAATTCAACTGGGTTGCTTTGGACGCAGGTATAAGGTTCTTGCTTTCTTCACAAAGCGAGAGGTTTAGAATCATTATGACACCATTCTCCTGAAGTTATTGATTGAATGATGAGATAAGTGAAATTAACGGTATAATCATGCCAGCTTTTATGACCTTGATTCAATTATATAGCTTGTTCTTCTCCAAAATCGGAGCTCCATTGCCGCTTGTTTCTTCTCATCAATTGAACAGGTCTTGAGGTCTGATTAAATGCTGTTAAACTTAGACATATGCCATAAATCTGCGATTAGATCTACTCCCCATTTTATCTTGCACTTGAACAAACGCCATAAATTTTTGATCAAACGAAGGAACTTTGATGATATATATTGTAGCACATGTGGCGAGCTTATACCCGAGCGAGTTTTGAGTACCACCCACAGGCTAACTAGTTGACCAATTACTACCAGATTCCTGACGAACTAAAAGAGCCAGCTCTACCTTAGAGTACTTGATGTGGAGCATCTAGTGGATGAGTTCATAGAGCACGTTGAATAGGTGAAACTGAAGAAGAAATCCTAGAAATAGGTCTCACACGAACCCCAACTTCTGGAAGCCATAAATTTTGCTACAGTTGTCAAAATGAGTATTATAATATGTTATTTCAAAGAAAATTTTTAGCTCTACAGGTATCATTAAAGCTTTGCTCTCCATGACCATATTTTTTTTGTCAAAATTCCATCATTTTGAGGGGTATCTAGGTCTTTAAAGTTTTTTTCAATTTTGTTTCCTAATTATTTTTGGTGTCCTTAATTCTTTTGGTTTAAGTTTTTTTTGTAAGCCTATAAATAGGCATTCTTTCATTATTATGAGACAGTCTATCAACATATTGAAGTATTGTAGAGCTTTTAGCTTTTCTCTACAAGTGGATTCTCATTTTTTTTATTCATTGAGCATGTTGCTTGGTCAATCTTCATTTCTTATTGCGTTAGGTAGTATCAGAGTAGGTTGAATCACCTCCTCCATGGCTGGTGGTGATAGCAAGAATCAACAGCGTGTGGCTGAAAACCCTAGGTTAGAGGACTAAGGGGAAGCGTTACGGGAGATGGAGCATCAGATTGTCCAGCGATTAAAAGATCATTTGGAGGTGCATTTCGAGGAGATCTTGGAAAAACTCTATGCCCTTATCCCTTTTGCCAATAAGGATAAGGATGAAGAAAAGCAACGTGCCAGGGAAGAATCTCCCCAAACCATGCTGCTTGGAGATTTATTCTCACTTGAGGTTGTAGGCACATTGTCCATGACAGCGATTCTAAGACGGAAGAAGATTATGATCCTTGTGATGAATTTTAGAGAGGTTAGCATATATGAGGTCATGATGGAGATTTTCAATTCAAGATGGATATTCCTTCCTTCAATAGAGACTTCAGTATTGAAGATGTTCTTAATTAGATAGCCGAGATTGAGCAGTTTTTTGAATATCATGATGTCCTGGAGAAGAAGAAAGTGAAGCTAGTAGCCTGTAGATTGAAGGGAGCAGCCTTTGCCTGGTGGGAGAAGATAAAATAAAAGAGATGGCATGATGGAAAAGACTCAATATGATCATGGGTGTGGATGAAATGGATGATTTGGGGGGGATTTTCTACCCCCAGACCATGAGCAGATTTTGTTCCAACAATACCAGCAGTGTCGACAGGGGTCACAATCGGTCTAGGATTATACAATAGAATTTATACAACTGTCTCATCATAACGATTTGGGAAAGATGGAAAGATAGATGCTTTTATGATTTTTGGATGGGTTAAAGCTTGCACTTCGGGAAAAGATTGGGATTCTGCCGATAAGAACTTTTGCTGAAAGTCAAAATTTAGCGTTGAGAGCAGAGCTTTCGGCTCATGAGAAGAGGAAACAAGAGTTTCCTTGTAGAAATTACCTGAGAGAGGTATTGGGGAGTTTCGTTGAAAAAATGAAGGCACTGCTTAAACCTACCCTACACTGAAATCGTTAACAAGAGGAAAAGTCAATGGAGGAGTAGAAAGTCGAAGAAAACAAGAAGGCTCTAAAGGCGATAAACCATTATTCGAGGCCGACACCTAATGTCTATTATTGTTGTTGGGAGCTCGAGCACTTATCCAGCAAATGTCTACTTCAGAATGTAAATGTTGTTGATAAAAGGGATGATGTGTAACACCCCCATATCCCACATGGGTTAATTGTGGGAAGCCTTATGTGGATATATAGGCTCAAATTCCAGAATATAAGCACCTAGCGCTTATCCTTTTCCAAAGGATAGCCCATGTAGTGTGGGCAGGTGTTCCGTTGACCGATTCTAGACTTGGGTCGTTATAGATGATATCAGAGCCAACCCGGGACCACAATGATGTGGCATAGTGGGTGTGCATATGCATTGTCTACCGAGATTGATCCTGGATTTGAGAGGCTACTTGGTCAAGGGCTAAGTAGTCCAATTAGAGAGGTTACTTGGTCTGGAGAACCAAGTAATCCGATTGACCCCAACGAAGATGTTGGGTACATAAGGGGGGAGTTTGTAACACCCCCATACACATGAGTAAATTGTGGGAAGCCTTATGTGGATATATAGGCTCCAGTACCAGAACATAAGCACCTAGCGCTTATCCTTTTCTAAAGGATAACCCATGTGGTGTGGGCAGGTGTTCCGTTGACTAGTTCTGGACTTGGGAGGTGTTCCGTTGACTAGTTCTGGACTTGGGTCGTTACAAAGGTGTTACAAACTCCCCCCCTTATGTACCCAATGTCCCCGTTGGGGTCAATCGGATTACTTGGTTCCCCGGACCAAGTAACCCTTCTAATCGGACTACTTAGCCCCTAACTAAGTAGCCTCTCGAATCGAGGATCAATCCCAGTAGACGATGCATGTGCATACCCACTATGCCACACCATCGTGATCCCGGGTCGGCTCTGATACCATCTGTAACAACACAAGTCCAGAATTGGTCAACGGAACACCTGCCCACACCACATAGGCTATCCTTTGGAAAAGGATAAGCACTAGGTGTTTATGTTCTAGAGCTGGAGCCTATATATCCACATAAGGCTTCCCACAAATTCACTCATGTGGGATATAGAGGTGTTACATGATGAGGAGATTGTGTGAGGGCCTAATGTGGAAGAAATGGAATATGAGAGCCAGAAGGAAGACGATGATGAGTGGGAGAATTATGTAGTACAGAAGTTGTTGTTGACTTAACCAAGAAAACCAAACCCATAACCACCAGTTGTTTCATACCCAATGCATGATAATTGATCGGTTGTTTGATGTGATTATTGATAGTGAGAGTTGCAAAAATATCATTAGCAAGGATGTAGTATGACGTTAGGTGCTAAAAATGGAGAAGCATCTAGAACCTTACACAACCAGGTGGATTAAATCAGCAGACAAAATTCAGGTGACTAAACGGTGTAAGGTATTATTTTTCATTTGGCAATATCGGGATGAGATTTATTTTGATGCTATAGATATGGATGCTTGCCATTTGTTATTCGGTAGACCATGAAAGTTTGATGTTGTAGCACAGCATGATGGGCAAAACAATGTGTACATGCTAGAGAAATGACGAAAGAAATTTGTGCTCCGTCTATAGCAGCAAAAAAGCTCCTAACCCAAAACTTCTAAAGTAGATGAACGGACTTTTCTTACCCTTATACAGTCTGAATGAGAGGTGTTCATAGTAATAAAAGAGGCCAATGGGTTCTATACATTGGTAGTGAGACAGGTCCTCACTATTTTTGTGTCTCAAGTAGAAAAGGTTTCAGAAGCAATTTGGGCACTCTTATAGGAGTTTTGGGATGTGATGACTGAAGAGTTGCCAGACGGTCTTCCATCTATGAGAGACATTTTGCATCATATTGACTTGGTTCTTGGAGCAAGTCTTCCTAACTTTCCCCATTACCGAATGAGCCCAAAAAAATGCGAGATCCTATAGGAAAAGGTGGAAGAGTTGTTGTAAAATGGACATATCCAGGAAAGCATAAGTTCTTATGCAGTTTTAGCTTTGTTGACACCAAAGTTGGATGAGAGCTAAAAAATGCATATTAACAGCTGGACCATTAAGATTATTGTCAGCTACAGATTTCTTATACCCCGATTGGATGACATGCTAGACTAGTTGCATAGAGTTGGTGGTGTTTTCCAAAATTGATCTTAGGAATGAATATCACCAAAACAGAATTCAATCTGGAGATGAGTGGAAAACAACGTTCAAAACCAAGGATGGGTTGTATGAGTGGCTGGTTATACCATTTGGTCTCACCAACATGCTGACTACATTTATGAAAGTGATGAACTAGGTACTGAGACCATTTATTGGGAGTTTTGTTGTTGTATACTTTAATTTTATCCTAATGCATAGTCATTCGGAGGAAGAACATGTTTCACACCTGTGCCATGTACTCATAGTCTTGCAGGAGAATAAGTTGTAAATGAACCTAAAGAAGTGCAACTTTATGACTAGCAAGATATTATTCTTAGGCTATGTAGTCAGTGCCAAGGGGATTCAAGTGGATGAAGCCAAGGTTTGGGCCATCAAATAGTGGCATATGTTGAAGACAGTTTTTAAAGTTTGGAGTTTCCATGGGTTGGCCACCTTCAACATATGGTTTATTTTGAATTTTAGTAGCATTATTGCCTCTATTACAAAGTATTTGAAGAAAGGGAAGTTTTACTGGGGTGAGTAGGCAGAGGCGAGTTTTGCCTTGTTGAAGGATAAGCTATGCACCGTACCAGTTCTTACCTTGCTAGATTTTAAGGATCCTTTTGAGATGGAATGTGATGCTAATGGTGTGAGAATTGATGCTGTCATTTTCTAACGACATAGACCAGTTGTTTTTTTATAGCAAGAAGCTTTCTAATGCAAGTTGAAAATGGACCACTCATGATCAGGAGTTCTATTCTATTATGTGTGCCCTGAAGATATGAGAACATTATTTGATTGGTTGTGAATTCATTATTCTTTCAGACCATGATGCTTTAAAGTACCTAAGTAGTCATAAAAGGATTAGTAAGGATATGCACGTGAGGTGGTCCTAGTTTTTGCAAAAAATTTCTTTCAAGCTAAAGCACAAAGTGAGAATAAGGTTGCAGATGCCTTGAGTCGATGTGCAAATTTGCTAGTAACTTTGAGGCAACATGATTATTAGCTTTGATGAGTTGAAGGAGGTGTATACTACCGATGAAGAATTTCTGGCATCTAGGAAAAGTGCAGCAAACAACAACCTGCAGATGACTTCCATATTCATAATGGTTTTCTCTTACAAGGTAACCAACTTTGTATTCCTAAGACTTCATTAAGAGAAAAGATAATTCGGGATTTGCATAGTGGATGTCTAGCTGGTCATATGGGTAGAGATAAGACATTTATAGCAGTAGAGAAATGTTATTATTGGCCACATATGTGAAATGTTGTTTCTAAATTCGTACAGAGGTGTTATGTGTACCAAATTACAAAGGAATAGTCTTAGAATACAGGTTTATATATGCCTTTACTTGTTCCTGATAATATGTGGGAAGACTTGTCCATGGATTTTATTCTTGGATTACCTCAAACTCAAAGAGGGGTAGATTTTATGTTTGTTGTGGTAGATAGGTTTTCCAAAATGGCACATTTTATTGCTTGCAAGAAGACATCAGATGCCAGCAAGATTGCAAAATTATTTTTCAAGGAAGTTGTTCAATTGCATGGAGTGCCTAAAACAATCACATTAAACCAAGATAGTAAGTTTTTACGGCACTTCTGGAGGACTTTATGGAGGATGTTTGATTCTTCCTTGAATTATAGCAGCGTTGCCTACCCCTAGATAGACGGACAAACAGACAGATAGACAAATGTGGTAAATCAACACCGGGAAACTTGATACGCAGCATTTGTGGAGACATGCCCAAATAGTGGGATCTTACATTAGCTCATACGGAGTTTGCCTACAATAGTGCTGTTCGTAATGCCATAGGAAATTCCTCATTTTTAATGGTTTACACCAAACCTCCTCAGCATACTTTTGATCTAGTGAACGCTGTAATTGGAGTAAATAGAGCGACAGAAAATATTGTAGAGCAATGGCAGAACATCTAGGCTGAAGTTAAACAGAAGTTGGAGTAGGCAAATAAACGGTATAAATAGGCTACTGATAAACATTATCATAAGCATATTTTTGAGGCAAGTGATGAAATGATGGTCTTTTTGCAAAATAAGAGGTTCCCAGTTGGTACTTATGGCAAGTTGCAACCATACAAATATGGCCCATATAAGGTTCTGAAGAAGATTAACAACAATACTTATATCATTGATCTGCTGAACAGTATGAGAATTTCCAAAACATTTAATATGGCAAATATCTTCCCTTACTATTCTTCTGATAAACCTTTGTATCTAAACCTTCTAGATAAGTTGAGGTCAAGCATTTCCCAAGTAGAGGGGATTGATGTGGAGCATCTAGTGAATGAGTTCATGGATAGGGTTTAATGAACAATAGATAAGTTGAGGTCAAGTTTTTCCCAAGTAGAGGATATTGACGTGGAGCGTCTAGTGAATGAGTTCATGGATAGGGTTTAGTGAACGAAATCGAAAAAAAATCAAGAAAATATGTTTTGCACAAACCCTAACTTTCGAAAGCCATAACTTTTGTTACAATTGTCAGAATGACTATTATTTTATATAGTTTTGAAAAGAATTTCACACTCTACAAGTGTTATCAAAGCTTTGCCCTCTATGAACGCATTTTTTGGGTCCAAGTTTCATCATTTTGAAGGGTATCCGTGCCTATAAAGTTTTTACCGATTTTATTTCCTAATTATTTTCGATTTCCTTAATTATTTTTTGTTTAGGGTTTCTTTATAAGCCTATAAATAGGCCTTTTTCATTATTATGAGACAGTCTATCAATAATATTGAAGTATTTTAAAGCTTTTCACTTTCTCTATGAGTGGATTTTCATTTTTCTTATTGATTGAATGTGTTGCTTGGTCAATCTTCGTTTCTCATTGCGTTAGTACTCATCAACATAGATGGGAATTAAAGCACAACACAAATCCTATATACTAGCCTTGAGAATTTAATAATGGAAATGAAAAGAAAGACATAGTGTTGCTGGCCCTGTGTCTTCTGGGCTTTCATACCTACCCCCTAGTTGTCATTGGAGTGGGAGCTCCGCCACTGCTCCCCACGCTCTTGGATGGAATGTTCCTTCGCTGTAACCATAGGGTCCACTGTCTGCCCTTATAACCCCATTTAAATTTGCCCTAACAACCTGATCCACTAGTTGTTGTGGAGCCTGTGCTGCTGGTTGTAGAGAAGGATGTAAGGACGACAAGGAATAGGGAGATCGTGCTCCTGTAAGACATGCCTGGCCATGACAGAGTGTTAGAATCTGCAATAGGTGTAGGGGAAAGCAGGCGAAGATCAAGGAAGGAAAAGGTAGCAGCGACAGATGGAATAGATTTTTTTTCTTCTAAGAAGTTTGATGGACGATAGAGAGAAAAATTGTTAAATTTAAAACTTGAGTGTACTTTGAGTGGGAGGAAGAAAATTTAGGAACCAAAGTTGGCATTTTTCCCGAGATTCTATCAACTTTAACTATAAAATTGACGGAAAGACCACATTTGGGACAAAAATAGGGAAGTTAGAGAGTTTATGAGGATTAAACAAAGGTTAGGGACCCATTCAAAACAACACAAAAAGATTAGGGACTACAAACAAATTTTGCATCTTTTCAAAATTATGACAATGTGAGATAGTCATCATCGTCACCATTACCCAGAAGTAGGTTTAGTGCTATGGTTAGATGATGAACAATGAATAACAGACACAATGTTCACCATCAGTCAGGGTCCCAATTTCTTTATAGAGAGATGCAGACGACATAAGGCTACTAGCAAACTAGATGAGTTAAGAACAGTGGATGATAGCAAATTGAAAAAGTAATTTTTTTTCTAAAAAAATATCTTTAACCCTTGATTTACAGCCGGACAGAAGCGATTCTGGCAGTGTATGACAATTACTGATGTTCCTTCTCGCGGGATGGGGTCTGCTCCTGATTTTATGCCAAATGGTCATAGTCCTAGTCCTCCTAGCTCCTACAAAGTAAATGGGAGTACACATTGAGTCGTAAAAGTTTCACAATTATTCAAAATTAGTGGTAAAAGTTCATTTAAAAAAAATAATAAGTCTTTTAAAACTTTGTAACAACATTAGGGAGCTCAACTACGTGATTGGGTAGAGTCAGGCAAATTTGCTTTATTATAACATATCAGTTGTTTGAGTATTGTGATTTTTTTAGTTTATGTGTCAGTACAATGTTATGCTGTTATGTTAATTCAATTATGTGTTGGTTTATCTGTCTTTTTATTTTATTATTTTATCTATATCGATTTGTATGTATGAATATTTGGATTACCCAAATTATTAACAAAAATCTTCTTCATTATATGAATTCAAGATATATAGATGTAAATTTTACAGTTTTGTCAATTGTGTACCTTATTCCTGATTGATTATTTATTTTACAGATGTCTTACAAGTTACAATTAATAAGATAAACAACCTTCTATCAAATAAAAATAAAATAAGTAGCCCTAACATTACTGGAAATAGTTACTGAATCAGAACATAATATATAGAGGGAAAAAATTGATAATCTATAGATGCTTCATTAATTTTCAAAAGTTATATTACTGTTTAAATTAGGATTTAAAAAAATTGATATCACAAAGCTATTACAATTTATATTTTTCCCTTTCATCCAAACATATAATGGAAAGTTTTAGAATTTATTGTTTATTTTAGGACTCATTTAGAAAAACATAAACCTTCATGACTTAAATAGAAATATTGTGTAACTTTTATTCCTAAATTGGTCTTTCCCCACACAAAGTCAAAGAAGCTCTTTATCGGGGTGTGAGTTTATTGTAAATACTTCCAGCCTCCAAAAACCTTTGAAGCATTTGTTTTCATATAGGAAAATGTTATTATATTAATTTTACTTTTACCCATAATTTTTTACAATTAAGTGACGAAAGTTAGAGAAAGTTAATATTTAAATAATAGTTTAAATGGTAATATGATAAAATATTTTATAAAATATGAAAATGTTTTAAAGATTTTAGATTCCAAAAAAGAATATAAATTGTAAAGATTTTGGTATGGAAAGAGTAATACATAAATTTTAGGCTAATAAGGACTTTTAAAGTTTCAAGGCAAGACTTCTGTTGTACTATGGACGAACACTGCATACATGTAGAATTTTTACGGCTACAAAAGACATGTTTGCTAAGAAAATTTTTCATACTAATTATATTTATAGAAAAAAGTGTTAAAAAAGTTTTGACTTTAAAACTAAGTCATGATTAATTCAAATGTCTTCGAAAAATGAAACATTTCAAAGTTATTAGTAACCAATTTGATAAATAGAAAACACATGACATAAGACTAAGGTAGCTGATTTAAGATTTCAACACAAATTGGGGCCTTGACTATAGCTGATGAAAGTTCGAGGGCTTAAAAAAACTAAAACTTTAATATATCTTTTGTGTATATTGGAAGATAGTGATGAACATACTTGATTGGCCGATTCCAAAGTTGGAGTACCAAAAGATATCATCATTAATAGAGGACAATTACTTATGTAATTTACATCTTTTCTGATTTTAGATATCTTTTGAGCGGGAAATACAAAACGGGCTGTAGGGTGGAAAATAATGTAGCAAGCAAAAAAAGTTGTTCATAACATACCACATCATGCCTTGTGGCTTTAGTTAATAACGACGTTCACACTTCACAGTACCTTCATGCTAATATTAAATAAAATATAATTAATAGCAGTCACTGGCCAGAGGAATTTTTTCCATGGAAATCGAAATTTTGATTTGACTTAAAATTAGGGTCCAAGTGTTCTATAATAAAGATTTTAACGAATAGTAGTGTTTAATCATTTACATAAAAAAAATGAAAAAGAAAAAGAGAATCAATAAAAAAAAACAAAAATCAAGTGCAAAAAGTCAAAGTAGAGTTTGGAACTAAGAGATTAAATAGAAAGATTCTAATTACTAAGCATTTAACCCTTGACTATTAAGTTAAAAAAAGAAAAAATAAAAAATTTGAAAATATCCAAAGATTTATCAGCGTAAATAATGCCAAAAAGTAGACAAACTATTATGACTAAATTTTTATTTTAGAAGATAGAAATAATATAGGAAATTTAATAAAATAAGGCAAAAAGTGGGATTTTAGTGATAAAAAATTGGGATTTAATGATCAACATATATGAAAAGGTCTTCAGACCAAGAAAAAAGGAAAAAAGATTTGCTAAAACCAAATCAACCTAAATCATACCAAAAAGTGAGCAAACTATAGTAACTAAACTTTTCTTGTAAGAAACAATAATAAAGAAAAGTTAAAGAAAAAAGATTAAATGAAATCAATATGGCAAAAAAAAAAAAACATAAACAAACCATGTGACCAAGGTTTTCTTTTAGAATTAGAATATAGTAAATAGAAAGATAACAAAAAAGTTGAGCACCAAATAAAAAATTTAGTTATTAAGTTTAGGAACTAAAATAACAAACAAATATCAATTAGGGTGTAAAATGAGAGAGAGAAATTTCAAGAATTGGAAATGTTTTAACCAAAGGAAACATGACACAAATTGAAAATGAAGGAATACTGACATAGGCATAAAAAAATTGATTTAAAAAAATTTACTGTTTATTAAACAATAATTTTGTTTCATATTTAGAATATAGTAGTAATGATTGGCACATCATATTACTAACATATATGACATTTCTAAGCAAATGTAACTTGAATTCATGATAGACTATTGTCGTGTGAATTACTGCATGCCACAGTGCTCACCCATCAATGGAGAAAATAGCTTACATGATTTACCAACAATAAAAGATTGTACAAATTGAATATATATAAACCCTTCATCCTTTTAAACTATCTTCTTAAATGATTATTAGAGTAAATTACAAAATAGGACCCTAATCTTTTATTATGGTTTCAATTTTAACCTCACCTCCAATTTGCACGTTTCCACTCCTTAACCCCATTAAAACATATAATTTCGGGTGTTTTTTTTGGATTGAAGTTGTTATTTTGGACAGAAAATAGCACATCAGTATAATATTGTAGGAGAAAATGCTTGCCTCTAAAAATTTTTCCCTTTATCAAATAATCCTTAAAACTTTACCCTAAACCCTCTAATGATTGACCATCCTTTGTCCCTTTCGACCTCCTCCTCTTCTTCATCCCTATTGTCCCACTTCCTTGCAAACCTACAATTCTCCCCACTTCTTGGTTTCAGTGATGCCTTTTGTTGACACCCAATTTTGTCCGGGCACTGACTTTTGTTTAAGTTTTAGGTTAGAAAAATTAGTTTAGGGGGCATTTTCATTTTTAGGGACTATTGGTCATTTGTTAGGAGTTTAGGTCATTTTTGTCATTTTAAGGTTTTGCATAGTTACTTGGTCTAGTTACATTTAGGTTACACTGTTATTCTGGTCTACAAATCTTTAGGAATTTAAAGTGGTCATTTGGGTAGAAATAGGAGTTGATTTAGTTTAGGTATTGATTTGAAGTCCTAAATGTTATGTAGGGTCAATTTAGGAAAAAGAGAAGGTTTGGGTGAAAACCGAGAGATTTTAGAAGATTCTAGGGAAAATTGAAAAGTTTGAGGCAAATCTGTCAAATTTGTGAAGATTTGTGCTAATTGGGTAAATCCTGGAAGTTTTGGGCTTAATTGCAGTTTAGAGAAGTATTTGGGTGAAATTGAGAATTCGTAAAGAGTTTGGGCCTGAACAGCAACTCAAGAGTTTTTCTGAACTTGAATTAGTATGTTGACTAAAACTTTTTCAAATTGAATTGGGATCAGTTTTAAACTTGGAAAACCTAGCCAATCTCACCTAAGACTCCTGGTATAAATATGGGTCACTATTGACTTGAAAAAGGTAGAATTTTCGAAACCCTAAGCTCCTAACTCGAGAAAAGGCAAAACAGCAGCCCCAGACCCCCTAACTTCTCAAAGCCTCTCCCACAAAACCCTAACCTCTCCCTATTGCCGCCGTTACTCCCTGGTGACGCTCGACGATTCGCCTTCCCCCAGCTGCCCGACGGTTCGTCTCCCTTCGACGTTTCAACTTCCAAGCTCTGTCGCCGCTACCCCCCACCGTCGCCAGTTCCGCTGGCTTCCGTCGCGCCGCCAGCTGGCCGTCCCGGCTCTCTTTCTCGACGTCTCGCATCCATCGCCGTGGCCCCCGACGTCGCTCCCTCGCTCCATATCGGCCGCTGTCCACTCGTCAAAGAGCCGCCCCAGCCATCACCGTCCAAGCCCGGCCGTCTGATAGCGCCAATTGCCGCTATAGACGAAGAATTGAAGAGAACCCGGTTTGCAACCCGTTTCAAACCCGTGATCCAACCCGGATCCAACCCAGTCAAACTCTTCTTTCGGTATAACTCTCCTCTAGCCCTCTGATTTTTTATTTCATCCATTAAGTCATTAAAATGTTTTCTCTTTTTGCAGATTAGCCACTCACAGCAAGCTTTTATTGTTTTCTTTCTTTATTTTCTTTTTCTTTATTTGTCTATTTTGGCCATTCATTAAATTTAGCTATAAAATCCACATAGGAATATAATCTGGAATGTTTATTTATTTTTATATCTTCTTTTTAATTTTAGGATAGTTCGATTTTGTTTTCTTTATTTAATGCTCACAATGCATCTAAAAATCACATTTAGAAAAATTTATTCCGCGTGAGTTTAATAAAATCCTATGATGAATTTAGGATAATAATAAATTTTAAGATCCATATCCAGGTGGTTTGAGAGGATTTATGGTTTGGATTAATAATTATCTGGAGTCTTTAATAAAAAAAAGATTAAGTTATTAGATTCCTCATCCAGGTGGTCCGATAGGATCTATGGTTTGGAAATATTAAAATTACATAAAAATAAACAAAATTAAAGAGTGATGTTCAAGAATCCATTTCCGGGTGATTCAATTATTTTGGAAAATTATTTTAAAGCAAGCAAAACAAATTTAAATCAAACTAAAGTGCCAATCTTTGGGCGCTAAAATAAAGTTTTTTTAGCATAATTGTACTCCCGAACCCTTCGAACTCTCGTAAACCATTTTAAGGTGTCCAATCGACTCAGGTGAAACCGATTGGTAGCGACTCCTAAAAAACACGTTGCTACACCTTCACCTTTCTTTTTGCCCTTCTCTATCCTCCTTACTTTTAATTTCCATCCAATTTACAACAGTTTAGTTGCCTACAATCCATTTTGTGCATTGTAAAAATTAGGCACAGAAACCCATAACCAAAAACTCATCTTATGTCTTACAGAAATCAGTCCAATTAGAAACCCACAATCCATCCTTTTTAAAGTTCCAACTGATTTGCAGCAATTCGATTGCCCACAATCCATCTCGTGCCATGTAGAAATTAGTCGCAAAATCTCACAATAAAAAACCCATCTTGTGCCTTGCAGAAATTAGTCCAAGCAAAAACTCATAACCCATCTTGTGCCTTGGATTTTAAGGGGTCATAAACCACCAGCTAGTGTCAAGCCCATGTCTTATATGGGTCTGTAACTTACCTTCATGTGAGGCCAACCTTGGATCATTAATTTAATCGAGATTCACTGGTCCTGTTCTAAGTTGGACTAAAAAAAAAAAACAAACATAAAACTAGGTACCAAAGTTATAAAATTGGATAAATTCCACTGGCCATCCTTAAACTATATCCAATGTTGCTTATTTATCTCTAAACTATTAAATATTACTTAATCGTCCTTAAACTATCTCCAGTGTTGCTTAATCATCTTGTCATCCTTCACAATCGTTAAGAATGGATGGAAAAATGATGTAGCCGCTAATGTGGCATGAAAAAATGGTGTGGCTGCTGATGTGCCATCACTTGTCCATCAATCTTTAACAATATGATAGACGGTAGGACGATTAAGAAACATTGGATATAGTTCAGGGATGATTAAGTAGCATTTGATAGTTTATGGACAAATAAGCAACATTGGATATAGTTTAGGGACGTTTGGTAGAATTTACCCTATAAAATAAGTGTACTTAAGCTTCAAGCATCAACTTTATATACATTCACCACTTCTATGTACACTCAAAAGCAACTACTGGTGCATACACACACCATCGTTTAAGCAAAAATAGTCCATACTAGTGGCCACTTAGCACATGAGTGCCACATTTTTCTTACAAAAGACCTAGTCTGAAATCTCAAAAATGAAATTCCCATATGAGCTATGTAGCTTCAAAGATGAGAACATAATCTTCTCGTGCACTTAGCCTACACTTTGAAGACCACAATCACACACTTAGTTAGATAGAAATTAGCAAAACAATTAACTTATAATCAAATATGATTCAAATTTACTCAATACTTGTAACAAGAATTTCCTTAGTAACTCGTTCACTGGGTGCTAGGATTCATACTAGCAAAATTGACTTAGTTAGCATAGAAATTAGCCAACCAATTAACTTAAAATAAAATGAGATTCAAGTTTACTCAATACCTGCAATAAGAACTTCCCTAACAATTTGCTCATTGAGTGCTAGGATTCATAATAGCAGAATACACACAATTTGACACTTAGGAGGGTGAGAATTTAAAAATTCTCAGTAAGGAATTAATTCTTACAAATAAATATTGAGGACATGAAATTATATACATAACAATATATAATGCTTCTTAATGCTTGTTTGAAACATCCTAATGTCTTAACTAATGACCAATAGCTAAGTCTTATGGTGGGGACCCAACCTCATCCTAGTGTTAATATACCAAAATTTAATATTGTCTTAGCAAGCTTAGTTACCTCTTTATTTCCAAGGTGAATTTTGCATTAAAAAAATACTAGAGATCTTGGGATTAGGGATTTGGTACGAGTTGGGAAGCTATTAAGCACGCAACTTGCCTAAAACAGGCTTAAAACAAGTGAAAACCAATCATTAGCAATTAAAAGAGTGCATGTATGTGTTAAATGTCAAACAAGAGAGAGATGGTGGATTTTAGTCATTGGACTTGAACTTGGGTTAAACTCGCGAGCTTCCTCCACACCCAAGTATGAGATGGGGTCAAAGCCTATGTAGTTCACTCCCGTGTGAATGAGAGGTTTATGTGACCAATTAGGATGTGTACCTAGATGGTTGGTGAAGTGGTTGCAATGAGAGCAGTCGGATTGTCTCGGTTGCGAGATTCGACGTTAAGGACAATCATGGTTATCTCAAAGTTGCTTAAGATTGGTGGTTGGAGACTTTCACAAGTAGCGTTCTTTCTGGTACCTAAAAAAACCCAACATAAGGCTTTGGAGAAAAAGTGAAAATAAAAGAAGTTTGTATAGAAAATAAAGGTAAAAAATGAAAAATAAAAGATAAGATAAAATCAAAGTTAATTCAATAAAACCCTAGAAGACTTGACTTACTTGGATATAACCCTACAAGAAAAAGTGTTAATGAAACAATTATTAGAAAAAGACACAAGAGGAAAAATAAGACTATTTTAGCACAAAAAATTATAATAAATAAATAAATAAATGAAAATAAAAAATAAAATAAATAAACTAACTTTTGAGTCAAAATTGGTTAGAAATAATTAAATATTAGAAATCAGGAAAATTGTTGGTGAAATTGGCTCGAACAAGACTCAAAACAAGAAAAACAAAGTTCTGGTCACTGGCTAAATTGTAAAAAACTAAACTTGTGACTCCAATTACTAATCTGCAAGGAAAAGAAACAAACGTTGTTGACTTAAACTAATAAGGTAAGAAAATAAAAGGAAAAAGGTGGGTTTTACCAGAAATTGGTCTGGGTTGGGTCTGAACGAATCGGGTCTCCTGGACTGTTCGGGTTGTCTTTCGATTGTTGACAAGTTCTGCTCCTGGCGTCTGATTTAGCCCAAAATATCACAGAATTTTCAATTTTGCACCGAATTCTCACATATGTCCAATTGAGCCCAAGAAAGTTCAGATTTGTCAATTAAGCCCAAACTACTACAATTAATCAAAATTTTAAACCAAATTAGCAGAATAAATCAAATTTGACACTAAAAATTAAAACAACCTAATTAAGCCCTAAATAAATTTTGAGACACAACACAACAATTTTAGATAAAAAGACCAAAATACCCCAAGACACTAACTAACCAAGTTTTTACCTAATCTAGCCTATGACATCTAAAGGAAGGCCAAAATGAGTGTTAACACATGAATGGTACCTAATCTTTAGCTATTTTTTCTAATCTATTAAATGGTCTATTTTTTGTCCCAAATTTATTAAAAATATTTTATTTTAGTTCTAAATCTATTAAAAATGTTTCATTTTGGCCCCCATTAAAATTTGTTAACTCAAAGTATTTTTTTGATAACAACTTTTTAGATCATAATCTAAACTATCCAGTAACTGTTTTATAATAAATTTAACATGTGTAATAATTTTTTTATAGTTAATGAAAAATTCAAATCTCTTCTTTTTTTTCTCAGTAAATTTAACTTAGTTCATTCAAGAAGAAAAAACTATTAATTTAAATTATTTATTTATTGTCAAAAAATATGAAACTATTTAAATTTATTAGAAGATAATTACTAAATATTTAAATTAAAATTTTAAAAGTTTGTGTTAGACAGTTTAAGTTAATGAATTTCATCTAATGAGAAACCAAAACAAAACAATTTTAATAGGTTTGTAACCGAAAAAAAACATTCAATAGGTTAGGGATTAAAATGAAATAATACTTAAAGCTAAGGGAATATTTATGCCATTTACTCAAAAGAAAGACAAGAACATCAATGAAGTAATAGACTTTTCCAGGTCACGATAAAGTGGGATAGTCATCATCGTCACCGTTACGCGGAAGTTGGCTGTGGTTAGGTGATGAACAAAGACAATAACCAAACTTCTAACATTGTTCGCCATAAGTCAGGGTCCCAATTTCTTTATAAAGAGATGCAGACGACACAAGGCTACTAACAAGCCGGCTAGAAGTGTTCAGAGCAGTGGATGGTAGCAAACTGAAAAACAAAAAATCGAAAGAAAAAAAAAAAAGCAAATGAGTACTTCTCCTTCTCGCGTGGTGCTCCTTATTATTATCCTTTGTATTTTGGCAGCAGCTCCGGCTCTTGCTTTTCGATCCCCAGGTAATTAGCTTCTCTACTTTCATTTACTTTTCAATTACCAACATATCATGCTTAATTAATTTTTATGTTTATATCTTTCCATCTTTAACCCCTCGATTTACAGCTGGACAAAAGCGATTCCGGCAACGTACGGCAATTTCTGTTCCCTGGCCTGGGGGAGGGCATGCTCCTAGTTGTAGGCCAAATGGTTGTGGTCATGGTCCTCCTAGAAAGTAAATGGGAGAGCACGTTGAGCCAAAAAAATTTCATTCTAAATCATGGTGGTAGAAGTTAATGTTTTTCTTAAATAAGTATTTTAAAACTTTATAACTATGTAATATAGATAGTCCAAAACCTACCGGCATTCTCTCCTCCTCTCCCTTCTCCTACCTAATCTTTAAATAGTTCACGCTTTCTCGGCCCAGATTGACATCTTAGTCGTTTCAATCAGTGTCTTTTGGTCTCTTTCTCTTTATTATTTCAATAAAATCCACACAGTTGTTTCGGATCTCTCCATCCTGCCCCAAGATATTTGGTTTCTCCGTTCCGTCTTTCATCCTTGTTTCATTGGTGCCATAAACAAGGTTTTGATGTTTCAAGGCCCATTTGGCTTCAGATTTAAAGTGAGATTGACTCTAGCTACACAAGATGTTGAAAGTTGTCACTACTAAAAAAAAACCATTTTTCCAACGGCCATTTCCAACGGCTTTGCGTTTAAAATTTCCAACACGAAGCCGTTGGAAATAAGACGTTGGAAAACTAACCGTTGGAAGTCCATTTTCCAACGGTCAAATTGAGGGCCGTTGGAATCTGAGCAGTTGGAAATTTTCCAACGGCTCTATTATTTTTTTTCATTTTTTTCATTTTCCAACGACCTTGGCAGTTGGAAAATTTTCCAACTGCCAAGGCCGTTGGAAATTTTTTCAACTGCCAAGGCCATTGGAAAATTGAAATGTTGGTTTCCAACTGCCTTAGCCGTTGGAAAGTAGGTTTTTTGATATTTTGTATATTCTCGTTCTATTTCCAATGCGTTTTTTTAAACGTCAAACTTCCAATGCGTTTCTTTAAACGTCAAACGGCTTAGGCGGTTCAAATTTATTGTATCGTATGTAATCATATTCTGAACGGGTGCACGTGCATATATACAGTTGTAAATCTCAATGAAAACATACACAATTGATAGTACAGAATCATGTCATAAATATAGTTATAACATACACATAAAAGCATACACAATTGAAATTACAATATCATGACACAAATATAGTTACAATCCACATGGAGCAGAAAACTGATACATATAAATATACCCCTTTTCAACAGCATTTGTGACAACTTGTTCATTGTTCAAAGTTGGGGACTGCAAAGCAGGTGATCCAGTTTCATTACTTGCATTTAGGTTAACCCTATTGTCTCTCACAACACGGAACGTTCGGCTCATTCCTACAGAGACCAACAGGGCGAGCAATGAATATGCAAAAATAAAATATTGTACATATTGTCTAATTTAAACAATAAGCTCCAAATTGCAACAGGTAAAAATTTAGCCTTCAAAAAGCACATCGCGTCACCATAATTCAAATGCAAAATAGGCAACCCATTCTCTCCCTTTCCCTGTGTCTTTATCAAATGATGATGGAGTGCATGTAATCAAAATCCAACTTAACAAAATCCCTACAATTAAAATTAATAGGTCGAGGCTGACAACCAGAACCACTGCCTCTTCCTTGTGCAAGATAAAATCAGCATACGTCTAACAATGACGATGACTTTTATCTTGTACAAAGAAGATATTTCAAATACGTATTATGGTCTACAACCCTTTTTTTATTGAAGTATTATGGTCTACAACGCTGCTTTTATTGAAGAAAATTCCAAAAGGGAAAATGGAAAATTACCCACAGCTAAATGGCCCCTGAATATTCCTCTGATGTCAAAGATTGAAAGTTTTTGTGCACCACCACAACCTATAAATGGATCCAAGAGAATGATGTCAAAGATTGAAAGATCCAAGAGAATGATGTCAAAGACTGAAAGAACTATAAATGGATTATGTATGTTATCTGAAAAGATTCAAAAACTTTTGTTATTTGCAGCAAATACAAGGGACATAGATTATGAGAACATAGTACATCAACCACTTGCATGAAAGATCCCAACCATAGTGTGCAAGTACCATTTTTCCTCATCCTCTTAAGAAATGTTTCCAAGTAATACTGAAACAACAAGAAGAAAATATAATGTCCATATGTTGAGACTTGGGATAAAGCATTGGTTGACTGATTGATCCATCTATGTAGCACAATGCATCAGAATTCTCAAGTCAGCCACTACAACTTAGCTGAGCGGGGAGTAAATGACACAAAAGATATGGCAGAACCACAGATCTTAATATGAATGTCAATTCAAGATAGTACCTATATCCTGATTTCTGCTACAACCATCGATTCCATTCTCAATCCCCAACTCAACTAAAACCCAGAACCCATTCACAAAGGACAATGACGGACGGCCTATCCTTACCAAACAAAACCACAATCCAACTAACGGCAAGCTGAAACACTCACCAAAAAGCCGTAACAGTAGGGAAATCACTAGTGGTCGCCATGACCAGAAGCGCAGCAGCAGCAAAAAGAAACTGAAAGAATCGTAAAGCAACGCCTCTGGCCGTCCCCGGCATGCCTTGTATGTCCTTCATCCTCACTCTGGGCGGATTCTCGTTTCCTCCTTCAGTCATAGGTAGATCTTCCACTGGATGAACCGTCGCATGGCTCACACTCATCTCCTCCGCCACCGCCGCTTCAGTTCATCCTCACCGCCACCTGACTCGCCAAATCCGATGGATTCAACAACTGCCCAAACACAGGGGCCAAAATCCTTTTCTCACGACAGTATCGAGAGAATCGGGGACAAAGAATGTAAAAGGAAAGATCTTGATTGAGTTTATGGAGTGGTTAGCTAGGGTTTTCGCGATTGTTATTAAACCCTAGAGGAGCAGAGCTAGATTTTGCCTACAGACCAAAGTTAGTGCGAAGACGATGAACTGGGAATCGCGGACTGGGGGTAATAAATTTTCATTTTCCAACGGCCTTAGCCGTTGGAAAAAAATAAATGATACGGTGCGTTTCAGTTTTGCATTTTCCAACGGCTATGGGTCGTTGGAAACATCTCCAACAGGTCACTGTTCACAACTTCCAACGGCTATGGGCCGTTGGAAACATCTCCAACAGGTCACTGTTCAAAAAAATACACAACACTTTCAAATTTTTTTCAAAATTTTCAAATTCACTATATTCATTTTCCAACGGCTTAGGCTGTTGGAAAAACTTTGCCTTCATTTTCCAACGGCTAAGACGTTGGAAATTGTGTTTCTGTTGACATATTCAATTCTTCCAACGGTTGGGCCGTTGGAAATTACATTTCTTCTATCTCCAACGGCTGTGGCCGTTGGATATTTTCCAACGGCTTGACCGTTGGAAAAAGACCGTTGGAAAATAGGTGTTTTTTAGTAGTGTGTTCATCACTCCAATAATGGAAAGCTCTATGTGATCGGGTTGAGTCAGGCCACTCTACTTTATTATAGCAGATCAGCTGTTTGAGTATCGTGATTTTATTAGTTTATGTATCAATCCAACAAGAATTCTTATATCCACTGGGTGGACACACACACGGTTAAGAAACATTAAGCAGGTGGTTATTTTAAGAGAATATGGAAACTAGTTTATATTAGGATAATTGCCACGATTAGGTGATAAGTGTGATCAATTTACCTTTAATAAAATATTTAATATAGTTATAATCCATACCAATTTTGAATTCAGCAATTCTTCTCTTCTTCATCCATCTTATAATTTATTCGACCATTATATCAATTTTTAGTTAATTATTTTTGAAATAGTTCTGCACTCTGATAGTTGATATATCATAGTTTTTTACTTGAAAGAAAACCCACCAGTTGAAGATAATTTTGGAAATTAAATGTATTAATCTGGAAATCCCATTTACCATTATATATATTCCTTGTATTAAACTAGAAATTTAATGTATTACCCTGGAAATTCAATGTATCATTCTGGAAATCTAAAATATCATTCTGTACATTCCTTGTATTAAACTGGATATCCAATGTATTAATTTAGAAATTCAATGTATTATTCTATATATTCGTTGTATTAATTTGGAAATCCAATGTACTATTATATATATATATTCCTTGTATTAAACTAGCAATTCAATGTATGGCCTTGGAAATCCAATGTATCATTCTGGAAATCCAGTGTATCATTCTATACATTCATTGTATTAAACTGGAAATTCAATGTATTATTTTATACATTCATTGTATTAAACTATTCAACCACGTGATACATACTATAATCAGACCCAAAACCCCAATAAAAAAGAAGCCATGGACAAGGGAGGCAAAGGTGGTGGTCAGAAGGAGAAGGGGAAGGATCTATTGGGGCTGCTGTTGGGGGCGAATAAAGGGGATCCGGAGATGAGGAAGTTAACGACTAGGGAGTTGGTGGATGAGTGCAAGACCTTCTTCTTTAGTGGCCATGAGATGACGGTGCTAGCCATGACCTGGATGCTACTGCTGTTGCTGGTGGAGCACCCCCGGTGGCAGGAAAAGTTGCGGGAGGAGATTACAAAGGTTGTAGGTGATAAGGAGATTGGTTTCTCTTTGCTTGCTGGCCTTAAGAAGGTAATTGGTGAAGAACCACAAATTAATCAATGGATTAAGAAACCTAGCAGCGGAGGATGAGAAAAGTGACTCCAGCGGACGGCGCGTTTTCTACTCTGGTTTCTTTTTTCTGCTGAGGGGGAGGGGGCCAAGAATGGATTTTGGGAGGCATAGATCGTGGGTTTAGGGATTACTGGCAAGTTATTGCATGAAAATAAGACTCTAAAAAGGATAGCTGCTTGATTTTCTCTAGATTTTTTGCATGTTCCATCTTTTTGAAAACTTGGTGACCGAAGTTAACTCTCTAGGACTTAACGGTGTTAATTGGTGTATATACACCAGTTGGATATTCTAATATCTCTCAATCCAATCTTGTGTTATTGTGTTAGTTCAATTATGTATTAGTTTATCTGTCTTTTTTTTCTATTACTTTATCTTTATTGATCTGTAAGCATGAATATTGGAATTGCTTGAATTATTCATGGAACTTATGGATTTAGGATGTAAAGATGTGAGGTTTATAGTTAAGCCAATTGTGTACCCAACTCTTGGTTGATTCTTTATTTTGTAGATATAGTACAACCTACAATTAATAAAACAAATAACTTTATATCAAAAAATAAAAATAAAAAGGCCGTCCTAAATTTATTGGAAATAGTTATCCAATCAAAACAAATTTATAAAGGAAAAAATGATATTTTTCCGTGCAGTCAAACATATAATGGAAAGTTTTAGAATTTTTTTTTTATATGGTTGTAAAATTTTAGGACTCATTTAGAAAAACACAAACCTTCATGAATTCAATAGAAATATTGTGAAACTTTTACTTTTAAATTGGTCTTTCCCCACACAAAATCAAAGAAGCTCTTTATTGGAGTGTGGGTTCGTTGGGAAATACTTCCACCCTCCTAAAACATTTGAAACATTTGTTTTCGTACGGAATTTAAGAAATAGGAAAATATTTCTATTTTACCCGTAACTTTTTATACGTAAATGAAGAAAGTTAGGGAAAGTTAATATTTAAATAATATTTTAAATGGTAATATGATAAAATAATTTACTAAATATGAAATTGTTTTAAAGATTTTAGATTTGCTAAAAAAAAATTGTAAAGATTTTGGCATCGAGTGAGTAATCTTGGGCTAATAGGGACTTTTAAAGTTTCAAGGCCAAACTTTTTTTGTACTATGGATTACATGTAGTATTTTTACGGTTACAAAAGATATGTTTGCTCAGAAAATTTTTCATACTAATTATATTTATAAAAAAAAATGTTAAAAAAGTTGTGAATTTAAAATTAAGGGCCAATTCATTTTAATTTAAGTCAATTTAATTCAAAATGACTTATTTTTACATAATTTTTACTCAAAAATAATTTTATTTGAAAGTTAACATTATATAGATGTAATGATCCGTTTGAAAGTAAATTTTTATAATGTTATTAAATTTTTATAAATTTTATATTTCAGGCATTAAAAAATAAAAATTCATAAAAATTCAATAACATTATAAAAAATGTCTTTTGAGTGGATTATTACACCTATACAATGTTAATTTTTAAATAAAATTAGTTCCAACCAAAAAAATAAAAAATAAAAATAAGGCATTTTAAATTATGTTGACTTAAGAAGAAACAAACTGACTCTAAATCATGATTAATTCAAATATTTTTGAAAAATGAAATGTTTCAAAGTTGTTAGTAACCAATTTGGTAAATAGAAAACACATGTCATAAGATTAAGGCAATTGATTTGGAATTTTAACAGAAATTAGGTCCTTGGCTATTGCTGATAAAAGTTCGGAGGCTTAAAAAAACTAAAAACTTGTGATATCTTTTGTGTTTATTGGAAGATAGTGGTGAAAATACCTGATTGGCTGATTACAAAGTTGGAGGACCAAAAGATATCATCGTAAATAAAGGACATTATTATGTAATTTACACCTGTTTTTTTATTTAGACGCCTTTTGAGCGAGAAATACAAAACGGAATGTAGCAAAAAAAAGTGTAGCAAGAAAAAAACTGTTCATAACATATCATATCATGCCTTGTGGCTTTAGTTAATAACAACGTTCACAGTACCCCTATATTGCGTCGATTCAATCCGTTTTAATATTAAATACAAATATAATTAATAGCAATAATTGATCAGAGAAATTTTGTCCATAAAAATCAAGTATCTGAGATTTTGATTTGGCTTAAAATTAGGGTCTGGCTTTTATAGAATAAAGATATTAACAATTAACAGTAATGTTTAATCATTTGCATAAAAAAATAAAAAAGAAAAAAGAATCAACAAAAAAAAAGCAAAAATCAAGTGCAAAAAGTCAAGGTAGAGTTTGGAATTAAGAGATTAAATAGAAGGACTCTAAGTACTAAAAGTTTAACCTTTGACCTAATAAAGGTTAAAAAACAAAGAAAATAGTGAAACTAGACAAAGATTTATTAGCTTAAATCATGCTAATGTGACTAAAATTTTATTTTAGAAGAGAGAAATAATATGAAAAATTTAATCAAGTAAGGCAAAAAGTAGGATTTTAGTGAAAAAAAAATGAGATTTAATGGTCAACACATTAAAAATAACAAAAAAGGGTCTTCGGAACAAGAGAAAAGGAAAAAAGAAAAAGATTTGCCAAAACCGAATCAACCTAGATCATACCAAAAAGTAAACAAATTATGACTAAACTTTTGTTTTAAGAAAAAATAATAAAGAAAAGAAAAAAAGAGAAAGGTTAGATGAATCAGAAAAAAGAAACAAACCAAGTGACCAAGGTTTTCCTTCAAAACATAGTAAGTAAAAAAATAAAAAAAAGTTTTGGGAACCAAAAGAGCAAATGAAAGAAATTTAGTTATTAAGCTTAGGGACTAAATTGACAAATGAATATCAATTAGGGTGTAAAATGAGAAAGATAAAAATTTCAGGGATTGAAAATATTTTAACCAAAGTAAATGTGACATAGTCTGAAACTGAAGAAATAGAGACACAAGGCATTAAAAAATGATTTTGGAAAAAATGTACTGTTCATTAAATAGTGTTTTTGTTCCATATTTTGAATGTAGTAATAATAATTGGCACCTCATATTACTAACGTATATGACACTTTTTAAGAAATGTAACTTGAATTCATGATAGACTTATGTAGTGTGAATTACTACATGCTACAAGGCTCAACAATCAACAAGAAAAAAGCTTATATGATCTACCAACAATAAAAGATTATATAAATTGTACATATATAAACCCTTCATCTTTTTAAACTATCTTCCTAAATGATTATTAGTTAGCTGAAGTGAGATCATTTAATGGCATTAATTGTTTATTAGTAAATTTTTTTACCAAGTTCTAGTTAAAATAGTGCAAAAAAAATTTTGCCAAACAACTAAAGTCTTTTATCAATATGAAAAAGAAAATCCTAAAATGTTGTTGCACCTCCACATCCCTTCAAAACATGGGCGCAAATTGCAATTTTGTGTTAACCCGCTTTCCTCTCATGTGTAATCCTTCCAAGCTTGGTTTTCATCGTTGCTCGGTTCCCATCTGCAATGGCCTTTAGATTGGCTTTTCTCTTTAGTTGTTACTCTTTGCACAATCTAGTTAGATAGGAATGAGTCAGTTTTCAAAATGTGGACTTCAATATTCAATCCCTTTGCTCTAGAAGGGACTTGAATTATCCAACTCCTTTATTTCTCTATAGACTTCAAGATGCAGACAACTACTTTTATGGCCAATTTGCCATATCCGCTTTGTCACTTTTAGGGCTCTAGAAAGTGGCACCATCAATCCGAGCCCCCGCAATTTCTTTGTCGTTGATGGAAATTGGTGTCAATCATCAAGTTTGGGTGTAGCGGCATGGCTAATGAAGGGAGTTAACGCCCCTCTACATCTAATGGAAGGTAATCTTTTGCTAAACTGTGCTTCAACTTTGGAAGCTGAACTTCCGCCCATCTAAGGGGTGGTGAATGTTGCCTCTCATTTGGCGTTATCTAGTATTACTATTCTTACAGACAGCTTTTAAGCTCTAATAGCTCTTCGAGGTAATCTTACTTTTCCCGCTTCATCATTGAGCTAAGTTCAATTCTTTCTTTCTATAATAAAGAATTTGGATCACTGTACTTTGTGGTAGTGTCTCGCTAGCGAGTGTCCCCAATGCACAATTACACTACCTCTCTATGAAAGATCTGCGCGTTACGGCAATCATGTAATGTCACAATATTAAATAAAATAATAATGAATAAAAATAATAAAAATAATTTGGGGACCATCATTAGTTTCCTTATTTGTTTGATTTTGCGTATAAAAAAAGGGATAATTACAATTTGCCATTAAGGTTTAGGTTAAATTACACTTTACCCCCTCCTATTTTAGAAATCTACACTTTGCCGCATGCCATTTTAATACAACTTGACAGCAACTTCTGAAATCTTAATTTAGATATTATAGTAGCAATCTTTCAGTAATTTCAATCTGTATGATATTTTTTTTACAGTTAATGGATATTTTAAATTATCAGTTTTTCTTTCTGTATTTCTTTCAATTTTTAAAACAGTATTTTTTAAATGTCAATTAATTGTTAAAAAAAGTACTATATAAATTGAAATTACTTGAAGATGATAACCATACAGTTTAAATTAAGATTTCAGAAATTGCTATTAAATTATATAAAAAATGTAGGGGATAAATGTATGTTTTTTAAATAGGAGAGGAAAAGTGTAATTGCACCTAAACCTCATGAGGTAGATTGTAATTAACCCTAAAAAAATTGCATTGTTGATTGATCAAATTTCAATTCAAAATCTTTCACTCAAATTAAGTGAGCTCCTTGCTTCACCAATTTAATTCAAATCACTTTTACTCAGTTGGACTTAATAAAAATAGATAATAACCTGTAAGTAGGTTCCAAATCTGGTAGAACCATCAATTTTTGGGTTGATTCTGGTTTCATCCACATGGAACCAACTCGGGTGTAACCAAACCCAAGTTATAGTTATATATATATATATACGATATTACTAAATTACTCATTATTTATGTGTGAAAATGTATATTTAAGTGTATTTATTACTAAATTGCCTATATATTAGCCTAAGATAGTTTGCATTTTAGCTTTGCCGTTTTGATATGGTATTTTTGGTGGCTTGATTGTAGCCAAAATAGGACATAAAAGGCTCCAGTTTATGGCTTTTTTTTTTTCTGATTTTGGTTTACTAGTTTTGGAGTTGAAGAATCCATGAGATTAGAAACCCATTTTTGTGTTAAACCATATATAAAGAGAAGGCTGAGAGGGAATTGAACCATGGCCGCTATGAAAGACAGCGACACGATGAAAGGCGGAGCAGCCGTCGTCAAGACCGCCGAAGAACACTCGTCATGACCAATGCTCTCGTCCACCCCTCAGCTGGAAACATCTACCATCTTTTATCCAAAACCCCCTAGCTTGCTTCAAATCAACAACATAAAGAAAATGCTCTAGAAGACATAGATGCTCTGAGTATGGATTGGTGCTACTTGTTCCAGATCTGGTGAGCCTCAAAGAAGGTGGCAAAGAGGAGGGTTACGGCTCTTAGGTGGAGGATTTGCATCTTCATGTCTAAAAGGCTTGAAAAAGTCTTTGGTCCGAAATCGGTAAGACCCACGGCGTCCTCCGCACTGTAATTGACACCTTGATAGTTAGAGGAGACTGATTCTTGGTACGGCGGTAAAGAAACACTAACACAGGTGAAGGGTTGCAATGTTTGGCTACGCACCACTGGTGGCTAGCCAACAAGTTTATATAGATGTTCAAGTGATAAGCGTACAATCAAAAAGATAAATACAAGTAATAGGAAAAGATAAGTATAGGAAATACAAGAGATGGAGTTTGCTATTATCTCTATTATCTAGTATGGCTAACATCCCCCCTCAATGTCATGGGTTGGCAACGCACATTGAGATTGTCATGAAAGAGAGAAAATAGCTGCTATGGTAGTGGCTTAGTCAGAACATTCGCAAGTTGATCTTTGCTCGAAATGAATCGGTCTTGGAGATCCCCTGCATGGAGGATGGGATTGAATGTGAGGTATGTTGCTCCATGGTTGTCATACCAAAGAATAGGCGGAGTTGGAGGTGAAATGCCCAGCTCGCAAAGGAGGGACTGCAACTATATAATTTTAGCTGTGGCATTTTCCAGAGCTTTGTATTCAGTTTCAGTGCTGGAACGAGAGACGGTGGCCTGTTTTCTAGAGCTCCAAGAAACGAGTTTAGGGCCGAGAAAAATGCTATATCCGCTAGTAGATCTTCGACCATCGACACAGCCAGTCTAGTCAGCATAAAAAAAGGCACTCAAAGTGGTGTGCTGAGACCGCCTGATATACAAACCGAGGTGGGATGTGTGTTTGAGATAACGAATAATACATTTCACAGCAGACCAATGCGTTGTGGTTGGTTGGTGCATAAACCGACAGACCTTGTTAACAGCAAAAGAGATGTCGAGTCGTGTAAGTGTGAGATACTGAAGAGCTCCAACTGTGCTTCGATATAACGATGCATCAGATAATGCCGTACCTTGCTCACTAGAAAGCTTGTTACTTGCTGACATGGGTCTAAACACTGGTTTTGTGTCAGACATGTTGGTGCGAGCCAAGAGATCAACAATGTATTTATGTTGTGACAACAGGAGACCGGTAGGAAGATGAATGGCTCCCAAGTCTTTAGGGCTCCCAAGTCTTTCACTAGGAAATCACGACGCAGCTTGCAAATGATATCATCTATTGTTATGGGTCTGGAACTGGTGATGATTAAATCATCAACATAGATGAGTATATAAATAGCCAGGTCCTTCTTGTGCAAAATGAAGAGAGAGGGGTTAGCTTTGGATGGAGAAAAACCATATTCAAGGAGTCTGGAACTCAGTCGTGAAAACTAGGTGCGTAGAGCTTGTTTGAGGCCATAAATGGCCTGCTTAAGTTTACAGACATGCCCTGGAAAGTTTGGGTGTGAAAACCTTTGAGGTTGGGCCATGTAAACTTCTTCATTGAGGAAACCATGGAGGAAGGCGCTCTAGACGTCGAGCTGGCAGATGTTCCAATTCTTCAAGACAGTAATGGATAGGACTGTTCGGATTGTGGTTGGTTTAACAACGGGGCTAAAGGTCTCATCATAATCAACACCAGCTTGTTGACTGAAACCTTTAGCCATAACTCTGGCTTTGTGTCTGGCAATGGAACCATCAAGCTTGGTTTTGAGACGGTAAACCCACTTTGAGCAAATTACATTCATATGTGGTCAGTGAGGGATTAGACTCCAGGTCTCATTCTTAACGAGGGCTTGGAACTCATCTTGCATAGCATCCTGCCAGGATTGATCTTTTACTGCAGAAGAGAAACACAAAGTTTCTTTAGTGTTAACACTTTCAGTAAGCAAAGCCCTATAAATTAGGTACCAAATGGTGCCGTCAGTGTATTGCTTAGGTTTGACAATGTTGTCTCGAAGTCATGTTTGCCTTGAATGTCTCAGCACTAGTAGTGAAGGCATTGGATTGAAGTGATTTGAATTAAGTGCTGCTGGTAAATTGGAGCAGGTTGGACTAATCACTAAAGATGCATCGGTTGACGAGGAAGGTTCTGGAGATGGTAAAGCAGTGGTCGTGCTGAGTTGGGGTATGAGTGGCACAGAGGGCAGGAGGAGTGCACCCGAGGAAGGGTTTTCACTACTTGAACCTGAAACAGTTTCTTTAGCAGTAAAAGGAAAAACTTTTTTGTCAAATACCACATTTTTGGCGATATAAACACAACTAAAATCAATGTCAAGGCATTTGTAGCCTTTGTGATGGCTATTATATCTAATGAAGACACATTGCTTTGATCTGAAATCAATCTTTCGAGTATTATAGGGATGTAGGTGAGGCCAGCAAGCACATCCAAAGACCTTAAGGAAGTTATAATCTGGCTTGACATGGAAAAGACATTCCAAAGGAGAACGATTACCTAGAATAGGCGTAGGCATATGATTTATTAGGAATGTTGCTATTTGGAAGGCTTCATCCTTGAATTTCAATGGCATGGTGGATTGGGCAAGAAGAGCAAGACCTGTTTCAATAATGTGCCTGTGTTTGCGTTGGGCAGATCCATTTTGTTGATAAGTATGAGGACAAGAAATTCAATGTATGATGCCTTGAGATTGAAGGGAAGTACTGAGCGTTCGGTATTCTCCCTCCAATCAGTCTGGATGGACTAGATTTTTCTATTGAATAGTCTCTCGACATGTTGAAAATGAGGAAATATTTGCTCTACATCAGACTTGCTAGAGATGGGAAAAATCAATGTAAATTTGTTAAAATCATCAACAAAACTCACATAATATGAATGCCCATTAATAGACTTAATTGTGGGTCCCTATACATATGAATAAATGAGTTCCAAAGGAAACTTGGATACTGACTTTGAAGTAGGAAAGGAAAGCTGGTGACTCTTAGCTTGTTGACAAGCGTTACAAACGCTAGAATCTTTATTTGAACTTACTGACAATTGGTTGTGATTGATAAAGAAACGACCAACACGACTAAAGGTGAGACCAAACTGCTGGTGCCATTGATCTGTGCTTGCTCGTTTACGAAGAAGGAATGTTTTATAACTGGAGGGTAAGAACGTCGAAGGCAGTTGGTAGAGTCCATATTTACATGGACATTGAAGTAGCTTTATCTTCGTGACTTGATCCTTGACAAAACAATGATCAGGGTGAAATTCTAGAAAGACATTATTTTCAGAAGCCAACTTGCTAACTGAAATAAGATTTTTTGAGATGCTCGGAACATGAAGAACGTTTGAAAGCTTAAGGGTGCGAGAGCTGGTAGGAATGGATGAACAACCGATGTTTTTAATGTTCAGACCTGCTCTATTAGCAACATGCACTTGATCCGAGCCACTGTATTTGTCATTGGCTGTGAGCTTTAAGAGATCTGATATGACATGATCATTGGCTCCCGAGTCTACATACCAATTGGGATCTATATGATAGCTTGGTGTGGTGACCATACCAGCAAAGTGGTCAACTGGTTCCTGGTAAGAATGATCGAAACGATGGTGACAGCTCAACGCAGAGTGACTAAGCACACCTGGAAAAGTATTCTAGGGGTGGCAGTGGTTGCTCGACCTCGTCCTCTGCCACGCCACTTGGGGTTGAAGTTACTTCGGCCATGTCCTCGATTGTGTGAGTTACGTGTCGCAACATTTGCTGTCAGCATTTGAGTTGAGAGTGATGCAGCAGAGTTGTGTTGGTCCAACCTGAGTTCATAACTCAACACATATCCGTAGAGATCATTCAAAGAAATAGGATCAATTCATATAGTGATAGAAGTAACTAAGGGATCATATTTAGATGAGAGTCCAGCCAAGATGTAAAGAATAGTTTCGAAGTCCTGGAGTGGCTGACCTACAGCAGCAAGAACATCAGCCAAACCTTTAACCTTTTAGAAGTAATCTGTGATGGAGAGGTCTTTCTTCTGAATGGTAGAGAGTTGGCAGCAAGCACGTGCGGGCAGCAGCAAACAGAGGAAGAACGTGCGGGCAGCGGCAAGCAGAGGGCACAATTTGTTGATTATCAAGTTGGATTCTGAAGAATAGATCAAAGAACAGATGATAGGAAGAATACCCATGTTTTAAGTTTCTGGGATTTGATATAGAAATTAATAAAATTCATGGCTTTTCCTTTCCTTTTTGGTTAGGTTTGTGCTTTTTTTATTATTAAGGTTGGAAGGAGAAAATAGAGGAAATGATATTTGAAATGAACCTAGAAATAAAATAAAATTTGGGTATTTCTTTTGTTGACATTTTTCTTTTCTCTTTATAGTTGGTCTTTTTTTTTTTGGAAGTGTAAGGTTTAAATTTATTAATTGAAAAAATTTGAGAACTAAAATTATTATTTTACATTTATTTTAATATTAATTAATGTCATGTCAATAGTTTTTATCCAACTTAATAGTGAAATTGGCGGAGAAGAACCAATTGGGATGTGCAATATGAAGTAAAAAACTTAAATCAGACAACTAAAAGATAAGATATCATTTTATGATATTAAAATAAGCTAAAGGGCCTAGTGTGGAATTTACCAAAAAAAAATCAAAACTACAAAATAAATTCAAAATTTAACCTAAAATAAATGTAGGCCTAAAATTAAAATTAGTACCTGAAAAAAACTGAGTGTCAACTAAGAGTTTTCTTGTAATTTTTAGGGAGTGCAAGGAAAACGAAAGTTTGTCTTGGGACTGGGCAAGGGCTTTACAAGCCTTCATTGCAGTAACATTGCTGCACTCTAGCAGTTGGAACATAAGTATAGGTTATCACAAGTAATAAAATCTTGGGAGTCTAAGTGTCGAACCACAGGGAAGTGAATTAAGAAAAACAAATTATAAATTTGGTAATAAAGAAAGATTTTGGTGTAAGGTGTGAACAGGTGTTGGTTAAAAACTCAAATTCAAATAAATAGCCAAGGTTAGAGAATCCACTTTTAGTATATCGGTTATGATTAATTTTAGCTCATCTTGCCACTCAACTAGGATCCACACATAGAGGAGATCCCAATCAGGGAATTTAGTTAGCATTAGCTTTCATTGATCTTAAAACGCCAATAGTTGCTAACGAGTTCAAGCATCCATCATGCCAACCTTTGTCCACAATAACTCAAGATTTTAATATAGCTGGCAAGCCACGTTCTACAGAGAGAATCAAGTAGCCTTGTGCCAATGATTGACTAAGAAAGAAAATACCGTTAACATTGTAATCCATTCAAATCAATCATAACCTTTATACCAAAAGTTTTACCCTTTCACCTTAGCAAAAGGAAGATTAGTTAGCCATAATAAAAGTAGACAACATGTAGAGAGATGAAATGAATATGGATTGAAAGATCAAAGGAAGAACAAGAAGAAGAACAATAAGAGAACACTGAGATAGAGCTTCGGTATTGAAAACAAGAACAAAATTAAAGAAGAAAAGCTAAAGATGATACAAGAACATAAAAATGGCCTAAGAAATGGCATGAATTCGTTCTCCCCCCAAGGTGCCTATTTATAGAGTTTTGGGTTGGGTGAAATGATAAAATAGAATTGTAAAATATAGGTAAATACAAATCAACAAAGGCAGGCTGCTTCTTCTTTTAATTTTTCAACCACCGTATACATTGAATCAACTTTTCCTCAATGCACAAAATTTGTAGATCTCTTCTTTATCATCAAAACGATAGCTTGCTCATTCAAATCGGACATCTTTAGCTCAAGTTATGATTTTTTTACCGAAACTATTCTTTAGCACACGGAAGAATGAATGGTCTCATTTATAATCAGATTTCGGCAATAAAAATGATCAAACTAGCTCTTGGAATGAAGATGCGTCAAAGATCTATGTGTTGGCTTCCGGATGAATTTGGAATCAATCAATTTTGACATCTATAGCTCCATATATTATTTTTTCTTGTGAAGGGTCGCCAAGTGATAATTTTACCTACATAAAAAAAATAATTATTATATATATATATATATTAATATTAATGAACAGTAAACCGCATATGTACAGTAAATACACGTATGAACAGGAAAATATGTGTATGAATAGTAAGTCGGTAAATAGTAACTGGGAATTGTAAATAGGTGAATAGTAACCTGGTGGAAAAAGTGCTTCAAATTAAAAAAATTAATCACACTCAAAGTGTATAATGATAATTTAAATCCTTAAAAACAATACACTTATGAGTATTTATCAAATATCGCAACCACTTCTAGGCCGCCATGTGTCCCACGCTTCAGTAACTTCTAGGTAGTTTTGAAATGCAGAGCACTTTTTGCCCTTTATTTCACTTTAAGGGGGCTATCAATATCATACTTGGCTTACGCCGTCCACCATTCTAGTAGCCCAATGAAAGCATTCTACTGGGCTGATGCATTGGATGCATTCTGATATGTCAACCCAATGTTAATTGTCGGAATTAATGGTAGAGTTCAAGCCTTCAAAAAGGAATGAAATCCCCTAACTGCTAGATCTTGGTATGAGGAAGCACAAATTTCTTTCCTTGGCAAAAGACATTGTTCAGCCTATAATAGACTCATCGTGAAAACTTTTTGGTATGTTCATTCTCTTTATTGGATCCTTTATGCTCATTTTAGGCCCCCACTCATGACTTAGACATTGGATGTTTTTCCCCGTACACAAAACTCTAGGGTCTCTAATGTTATTTTTATTCTAGATCTAGCTCGTATTAGTAATTTCCTTTATCTTCACTGAATATCACTAATAATTTTGAGTTTGATATCTTTGTGTGTACGATATCAACACACTTGAAAGCCCACCAGGGCGTTGAGGTCTAGATTTGCTATCACAATAGGAATCACAACATGTTGCTAAGTAATTGTTGGTTTTAATTTGAGAAAGTGAATATTGAATCTAATGAAGATAGATTTCTTTATTTTAGGCCTTTTATCCGCGAGTAACTTTTCTGTAGACCGGGCTTATATCGTGCGCCATCATTAAAAAATACAATAATTGTCATTTTGACCCCGTTTCTCAGAAAATAAGCAATCATGCCCTCGTGAAACATAATAGATTTTTCTTGTTCCGCGACTTTAGGGCAAACTATTTGGTTGGGTAGCATGGCTAATATTCTAATTTTAGGGGAAGCTGGGTGATGGATAGAAAGCCAGCGACCCCCTTTTCATTTTTTTTAAATTTTATTTTCTTGTTCTTCTCTTATTCTTCTATTTCTTTCTTTATTTATTTTCATTTTTTTTCTTCATTTTTTTTCTTTGTTTAGTTTTGTTGTATATTTACCTTTTCCATTTTTATTTTCTTTATTTTTATTTTGTATATTTACCTTTTCCGTTTTTATTTTCTTTATTTTTATTTTCTCATCTTTTTCCAGTTTCCCCTTTTTCTTTTTCTTTTTTTAGTATTATTTCGAGTTTTGTCTATTGTTTTATTTCATGTTTTATTCCTTATTTTCTTAAAATAATTTTTTATCCTTTTTTTTACTTAGATTTATGATATTATTCTTATTTCTTTTTTTTCTTTTATGTCATATGTCTACCTTTTTCCATTTTTTTATTCTCTACTGTTTGTTCTTTTGTCTCTTTATCCTTGCTCTTTTAGAAGTGTATGTTTGTTCTTTTAGAATGCATTGTTTATTCTTGAGAAGGCATTGATTGTTCTTTTTTGTCTTCATGTTTGTTCATTTAGAAGACATTGTTTGTTTTTTTTTACTTAAGTATTTGTTCTTTTGATGAGGTACTGCTTGTCTTCTTTTATGATGTGTTTGTTTTCTGTTTTTTTAGAAGCCTTGTTTGCTTTTCTAGAAGGGCATGTTTGTTCTTTTACATTTTTAGGCATTGCATAAATTACTTGTTCTTTTGTGTTTTGGTACTAATACTTACGGGCCTATTTGTTCTTTTAGAAGGCAATGTTTGTTTTTTATTGTCTACATATTTGTTCTTTTAGAAGGCATTGTTTGTTCTTTCTTTTACATGATTATTTTTTGTTACTTAAGCGTTTGTTCTTATAGAAGTCACTGTTTGTTCTTATACATTACCCTGTTTCTGTAAAATTCTTGTTCTTTTGTCTTCTGGTGTTTGTTCTTTCAGAAGGGTATGTTTGTTCTTTTAGAATGACATGTTTGTTCTTTTAGAAGACATTGTTTGTTCTTTCTTTTCATGTTTATTTTTTATTACTTAAGTGTTTGTTCTTATAGAATGCACTGTTTGTTTTTACACATGATCCTGTTTTTGTAAACTTCTTGTTCTTTTGTCTTCTGGTGTTTGTTTTTTCAGAGGGGTATGTTTATTCTTTTAGAAGAACATGTTTGTTTTTTTAAAAGGCATTATTTGTTCTTTCTTTTATATGTTTATTTTTTGTTACTTAAGTGTTTGTTCTTATAGAAGACACTATTTGTTCTTATACATGACCCTGTTTCTGTAAACTTCTTGTTCTTTTTTTTTTCTAATGTTTGTTCTTTCAGAAAGGTATGTTTGTTCTTTTAGAAGGACATGTTTGTTCTTTTAGAAAACATTGTTTGTTTTTTTCCTTCGTGTTTGTTCTTTTTTCCTACTTGTTCGTTCTCTTAGAGTAAATTTTTATTTCATTGTTTGCTACAGTCATCTCTTACACCTAGGTGCTCTACACAAATTTAACATGAAAAGACAATCTAAATATGATCTACACAAATAAAACACAAATAAATATCAAGAACTAGTTCGTACGTAACTAGTATTAAAAGAATAGAAATTTATTTTTTCTAAAAGAACAAGCAGAAACTGATAAAAAAATAAATTATTTTTAATAAAAGAATAAACAATTTCTTTTTCATCATAATTTCTTATTCCTCTTGTTTCTTTGATATAGACTTAGTCAAATTTTTAAATATTTTATCCATTAGTAATTATTAATTAATGTTAATATCTTTTCCAGTTATCCGTCAACATTTTACGCAATCTTATTGTCATTTCACTTCAACTATAGGTCTTACAGTTTCTATGCGACTTGGGTGATATTCTGTAAAAATTTTAACAATAATCTTTAATTACTGGTAGGAGAAAAGTTTTTGAAAATTTGGCTATTTATTACATCAAAGAAATAAGACAAAAATTAAATCTTAGAGACTAGATTATACAAGATAAATTATTTTGGGGGTGTGGGTTACGCATATGCTGGGTGCACAGAAAAATCAGCCTTTATCCGCAATGTGATAAACGCAAGTTGGAATTCCACATCAGGCCTTTCCCATATTATTGTTATTATTATTTTGCAATCACAATCATAAAAAAGAAGGACAAGAATACCAAGAAAGTAAGTACTAGACTTTTCCAAATTACGAAAACGCGGGATAGTCATTATCGTCACAATTACCCGGAAGTAGGCTGTGGTTAGGTGATGAACAGTGACAATAACAAAACAGACACATTGCCCACCATAATGAAGTCAGTCCCAATTTCTTTATAAAGGGAGACGCAGAGGACACAAGGCTACTAGCAGGCCAGCTAGAAGTGTTAAGAGCAGTGGATGTTAGCAAACTGAAAAACAAAAAAAAAAAAAACAAACAAATGAGTACTTCTCTTTCTCGAGCTCGCGTCTGTTTGGTGCTCCTCGTTCTCATCCTTTGTATTTTGGCAGCAGCTCCAGCTCTTGCTCCTCGATCCCCATGTAATTATCTTCCCTACCCTTCCTTTACTCTTCAATCACCAACATATCATGCTTAATTTCTTTTTATGTTAATTTATCTTTCCCTCTTTAACCCCTCGATTTACAGCTGGGCAAAAGCAGGCTTCGCCACTTACTCATGTTCCCTTGCCCCCGGTAGATCCTGCTCCTAATTGTCTGCTGGAGTCGCGGAATCTGCCGCCGATTGGCTGTAGGCATGGTCGTCCTGGAAATTAAGTAAATGGGAGAATACGTTGAGTCGTAAAAATTTCACAATTATTCCAAATTAGTGGCAAAAGTTTATGTTTTTTGTTTTTTTTTCTAAATAAGCCTTTTAAAACTTTGTAACTATGTAAAATTGGCAGTCCGAATCCTAGCCTCCTCCTGTGTCTTCTCCTACCTAATCTTTAAACAGTTCACGGTTTATCAGGCCAGATCAACATCTCAGTCAGTTCCAATCAGTGCCTTTTACTCTCTTTCTCTTTATTATTTCAATAAGGTCCACACAGTTGTTTCGGATCTCCCCTTCCTGCCCCAAGATCTTTGGCTTGTCCACTCTCTCAGTCATCCTTGTTTCATCGGTGCCATCTACAAGGTTTTGATGTTTCAAGGTCCTCTGGCTTTGGATCTAAAATGTGAGATCGACTTTGGCAACATTTGTGCACAAGATGTTCACTGTTGTTCATCACTGTTCCTGAGCAGTGGCATAGAGGGTTAAAGTAGCAAAGGGAGCTCTACGTGATTGGATCAAGTTAGTCGAATCTACTTTATTATAATAGATCAGCTGTTTGAGTGTCGTGATTTTACTAGTTTATGTATCTATCCAATCTTGTATTGCTCTGTCAATTTAAAATGTGTTGGTTTATCTATCTCTTTATTCTATTGCTTCATCCATATCAAATTGTAGGTATAAATATTGAAATTACATGAATTATTCATGAAAGTTTTCTTTACGGTATGGATTTAGAATGTATAGATGTAAGGTTTACAGCTAAGTCAATTGTGAACCTTATTCCTAATTGATTGTGTATTTCACAAATGTCGTACCACATACAACTAATAAGATAAATAACCTTCTATCAAAAATAAAAATAAAAATAAAATGGGCAGTCCAAAATTTACTGGAAATAGTTAGAATTCAAAACATAATCTGTAGAGGAAGAATTGATAATTTATAGATACTTCATTAAGTCTCAAAAGTTATATTGTAATTAACTAGGATTTAAAAAACTTGGTATCAGAAAGCTATTACTACAATTTATAGTTTTTGCTTTCAGTCAATCATATAACAGAAACTTTTAGAATTCATTATTGGCCAAAATGCGCATTTGGTCCCTCAACTTGGCTAACTCTAACGAGTTAGTCCTTTATCTTTGACTCTGTGCGAGTTAGTCCCCCAACTTTGCAAAATTTAGTGAGTTAGTCCAAATTAGATGGAAAAGTAAATGGAGTTAGATTTGTTGCTGATGTGGCATGGAACTGTGCTGAGTTGGTCCGCCACATAAGCAAATTTTTTCCACATCATCCTGGTCGTTAAGGGCGGCGATTTCTTCGCAGTAATCCTCGCTGCCAAATCAATGGACTTTTCACATTGATCCTCGACCAATTGACAGACTCATCAAATCGATGAATCAATCCTTGCATCAATCTTCACCAAATCGACGATCGTCGCATCTATCCTCGCCGTCGAATCGACAGATTTCGCATCGATCCTCAACCAATCGATGAATTGATCCTCGCATCGACCCTCTCTGAATGGATCCTTTCCAAATCAACGAATCGTCGCATCTATCCTCGCCAAATCGATGGGCTCTTTGTCAATGAATCCCGCCACAAGACTTGCTCCGCCGCCCTTAATGCCTTCTGCAGAATCGACGGACTTTTGGGGATTCTGAACCTTCGCTGAATCAACGCCTTCCACCGAATCGTGACTTCATCGTGCGACCTTCGCCACCGTCCTCAACTCCATCAATACTTCATTGAATCACGAGATGCCGAATCGGTCAACGCCTTCTGCCGCATCGTCCGCTTCCTTCGCGAAGACGTTCGCGCTCAAAGAAACAAAAACACGGGACCTACAGGTTTTTAATCCACCTATTCACCTACGAAACAACGTTAAGTCAAAAAGAGTCTGAGCTAGATGCTTTTCGTTAGGTGATGGGCTAAATCGTTTAGTTAGGCAAACTTTAGGGACTAACACGCTTAATCCGGAAAGTTGGAGGAGTAACTCGCACTGAGTAAAAAAAAAAGGACTAACTCGCTCGAGTTTGTCAAGTTGGAGGAAAATTATTTATATCGCTGTAAAGTTTTTGTACTCATTTAGAAAAACGTAAACTTTCATGACCTAAATAAAAATATTGTGAAAGTATTAAATTAGTCTTTCTCCACACAAAATCAAAGAAGCTCTTTATTGGAGTGTAAGTTTGTTTGGAAATTCTTCGTCTCACTCCTAAAACTTTTGAAGCATCTGTTTTCATACAGAGATTAAGAAATAGAAAATATTTCTATATTATTTTTACTTTTACCCATAGTTTTTTACACGTAAATGGAGAAATTTAGAGAAGATTAATATTGAAATGATAGTTTGAATGATAATATGATAAAGTAATTTACTAAATATGAAGGTATTTCAAAGATTTTAGATTCCCAAAAAAATATATATTTGGTGTGGTGCGAGTAATACATAAATTTTGGGTTAATAAGGACTTTTAAAGTTTTAAGGCAAGACTTTTTTTGTATTATAGACCAAAACTATAGTACATGTAGTATTTTTATGGTTACAAAAGACATGTTTGCTAAAAAAAAATTCATACTAATTATATTTATAGAAAAAAATGTTAAAAAAGTTATGACTTTAAAATCAAGTGATGATCAATTCAAATGTTTTTAAAAAATGAAATGTTTCAAAGCTTTTAGTAACCAATTTTGTAAATAGAATACACATGGCATAAGACTAAGGTGGAATTGATTTAGGATTTCAACCCAATTGGGGCCCTTGACTATAATTGATAAAAGTTTGGGGGCTTAAAATACAAAAACCAAAAGTTTATGATATCTTTTGGAAAACAGTTGTAAAAATACTTGATTAGCTGATTTCAAAGATAGAGGACCAAAAGATATAATCATAAATAGAGGACATTATTATTTAATTTACCCTTTTTTGCTTTTAGACATCTTCTGAGCGAGAAATACAAAATGGGCTGTAGCAAGAAAAAAAAATGTAGCAAGCAAACAAAAAACTGTTTATAACATCACATCATGCTTTGTGAATTTAGTTAATAAATGTTGGCCCAAGTGCAACCAAGAGGGGGGTGAATTGGTTGGGTTCCAAAAATAAAGCACAAATGAATTCTTAAAACCCCAAACTCAAATTCAATTTGAGGAACAATAATTAACTCTATTTTACTCAAAAAATGACTACCACAATCCACCTAGAATTTGCTTTGAAAGCTATCTTTGAAGTAGTTTTGAAAACAAGCAAGTTCAACCAAAACAAGTTGCATAAAACACCCACCAAAGCTCAAGTATGTAGAGAGAAGAAGAAACTTGGACAAGAGAATTTTTATAGAGGTTCAAACTCTCCTCTTGAGAGCATACTCCTCTCCTCAAGCTCACCACTTGAGAGTTTTCTTCTCTACTATGAAACACAATGATACATAATAGCCTTCAAAGGCATACAACACTTTAGTAGTTTCTTCTACCTTCATCTCTCACTAGTTTTGCCAAAGGCTAACTAGAAACCTATCTAACTCTCTTTCCTTTACAAGGAAATCACTCAACCACTCAAGACAAGCTCAACAATTCGTGGTTACAAGGTAAGAACTAAGCAAACAATGCTAGATAAGCCAATGAAAGCACAAGCACAAGTTCTTGGCAATTTTTCTAGTTTAAGCTCTTTGATGGAGGATTCTTTCTTCTAGTTGCCAAGTTAGGTTTACAACATGTTTCTTAGTGTAAATATACTCTTTAGGAAGCTATTAGACTGTTGAAACCCTGCTGGATATGCCTGAAAAGGTTCCTTAAAAACTGCAAAGTCGTTGCTCTGTTTTTCGCGAAAAATTGATACTTCCAGACTTCGCGTTAAGTTCTGAGTTTAACGGGTTAAACTCAACTTCTCCCTTCAACGGTCAAAAGCAGTTGGAGACAGAGCATTTAATGTGCGGCAGAACTGTATAGGTGGCGTCTTCTGATTCGCCCGAGTCTCCATTTGAAATATTGGCTGAAAACGCACCACTTGAAACATTTGAACGCAAGCCTTCAGTCCTCGACTTAACAGGTTAAAACAAACCTTTAACGCGTTGCCTCAAGCTTTTTGAAAAGTCACAGGAAACTTAAACTTCGGATTAAAACCAGTTTAACATGTTAAAGTAAAACCTTGGGAGCAAGTTAAACTTAGTGAAAGGAGTACCTGTTAAACTGTGGCTTTAATAGATTAAACTTAAAACAACTCAAAAATACTTGTCATTTGGAAATTAAACTTGATTCAAATATTGATCTAAGTTAATAACCTACTAGTTTCTTTTCAAAAGCAATTTTCCTCAATGCTCTTAAACCATATTTTTGTGAGATAACACTTGACACACTTGGAAATTAAGCATAAGTTCAATTAACCTTATTTTGACCAAAGAAGTGAGATTAAAAATATTAACACACATCATTTATCATCATCAAAATTAAGGTTTTCTTTGGAACAAATCCAACAATAACAATGATCATAGTACCCATATGTTGCGGCGATTCAATCAGTGTTAGTATTAAATACAAATATAATTAATAGCAATCATTGACTAGGGGAATTTTTCCCATGAAAATCAAGTAACTAAGATTTTTATTTGACTTAAAATTAGGATCTAATTTTTATACAGTTAAGATTTTAATGATTAATAATGGCACTACAAGAAAAAAGAACTATTGAAACGGTTTTTAGTACCTCATAGAAGTAGTTATGATTGCTTCAAACCAAACAGAAACGGTTTTCAACCGCTTCATGTAACCGCTTCTACAGGCATTCACCTCAAATAAATATGAAGCGGTTAGAACCATTTTAATTTTTGAAGTGGTTACTTTTGAAGCGGTTAACTACTTCTAATGTACCAACCAACTCTCGGTGCCACCTCCACCCATTGACGTGGTTAACCGCATCAATTTTGAAAAGATATCGAAGTGGTTAACTGCTTCTAATTGGAGTTGGTGCTTCTTATTAATTAGAAGCGACTAACCGATTCTAAGACTACAAACTTGTCCAATTACTTAAAGCGGTCGACTGCTTCAGTATGTTGCTTTTGTGATTGTCTTTGTTGATACTTCTGAGGAATTATTTGTACGTTTTTCAACTTCACACTATCAACTATTTTGATTTGTATATAATTTACTTGTTTAAAGCTAGATTTTCTATACCATCTTGCATGTATTATAATAAACACCTAATACTTTGTGTAATAATAACACTTAAATATAGAAAAATAAAAATTGAATCATGATTAATAGAAATAACATTCATCATTAATATATAGCATTCAATGTCTAGAATGTTCAAATAATCCAGCAAAACAAAACATTTCAACTGCATAAGTATTAAACATAGGAGATAATATCCAAGAAATGTCAACCTAAGTTCACAAGTACCACATATAATGTCTAATCATCTTCATGGGTGTCATCATCATCGCTCGATTGCGACGAACAGAAAGCTTCTCTAGCACTGCTCCTGGCATTAGTAGGAAAACCTCTAACCTATAAACAAAAATGTATGATTATGTTTTATAAAGTTAATCTTCTATATGTGTGTGTGTCAATCGGGAAATGTATTTACAAAATGATGTTACGAATTGTACCTGATTTGAGTTATCCTTTTGTCTAATAAGAGAGAATAAAGCATTGAATCGAGAATCGATCTGAGCAACAAGCTGTTGAAGTTTGGCTTTCGTTGCTACTTGTTCTCCATGCATATTAACCTGGGATGAACGACCCCCTGAATGGTTTGGCCCAAGTATGTCGTTGGGGTAACTCCAAAACCCATACCTCGAACATGCCCACTATGCTCAACACCAAAAACTTCAGTAAAAGCAGCATACGACGCAGTGCTAGAACCACCAGAAGAGTTTGCTATTGTTTTGGTCCTAACCTGTTTTGAATCAAACATAAATCTGTTTATTTTTTTTTCCAAGATTTGAAACAAATACACACACACACACGTATGCACAAAAAAGGCTACAAATTACTACTCGCTCTTCAGCATCTGGATGCAAACTTTCATCTTGACTCTTTCGACACTCTGACCATAATTCTATTCTAGTAGGATCCCTGCCAATCTTTTTTCTATTGAACCACCAAAAAAGTTTGCCTAGTAAGAGCATCGAATGTAATAACTCCTTCCCACGTAATTTTTAGCTCATCTATCAAAGGTTCTAAGAAGGCATCAATATCATTCCCAGGACCCTCTTCTCCTGGAATGAAAGATGATAACAAGAAAGAAGTTTGTTTCATTCCAACCCATGGAGGTAAGTTATATATTGTTAGGATAACGGGCCAAATACTGTATGATTTTGCAATTGAATTGAACAGGTTGAAACCATCACTTGTCAAAGCAAGCCTCACATTGCGACAATCAGAGGCAAAATCAGGATGTCTGACATCAAATGATTTCCATGCTTTTCCATCAGCTGGATGTCACAATAAACAGTCCTTCTTCCGCCTCTTTTCATAACCCTCATCATGCCACCGCATGTCCCTTGAAGATTTTGGTGAGCTATATAACCTTTTAAGTCTTGGGATTAGTGGAAAATAACGTAACACCTTCACTGTTTTTTTTTTTGTTTTCTTTTATTATTACTGTCTGCTTGACCACTTTTGTCAATATTTGCCCAACGAGAATCTCCGCAAATCTTGCAAGATTCTAATTCAGAATTCTCCCCTTTATAGAGCATACAATGATTCGGACAAGCATAATTTTTTTCATAACTTAGTCCTATAATTTTAATGATCTTGTTTGCCTCATAATATGATGAAGGGAGCTTAGCATATTTGGGCATGACATCTTTAAACAGATTTAAGTTGGCATTAAATGCTGCAATCGTCCACCCATGCAAACATTTCAAGTGAAACAAATGGAGTATAAAAGATAATCTGGAGTATGTCTCACAACCCTCATAAAGCTTCTCGGTCGACATACTCAACACCTTACCATACTCTTCTGACACACTCACATCATCCATTTGTTCATACTCAAGATCACAAGACCCTAGAGGTTCATCATGGTCATTTTCTACTTCATACCTTATATTCTCATTGCTCCTTTCAACACTTGAATGAGTTGCAACCCCGAATGCATGACGCAACAAAACACTCTTCTCATAAACACGAGGTTCATCTTTGTCAACATTTTTAACTGAATGCATTTCTCCTAACTTATCTATAAGGCTTGGAGAAAACATGTTCGAGGAAGACTCCTTTTCCCCATGTATAAACCAAAATGAATATCCGTTCAGAAAGCCATTCCATAGCAAGTGAATTTTAGCAACATCATGAGTTTGAGCCTTACTTTTCTTGCATTGCTTACATGGACACCTTATAGTATCATCAATATTCACATTTCTAAATGCAAACTCCAAAAAATGATCAACTCCACGCTCATACTCTTGATTGTTTCGAGGTTTTTGCATTTAGCTTTTATCCATTGCCTAAATTTAATAGCTACAACAAAGTTTATATTAGATTGAAAACTTAATCAGCAATTGGTTTGAAAAAAACCATGTTATAAGATGAAAATTTTGTTCTTAATGAGTTTTAATTAATAACTGTGTAAAACTGTTGGGTTTCAGGAGCCAAACAGCGCAGCGGAATTTAACCGAAACCCTCAAGGATCCAAGTAAAACGGGATAAACCGGGTGTTCGAAAACTTTCATACCTAATTTTTGGTTGAGATCTCTCACTCAACTGTAAAATCGAATCACAAAACCTGAACAGTTTATGTGTTCAAGCTCTCTATGGTATCCACACGAGCCTCTCAGGATCACCATGCTTCCACCACGTCCCGGTAGATGTGTTTCTCTTGCGCTCGCAGTGCTAGCTTGCGTCTTCCAAGGAATTGCAAGAGAAGAGTGCGACTGTCCTTTTGGGAGGCTAGGGCAAGGAGACCTGTGAATTTCTCACTAAAAGTTGTATTTATAGTGAGACTCAACTTCCAGGCCTAATGGGTTTCAAAGCCTTAATCCAATTAGGCTTTAATTTCGGGCTTAATAATGGCTCAACTCTTGGGCCCATTATTAATATGAAACTAAAGTGAAACCATAACCCAAATAATTAGCCCATGCACTCTAATGATCCAAATAGCTCTATGTGTGCGACCCAACAGGCTCTTACTATGTTGGCAATGATCATAAATCACATTTATGATCATAAGCAATGAGCGGTGTCTAGCAACACATCATTGCTACCCAAGTGACAAGATTGTCGGTGATTTGACTAAACCTTTATGATCATCATCGATATAGGCCATTGTCCCTTTGTCCAAGATATCAAGACTAAGCATGAGACATAGAATGTGTCACTCTCGTATAGCTCAATCTTTGGTTTATTGATTACCGAGTAGACCAACTTAAACTGATGATATTGATATCGTATATCAACTCATCCGAGCATGGCCATGCATTTTTCTAAGTCTTACTCTATCAAGGGGCCCGAAGATATCACTCCCGTTACATAGGAGGGACAAATTCCATCTTGATCATACAAATCCCTCCGCATGATATGTGACATACCTAATGACCTCCTTCAAGTTCACTCAGTTACAAGCAACAAAGGAAAGTATCAAAGTATGTGACTCACATGTAGGGAACCATGATGATCTTAGGTCGAAGAACTACATATACCATGATTACTATGAGAACCACTTATGACACTCATATAACGATCATTATTAAGCCTACAGCCAATCTTCGTTTCCACATACACAAATTCTCCAACTTGTACCCATATGTAGACTACATATCTCATATTAGTTTCCACATATGCTAGTCGTTATGTATTATTGCAACCCGCTCCACAATAATACTAGACCAGGGACGTTTAAGAATATCATTATTCTAGGGTTACAATTACATTTATTATGTTACGCAGAAATAGAACAACAAACATGATTGCTGGATTAATGCCTTAATAAAATATCATGACTCAATGTGCAAAATACAATTATCTCATGATTGACTTTTGGGCACAACATTAACAAAAACATAAAACAAAACCTTGTCTTAACCTAAGAAAAGTAAATTTTGGACACTAGTTAGAAGAGGGCAGCCTAATCTATAATCAAAGACTAGTCTTTGGCAATATTTCTAGCAATATATATGAAAATTGCATTAGTAGATGATATTCTAACTACATAAATTCAGCAGAAGGTGGCAGTTTAGAGTGCTAACAGAAATGAAGCAGTTTTTTAAAACTAGTTAGGAATTCTATATCCTGTGTTTTATGTAAACCAGTTACCTCATCTCTTAATTTTTCAAGTATTAAAAAAAGGCTTTAAAACTTATCAAATTTACAGAAAGTTGCACCATATTAGTGCAACAAAAAATATACTAACTCTACACATCTTAAGAAACAACACATGAGACCAAAAAATTTCACAACAAAAAAAGAAAGAATCACAATTGAACAACAGATAAAATTTCACAACAGAAAAGTGAAGAATGACAACAACAACAACAACAACTGTCGGCATCTATCCATAACTACAGACATTATCTCTAAAACAAATATGCTGAAAAAGAGCTGATGTAAAAAATAAAAGGGCAGTAGAAAACAAACCTGGAAGTATATTATGGGATCCAATTCACTTCTCCATGGTTCACAATTGAAGAATCAAGTAGAAAATCCAATAACCTAATTTGTTCCAAAAAATTGTGAATAAATAAATATTGTTGGCATTGTATTAGCAGTAAACAATAACATAAATAAAAAATTACTTCACTAGTCTAAAACTGGCTATCACACATTGACAACCAATTGATAGCATTATCAGATCTAAGTCTCTCACACAACCAATTGAGTGGATTCTTACCTATAGAGATTGGGAATTTGAGAATAGTATCTGGTCTAGACCTTAGTCATAACTTTCTTACTGACCCTATGCCTTTAGAACTCACACGCCTCCCATTCAAGAACTTGAACCTTGGTTACAATAAGCTCTCAGATGTTATTCCATACGGCATTAATGGTGTTCAATACAAAGGTCATCAAAATTGTTACAGAGTCACCTCCCATGGATTCAAAGGCAATAGCCATTTATCCACCCACAAAATGTCACCATATATTTTCCAATTACTGGATCATATTGTACTGACCCAACCAAATTTAGTCCATTTTATTATTTTGGGTATTTAGGTTAAGACCCAAGAGAAGAAAAAAATAAATATAATAATAAAAATAAGAAAAAAAATAAAGGAGCAAGGGGATAAAAAAATGGGGCAGGAGGTACGGAAAGGAGAAAGAAAAGAGAACGACTCGAAAGGTTATAAAAAAAGGGGGAAATAAGAAATAATTAGGATTGGGGTATTTCTCTCACAATCTTATCTACCTATTCCTTTGTATTGAATAAGTGGAACAAGAAACCATCAATTGAGGATCAAGTGGGAGCAATCTGTGAATTTTTTCAGTAAAAGAAGAATCTTAGGTGAGTGATTGTTAGTTATTTTTCAATACATAGGCTAGCTTTTCTTTAAACTTGAAGAAAGATTTAGGTTAATGACATGGTTGATGATAATTTATTTTGATGATTGGAAGGGTCAATTGATTATTAGAATTGTTTCGAATGGATTAGAAACAAATTTATGGAGATTTTGGTTGTGCATGGTAGAAATCGGAGAGTAACAGAAGGCACGAATCGAAGAAGACGATGAATCGTGTTTCTGGGCGTAAATTGATATAATGAAAGTTTAGGTCCTTTAGGTTTGGAGACGGGTTCATCAACACCTAATAGTTAACAATGCTACAACTTAGTCACTGGAAGTAAAATGCTGAACGATATGAGCGGGTTAATCACAGTATCAGTCCCTAAGGCTTCTAACACTACTTCAGTGAATTCTTAGATTCCAGAAGTGTTCGTTTGGGTCACTGTCAGCAAATGATTTTGAGTTATTTCTTGAATTGATTATGTTTTGACATAAACTTTTACATAATTATTTTAGGCGGCTAAAGAATTATTTTAGGAGTTTGAAAGTTGCATTTTGAGGTAAGTGGCTACCACTATTCTAAAAATTAAATTGTTTTGATATTTTGTGTGTGTGTGTGTGTGTGTGTGTGTATTATTTCTTCAAAGTGCTAAGTTTTCCAATTTAGTAATTTTTCAATATTTTGATTTAAAGTTATTTTGTATTAAATAAATTTTTAATCAGAATAAGAGTTTTTAATTACAAGTTTTATTCTGAAATTGTTTTCCAAGTATTTGATTAATTTACTTGTTTATCTACTTATTCAAATTTTATCTTATTTATGTAATATATTATGTTTGATTAAATAAGCTGGGATCAGGTATGTTTTGATTGTGATGTTTTGTACTGAAATTTTATAACAATCGTAGTGCTCTGAATTTCTGTTCTAACTCCGTTTTGGTGGGTGTTGGTTCTGTGCCCGTACTACTGGGAAAGTGTAGTTTTGGACCCTCCACGTAGGGTATTTTATTCCGTTCTGTTCCGCAGTGCACTGTTTTTAGGACTAGTCTTTTAGGGCGCTCGATCGTTGGCAATTCTTAGACGATTCTGGATGCACTATAGCGGTTTAAGTGTAGTCACAGTGATCACCCCACCCACTCTGCTCTGAAATTCTGTTATGCTATTCTGCTCTGAACTGCTCTGTTTTGGTTAATGATTTTATTTACAAATATTATTTGCTCAGCTCTCAAAATTGCTATTACATTGATTATGTTCTGACTATTTAAATATCTTCTGCTAAAGTTTATGTTATTATTTTTACAAGAATTGTTTTTTTCTTGATTGCTATATATTTTGTATATTGTATTTCTGTTTTCAAAATCCGCCACTTACTGGGCATTCGTGCTTACCCCGTTTTCACCCCCTCACACAGATCAGGAGTAGTTCAAGTTAGCTAGCGAGAGCGACTACAAGACCAACAGCAGTTCAAGACAATTAAAATTATTTCGTTAGTACTATTATTAGAAACTTATTTATGTTTAGAAAATTCTTTGGATTTTGTTTCATTCTTTAGAGCTTTAATAACTTATGGATTATGTTCCAGTTTCAAGAATTGTAGTTGCTCTGCCACTTATTCTCATAAGAGAATTTTATAAGCTCAGAATTATTTGGAATATGTAGCATTGCATGCTTAGGATAAATTTATTTTCTTAAGTATGCAGCATGTCATCGTCTCGAGACTCCTATGGTGGGTTTTGGGCGTGACACATATTACTCGTTTCAGCCACATTCTTTGTTGTGGTGCTTCTTGGTTGTTTTATAACTTGGTGGAAGTACAAGGTAAAGGATAAACAACCAAAAGGAAGCAAGATTAAGAATGGGGATAGATGACCATTAATTTTGCACTAATTTCTTTACCAACCCTACAAAATCAATAGAACAAAATCGAATATACCTGAGCTTCTGATACTGGGATTCACCGAGCAAATGGCGAGAATCGGAGACTCCGAGGATGAGATGGGGCAAGAGATGAACGCACAAAATGAGGACGGTGAGGGCGAATAACAAAGATGGCGAGCGAGGAGTGCGATAAACGAAGAACAGGGGAAGGAGAGACGGTGCGGGCGGAAAAAGAGGAACGCTAGAGGCAGAAAATGAGATAAAACCAGGGAAGTGAACCAGGAGAGCAAGAGGTGGTGAATACGAAGGCGAACGACAAACGGCAAGGCTAGAGGGCAGTGCGCAACAACTAGATCGAGAGAAGGCAAGCTGCGGTGAAGACAACCGGGGCGAGAAAGGGCTAGGCCTGGTGAGAAAGGGCTAGAACTTACACATTTTAGGATCCAATTTTTTGATTTCTTACCATAAATTTCCCAATTCTTTTATTTCGTGTTCAAATAATCCCAAATCTTAAATTACTTTACATTTTCACCATTATTATAAATCAACATTTGAAACGGTCATAACGAACCGTTTCCAAGTGAAGCGCGCATCATACAATTGAAGCGGTTTTAAGTGACCGCTACAACCGTTATGCTTCTATGAGCTTGTATTTTTGTAGTGTGATGTTTAACCATTTATACAAAAAATAAAAAATCAAGTGCAGAAAGTCAAAGTAAAGTTTGAAGACTAAAGAGAGCAAACAAAAAGACTAGGTACTAAAAGTTCAACCATTGAGTTAATAAATGTTAAGGGAAAAAGAAAAAAAGTAAAATAAGCCAAAAATTTATTTGTGCAGATCATACAAAAAAGAAGGCAAACTATTGCAACTGAAATTTTATTTCAGAAAAGAGAAATAATATACAAAATTTTATAAAAATAAGTAAAAAGTCATATTTCAGTGACAAAAAGTGAGATTTAATGATCAACAAATAGAAAAAAGTAACAAAAAACAGTCTTTAGATGAGGAGAACAAATGAAAACACTCTTGGTATTAATGGCTTAACGATTAACTGAGTAAAAGAAAACAAAAAGATTTGTCAGTAAACAAATCATGATGGCTAAACTTTTATTTTAAGAAACAAAAGTAAAGACAAGAAAAAACAAGTTAAACAAAATCACTATGGTTGATTAGGAAAAAGCAACAAACCATGTGACCAAGGTTTTCCTTTAGAAGATAGTAAATAAGAAAACCACAAACAAAGTTTTAGGACCAATAAAGTAAATGAAAAATTTTTGTTATTAGGAGCCAATTCATTTTAACTTAAGTTAATGTAATCCAAAATGGCTTATTTTTTTATATCTTTTTTACTCCAAATCAATTTCATTTGAAAGCCAATATTATGTAGGTGTAATAATCCATTAAGAATATAATTTTTATAATCTCATTAAAATTTTTTGAATCTTTATTTTTAATGCCTAAAAATAGAAAATTTCACAAAAATTTAATAACACTATAAAATTATACTCCTTCCATTTCATAAAAGAACCCTTTTACTATTTACAGAAATTAATTTATAATTTTATTTATTTCAAAATTTATTATAAAAATATGAATATTTTACATGAAAATGAAATTTTAAAGATTATAGTTTCTAAATATCATTTTTAATAATTTTTTTTCAATACATATTAATATGAATATGTTAAATTCAAACTTTAGTCAAAAAAATTAAAAGGGACAATTAATATGAAATAAAGAAAGTACTTTTAAATGGATTATTATATTTATATAATACTGGCTTTCAAATGAAACTAGTTTCTAGCAAAAAAACATGTAAAAATAAAAATAAGTCATTTTGTATTAAGTTGACGTAAGTTAAAATGAATTGGCTCTAAGTTTAGGAACTAAACTAACAAATAGATAACAATTAGAGTGTTAAATGAGAAAGAGCCAAATTTCAAGGACTGAAAATGTTTAACCGAATGAAACATGACTCAAATTGAAATTGGAGAAATAATGATACAAGGTCTAAAAAAAAGTGATTTCCTTGTAAAAAGGGACTGAGCTTCAAAAACAAAGTGATTACATAAAAAAAAGGATGAAAATGCTAAAAAAACCCCTAAAAAAAACACTGTGCATCAACAATAATTTTGTTTTGAATTTATAATTAAGTAGTAATAATTGGCACGTCATATTACTAACGTATATGACACTTTTAAGCAAATCTAACTTGATTTCGTGATATACTAATGTACTGTGAATGAGGTTTATGGTGTCTACGCATTGTGGTGGTTCAATCCATGTCAACATTAAACATAAATATAAACAGTGGTGATCACTGACAAAGAAAAAAAGTTTGATAAAAATGAAAAAGAAAAGTAAGAACTAGAATAAAAAGTCAAAGTAAAATTTTGGGACTATGAGAGCAAAAAAAAAAAAAAAGATTGTAAGTATCAAGAGATAAACCGTGGAGACTAAAATATTTTTTTTAAAAAAATAATATGAAAAGGTTAATAATATAAGATAAAGAGTAAAATTTCAGTGACAAAAACTGTGGTTTAATGATTAATAAATAAAAACCAACAAAAAATGGTCTTCAGGCCAAGAGAGTAAATGTAAAGATTTTAGGAATTAAAAGCTTAACCATCAACTTAATAAAGGAAAAAAAGAAAATAAATGAGAACATTAGCTAAAATGAATTAGCTTGAATCATATAAAAAAGTAGACAACTCATAGTGACTAAAGTTTTATTTTAAAAAACAATCATAAAAAAACCAACAAAAAAAGGTTAAACAAAGTTATTGTGGTTAATTAAAAAAAAAGAAACAAATCATGATTACCATGATTTCGCTTTAAAAGACAATAAATAAAAAAAGAATAAAAGAATTAGAGATCAAAAGAACAAATAGAGACGTTTGGTAACCCTCACATCAAAGCGGACATTTTTTGTAATAAATTTTAATAATAACAGTCTGAAACAAAACACGATATGTGCTTTGAAACAATACATTTTTTTTAATTAAAAAATAATTCACTAAACATTTTTATCTCTTATTAACTCAAAATATAATTTTTAATATCGATGGAAAATTTTTCTAGAAAAATATACTTCCAAATTTAACAATTACGGACCAAATTACTTTATTAAACTATAGAGCTTGAAGTACATAATTGATGCTACAAAACTTAATAATCAATAATAATAAAAAAAAGACTGAAATAGAAAACTATTTTTAATATATGTTTATCAATTAACAGCTTGACTATTAAATTAATAAAGGTAAAAATAAAAGAAAGTAAATAAAAACTGACTAAAGCCGAATCGACAGTAACCAGGCCAAACGTAAGTAAATTATAATGATTAAAGTTTTATTTTAGAAAACAACAATAAACAAAATCAACAAAAAAAGTTAGGATTAAGATTAAAAAAAAGGAAAAATTTTTTGTATTAAGGATTTAAAAATAGATTTAATAAAGATAAAAAATGGTTTAACTAAAAATTAAATAAATTATGGTCACCAATGTCTTACTTCAAAAGATAGTACATAAAAAGCAGCAAAAAAAAAAGCCTGGGGGCCAAGAGAGCAAATCGAAGATCTAGTTAAATAGTTATAAAACTCAAGGACTAAAATATAATGTGGACATAACTCAGAACCTAAAATAGAAGAATTAGAAAGTTAAGGACTGAAGACACATTTTTAATTGAAACAAAATATGAAATAAACTGAAATAGAGAAAATTGCAACAAAGGCCCTCAGAAAGGTGAGCACCTTGTGAAAAGATGATTGAACTCAAAAAGAAGCAAATTGCATCTGAAAAAAGCCAAAAAACAAATAATAATACATATGCGGAACTGTTCATCTACAGTAATCACTGTTGATGAATAGTGAAATCTATTCCTCATTGAAAATACAGTAGAATTACTACATGCTACAGTGCTTCCCTAATCAATGGAGAAAATACCTTACATGATCTACCAACACTAAAAGATTGTATAAATTGTACATATATAAACTCTTTATCTTTTTAAATTGTCTTCCTGAATGATTATTAGGTAGATGAAGTGATAACATTTAAATGACATTAATTGTTTATTAGAAAATATTTTTTTACCAATTACTATTTAAAATAGTGCAAAAAATATTTTCCCTAACAACTAATGTCTTTTATCAATATGAAAATAAAATCCTAAAATTTTGTGATCAAATTCCAAGTCAAAATCTTCCACTAAAACTAAGTGAGCTCTTCATTTTTGCTATTTGCCATTACCGTGAAAAAACACATATTTGGAATTGGAAGACTACACACAACTAGTGGTGTACAAAGGTTGAGAAAACCTGAAACTCAATATGAATCACATCTACTAGATTGGGTGGATAAAAATATATCATGGATTATAGGTTGGTTTCAAATTTGGAAGAACCATTGATTTTTGGGTTGGTTTCAGTTTCATCCATACGGAACCAACTTGAAGTAGAACCAAAGCTTAGTTATATGTATAAATATATAATAAAAATTATAAGATTACCAAATTGCTCATTATTTATATGTAGACATGTATATTTAGATGTGTAAATTAATAAATTGCTCATATATTATATAGGAACATGTACATTTAAATATGTATATAAAAAATCATAACATTACTAAATTGTTTATATACTAAAAACATGCATATTTAAATGTGGATTAAGTTTGTATTATGTTGAATATTTCTCAAACTGGCTGTAGATGTAATTTTATTGGATTATGAAGTTATTAATTGTTATATCTAAATGATAGGAATTGAAAATCCTGAAAACTAGAACCAGAAAAACCAACCCCATGAATTTGATTGGTTCTGGTTCTGTCTGACTTTTGGTTTTTAGCTTGAGTAAGATTTTTTTTAACCATTACAAATTCGGGTTGATTTTGTTCCCTAGAAAACTAAATTAACAGAACCATTCTTAACTCTATACACAACACATGGCTCCAAGCCTAGACGAGAGGCTGGCATCAAAATGGACCCAAAAAAATCTTTATATCAAAATCTTTATCTTTTTTCCTATTTTTTGTATATTAAAATATTTTTAATTTTTTTTTCTAATTATTCATATTTTTTTGAAATATATATCTTTTCAACTTTATTAAGCTTATGAAAGACTATTTTTATAAATTGCAATTATACTAGGCAAAAGGTAACATTAGATAAATATGTAACATAACATTAATAATATTTACAATAATTTGTTTAATTATAGTTAGCTAATTTAAACTGCACCATAGCAATTTTTAGAGGTTTTAGCCTGTCCAATTTTTTCATAATTATTTAATATTTAAAAATATTATTTTTTATTTAGAGAAAAAAAATAATTTTAAAAATTTTATTTGAATTTTTTGAAGTAATGATATATATTATGTTTGATTACAATTATGTAAGTTAAGTTTCAATGATTATGGGATCAAGCAAAGCATGTTTTACTTATGTTATTGTGCTAATATGATTTTATGGTTTTTATGGGCTTTTGAATTTCTAAGTTCAATAATATGAATTTGTATGATTTCCTATGTTTTAGTAGGAGTAGGTTTTTGCCTGACAACTACGAAAGTGAAGTTCATGACCATTCCTACATGGTATTATGTAAATATATTTCAAAATGTGTTGTTCAAGGCTAGTCTTTTTAGGCGCCTTACCGATAATAATTCTTAGTTGTTCTATGACATTATGACATACTGTAGCAGTTAAAGTGTAGCTATTGTTATTACTACCTCTGTCCCAAAAAATAATGAAACATATATTTTTTTTGCCATCCCGAAAAAGATGAAGCGTTTCCTTTTTGGAAAGTTTTTAACATTTAATTTACTTTATTATATACCCTCATTTAAACTTTCACTACAAAAAAATAATTTTTTTTTATAAATTTTCATTAAAACTCTTAGAACATAAAACTGCAAAAGGAATCTTTTCTTTGTGATTATCATTCAAACTCTCACTTCACATAACCCAAAGAAGAATTTTTAAAATCTTACTTTTAAGGGTAAAAATGGAAAAAAAAAACATCATAAACTATACACACCTTAATCTCCATGCTCAGATAAATGCATCATCCTTCATGGAACAGAGCTAATATTATTATTTTTGTATTCAGAAGCATTTGTAAGGTATATTAAGGTTATCAGAGTTTACCATGGAAAGTTGCGGGCCAATCAGCTTGCTTCTTAAGATATGGATGACTTCAAGTAGCAATTTACAGTATTTAGTACACAATGCACCTTGCTATTTACCCCTTTGTCTCAAATTCTTTACACTATTCACTTTTCAGTAATTAATCTATGATTTTTTATTTTTAATATTTTATTATATAAATAAAAAAAATTATATATAAATGATAAATTAAGACCTATAGTTTCTAAATATATTTTTTAATTTTTTTCTAATAAACAATAATATGAATAAATTCAAGTCAAGCTAGTTGAGAAAGCCAAATAAAACAAAGAAAGTGGGATAGAGAGAGTATTTATTATGATAGAGTGTATGCAGCGGTTGAGGTGTAATTATTATGACATGATATACAATAACCATTAAAGTGTAATTATAGTAATCATCCCACTAACTATGTTAAGAAATTTCATGTTTTATTATCTGTTTTGAACTGCTCTGTCTTTGATTATTGGTTAAGATTTTATTTTTTTTTTTGCAATGGTTTATGATAATGCTAGTTATATTTATTTCAGACTCTTGAATGATTTTTTTTATTTTCATAAGTTATGATTATTCTGTAGAATAAATTTCCATCTATTTATATATTTATCATATTTTCCAATTCTGATTTCGTATGATACTTTAATATTTGAGAAATTTTCAAAAGCCCTCATAATGTTCTGCCTAACCTACACTTATCTTTTTATTTCTAAAAGCCTGTAAGTACTTACCCCTTAAATCGTAAGTTCCATCAAACTCTATTAAGCCAAAAAAAAGGGGAAAAAAAAGTCATCTTTTGTATTGTCCTTCTCCATCTAGGGAACCTGACTTCCTAAGCTTTTACATCTAACAAAATAGCCACCATACTCAACTTTACAACTTAGCTTCTAAAGTTTATGGGATCAAATTAATGTGTTTTGGAATCTGAGCATGACCCCTTTTTAACCCAATTGTGATTTGCCCCTAAGGTTGCCCATACTTACAGTGTCTGCCAGTTAAGGGATTTGTACACCTAATAACCGGGCTTTAGGGGGACAGCATTGCACGGGCCAATAAAGGGTGACCCGGAGGTTTGATAGGGGCTAGATTAGGTGGATCGGGCGGAAGGGCTGTGGGGGCAATGTTGTTGCTCGTTAGCCGAAGACTAGCCATGGTCGACCAAGGCAAGGGGCAGCCGATTCTCCTTCATGAAGCTAATTGAGGATGACTGTAAGAGTTACTTGAGATACACGCCACATGTTGTATGTGTTGTTTTGTTTCCTTTAGGTTTCTTATCTGATAAGGTGTATATCTTTACTCTAGTTTGGATAGGAGCCGAATGTATCCAGTAGAGTAGGACTGTAAAGAGAAACAGAAGGATTTGCCGCACACATAGCCTCAGTGAGGCTTGATCTCATTTATACCAGTGTTCTAGATAAATACAAGTGGTTAAGTGATAAATATACATATGCACAGAGATAATCAGAACTAATTATACATATTTATCACATAAGGAAAGAGTCCTGCTTGAACCAGGTTGAGTTCCACGTGGACTGAACTTGTGTTGTACATTGGATAAGTGTGGCGGTCTTTTCTGTTCTTCAACAGGCCCCGTCAATCTCAAGGGTCGTGAGTGAACATTGAGATTGAACCTCAATCTGTGAAACGACTGAGACGCAAGTGGTTTCGTAAGGATGTCAGCTATTTGATCCTTTGTCGACACAAACCGAACGTCAAGATCTCTTCGAGAGACCTTTTCTTGAACGAAATGAAAATCAACTTTGATGTGCTTCGTTCGAGCATGGAAGACTGGATTGGCCGTCAAATATGTTGCTCCAATATTGTCACACCACAATATAGGTGCCTGAGACAAATAAATTCCAAGTTTTTTAAGCAAAGTTTGTAACCAGGTGAGTTCAGCAGTAGTATTAGCTAGCGCTCTGTATTATGCTTCTGTACTGGACCTGGACACAGTTTGCTGCTTACATGAGCTCCAAGATAGTAGATTTGATCCAAGAAAGACAGTATACCCACTGGTTGATCGCCTATCATCCGGACACCCGGCCCAATCGGCATCTGAGAATGCTGTAAGCAGCGATGACGATTTTCGATGAATCCGTAGGCCGAGGTTGGTGGTGTGAACCAGATAATGTAAGATTCGTTTGACGGCAGTCCAGTGAGCAACTGTGGGAGCTTGCATAAACTGGCAGACCTTATTTACGGCATAGGAGATATCTGATCTAGTCAAGGTGATGTATTGAAGGGCTCCAACAGTGCTCCTAAAAAGTGTAGGGTCGGAGAATATCTCCCCTTTGTTCCGAGAGAGTTTTTCACTGGTTGACATTGGTGTAATCACAGGTTTAGCAGCCATCATCCGAGTTCGAGCTAGCAAGTCCAGTATATATTTCTGCTGAGAGAGTACTAAACCATTTTTATCATAAATGGCTTCCACACCAAGGAAGTAGTTTAGTAATCCGAGATCCTTTAGTGGAAAATCTTGTTGAAGAGTATGAACCAGCTTGTAGATCAGTGAAGGGGATGATCCAGTGAGAAGAATATCGTCCACATAAATTAGCATATAGATAACCGCATCTCTTTCCTTGTAGATAAACAACGAGGTGTCAGCCTTGCAATGAATAAAGCCAAGTTCAAGTAGCCGAGGACTGAGTCAGGAAAACCACGCCCTTGGGGCTTGTTTAAGCCCATAAATGGCTTTATGGAGCCTACAAACATAACCAGGAAATGTAGGGTTAGCAAACCCAGGTGGTTGTTGCATATAGACTTCTTCAGTGAGAAGGCCATGCAAGAAGGCGTTATGTACGTCAAGTTGTTTGACTGGCCAGTTCTGAGAAGTGGCGATGGAGAGGACTGTGCGAATTGTTGCCGGTTTAACTACTGGACTATAAGTCTCAGTGTAATCTACTCTATACTGCTGCTTAAATCCTTTTGCCACAAGACGCGCCTTGTGGCGCTCAATCGTGCCATCTGCTCTTCGCTTGAGTTTAAATACCCACTTGCAATCTATAAGATTCTTGTCTTTCTGCGGAGGAACTAGAGTCCAAGTTTTGTTGCGGATCAAGGCATTAAACTCATTATCCATGGCGTCTTTCCAAGGTCGGGACTTTGCTGCTTCTGAAAAACATGTGGGTTCGGCCATGTATTGGGGAGAGGTAGCAAGATAGGCTATAGTGCCGTCAGTAAATCTCTTTGATTGGCGAATATTATCACGAAGTCTTGTTCTCATAGGATGTTGGACTGGAGCAGGCGGTGAGGTTGAATCTGAGTCAGGTGAGATCGGTGTTGGGTTTTGTTGTGGCGGAGTGGATGATGGTACAGTTTCTGGCTGTGTGAGTGGCTCGGGCTGTGTGAGTGGCTCGGGAAGTATGAGCTGAGGAGAGACTTGGTGCTTTGAAGGAGATGGTACCTGATCAGAAGTCTGAGAAAATGGAAATTGTGATTCATCAAATACCACGTGACGAGAGATATAGACCCGACCTGTGGTCTTCAATAAACACTTATAACCTTTATGCTTCCCGCTATACCCAAGGAAGACACATTGTTGAGAACGAAATTGTAGTTTGGTGGAGTTATATGGTCTGAGATACGGCCAGCAAGCACAACCAAAGGTTTTTAGCATGGTATAGTCAGGTTTGATGTGAAACAATCGCTCCATGGGAGAGGAGTTCTCAATAGTTGGGGAGGGCAGTCTATTGATTAAGTAACAGGCTATATAGAAGGCGTCATCCCAAAATTTAAGCGGCATAGAAGCTTGAGAAAGGAGTGACATACCAATTTTAACAATGTGACGATGCTTCCTCTCTGCAGCACCATTTTGTTGGTGCGTATGAGGACATGATATTCGATATTCAATACCGATAGATGTAAGGAGTGTGTGAAGTTTTTGTTATTCTCCTTCCCAATCTGTTTGAACTCGTTTAACTTTCCTGTCGAGCAGAAGTTCAACATGCGCTTGCCATTGGAGAAATATTTTTTCAACGTCAGATTTTGATGATAGAGGATAGAACCACACAAACTTACTGAAATCATCAATGAAATTAACATAATAATGATCACCATTAATTGAAGGCATTGTAAGTCCCCAAACATCTGAGAAAACAAGTTCCAAAGGATATTTAAAAACATGAGAAGAACGATGAAAAGGCAATCAGTGACTTTTGGCTTGTTGACAGGCATTACACATGGGAACAGCTGGTTGCTTCAAGCAAGGAAGCTTATTGTCATTGATGATCTTGAAAACGGTGGAAAGTGATGGATGACCAAGCCTTTTATGCCATTGATCAGGGCTAACTCTCTCACCAATCAGTGCTGAAGAAGAATGATGAACAGAGGTAGGCAATTGGTAAAGGCCGTTCCTACATGGTCCTTGAAGCAGTCTTTTCCTCGTGGCCTGATCCTTTATAACAAAATAATGAGGATGAAATTCAAGGAAAATGTCATTATCACGAGCAAGTTTGTTGACAGAGATTAAATTCTTCTTGATATGAGGAACATGAAGGACATTGTTAAGATGTAATGATGAATCAGAGGTATTGATTTGGGAGTAACCAACATGTTTTATCGACAAACCTGCTCCATTGCCCACTTGAACCTGATTAGGACCATTATATTTCTCACTGATGGTGAGGTGGTTCAAATCAGTTGTGATGTGGTCATTGGCCCCAGAGTCAACATACCAATTTGGATCAATTTGGTAAGAAGGTATGGAAGCCATTCCTGCAAAGTGATTGTTGTCCACTTGATAGGAATGATCGAACCTATGGTGGCAAGATATAGCAGAGTGGCCAGGTTTTCTGCATACTTGGCAAGTGACCTTAGGGCCATATCCAATGTTGCCTGTGTTTCGGAAGTTGCCTAAGTCTCGTTGATTATTTCTGCCACGTCCTCGGCCCCTTCCTCTTTGATTGTAGTTTCTTCCTCCACCTCGGCCTCCATTGTTATTTCTTGTGGCCACGTTGACAGATGAGTTCGCTGTATTGGATTGCATGAAGGAGTTGTTGTGCTCCAACCTGAGTTCATAGCTCAACAGGTAACCATATAAATCATTTAGATTAATAGGTTCTGGCCTAGTAGTGATAGAAGTCACCAAATGATCATATTCTGAGTTTGATCCAGCAAGAATATAGGAAACAATTTCATATTCCTGTAGATGCTGCCCAATAGCAGCAAGAGACTAGACCCTTAATTCGCTGGAAATAGTCGACAATGGACAAGTCTTTCTTCTGCATGGTTGAGAGTTGCAATCGGATTTGCATGACCCGTGCATGAGACTGTGATGAAAACATCCTTTCTAGAGCAGTCCACACCTCTCTAGATGTAAACATAAGAACAACGTGACTAAGAATTTCTTCAGTTAGAGAGGAAAGAAGGGCACTAAGCAACATTTGGTCTTGCTGATACCATGCTTGATATGCTGGATTGACTGCCTGGGCAGTGCCACTTGTTGAGTCTGTCACTTGTTGAGTCTGTCATCGTTTCTTCAGAGATCATTTTGGGAGGACATTCAATGGTTCCGTCTACATATCCCAGTAGGCATTGTGCTATCAAGTATGGAAGAAATTGGGCCTTCCATAAGATATAGTTGTCTCTAGTAAGTCGGACATTGAGGAGATGACCAAGATTCATGGATGGCATCGGCAAAAGAGGAGGAGAGGAAAGAGGGTTGGAAGAGATGGCTGAGGGGGAAGAGATTGAGTTTGTACTGAACATTGTTTGACGTTTTAGTCTGTTGGCTCTGATACCATGTAAAGAGAAACAGAAGGATTTGCCGCACACATAGCCTCAGTGAGGCTTGATCTCATTTATACCAGTGTTCTAGATAAATACAAGTGGTTAAGTGATAAATATACATATGCACAGAGATAATCAGAACTAATTATACATATTTATCACATAAGGAAAGAGTCCTGCTTGAACCAGGTTGAGTTCCACGTGGACTGAACTTGTGTTGTACACTGGATGAGTGTGGCGGTCTTTTCTGTTCTTCAACAAGGACTACATCTCTTTTCCGTGTATATATGTTCTTCCATGTACATGAGTTTCATATACATGAAAAGTCAGACGTTGTTGTCTTCTTCATGGTATCAGAGCAGGAAAGAATCTAGAGTCAAACCATGTCAAAAAATCCACCACAAAAAGCTTCAGCCATAATCCTTTTCCAAGATCCTAGTTCGCCGTATTTCCTTACTTCAGCGGACTATACGTGTTCGTCCCTCGTTCCCATTGTATTGGATGAAGAAAATTATTCTAGATGGAAGCGCTCAATTCTAAATGTTCTTTGAAGCAGGAACAAGTAGACTTCGTCACGGGAAAGCTGTCAAAGCCAGAAGAAGGTGAAGTGGAGATCCCTGCTTGGAACAAGTGCGACGGGTTGGAAATGTCATGGCTGATGAATTTGATCAGCCCCAACCTACACAATTCAATTGCTTACCATGATTCGGCGTACCAGATGCGGTGGGACCTCGAAGAGAGATTGAGCCACGAGCGCACGAGCTAAGAAGGGAGATAATGTTGATGAACCAGGGCAATTCAAGTGTTGTGGCCCAATACACTAAACTAAAAGCTTTGTGGGATGAGTTAGATGCTTTCTCAGCAATTCCTATTTGTACGTGCATTGCAACAAAGGAGTGGCTAGCCGAGAAAGAAAAGGAACACCTACACCAGTTCTTAATGGGTCTGGCAGCAAGTTCAAGACCATTCACTCGCAGATTCTAGGGACGGAACCTGTGCCTTCCTTGAACCGAGTCTATGCCATGATGGTGGCAGAAGAGAAGCAGCAAGAGGTTACACGTTCTAGCAACTTGGAGTCAGCAGGGGCTATGGCTGTTCAAGCACAACGGGACAAACCTAAGGAAAGGCAACACAAAGAGCAATCAAGGCCGAAATGCTCACAATATGGTCGAATGGGACACATAACAGAGAAATGCTGGAAGATCATAGGCTACCTTGAAAATTGGCAGCCCAAAAGGAGAAGGAAGGCAAGTAAACCTAGGAGGAACACGTGTGTTGGTAAGCCAACAGGAGGACGTAGCACCAGTAGCAATCCTTTCGGCCTGACAAGTGATCAATTTAATCAGCTTTTGAGTTGGTTAGGTAAGAACAAGGATGCGAATACGGTCGATTTCGCAGGTAAGATTACATGTAATTCCTTTTCTAGCCCTAAACCACAAAACCCATGGATCCTAGACACAGGAGCCACACACTATATAACCTTCCAAAAAAATTTTTTAGCCGAAATTGAGTCCATACCCGCCCAAAAGGTTTACCTACCGTTTGGTACTGTTAAGACAAGTAACATGCATGGAAAAGTTTTCTTAAATGACCACCCAACCTTAAAGAATGTGTTGCTTGCTTTAGATTTTAATGGCAATCTTTTATCCGTACCCAAGCTAACCCAAGAGCACAAGTGTGTTGCCTTATTCTTCCCTGATTTTTGTGTTCTCTAGGACCAAACCTCGAAAATGCTAATTGGAGGGGTAAAAGAGAAGGGGGGCTCTATCATATGAGTATGAAGGAGAATGGCTCGGTTGGCCTTAGGGCTTTCATTGAAGGAACCAGCTCTGGGTCTATTGTGTTGTGGCATCGATGGCTTGGACATCCCTCACAAGAGCGCCTCATCACCATAACCTCCCTACCTCACCTTGATACCAAGGGTGTTTGCAAGGAATATTTAATTTTTCCTTTAGCAAAAGGCACAAGGTCATCTTTTCCACCTAGTAGTAATCTAGTTAGTTTTTCTTTTAACTTGGTGCATATTGATACTTGGGGACCCTATAGCATGCCTTTGATAAGTGGGGCACATTATTTCTTTACTATCCTTGATGATTGCACAAGGACAACTTAGACTTTTTTTTATGAAGAGTAAGAATGATACTCCAACGATTTTTGAAAATTTTTTTAATCTCATGCAAAATCAGTTTGGGGCAAAGATCAAAATAGTTAGAAGTCACAATGCACCGGAACTCACTGAAGGTTCTTTGTCAATTTTTTTACAAATAAAAGGGTATTCTAAACCAAACGTCATATGCAAGAACACCATAGCAAAATGGGATTGTTGAAAGAAAGCATCAGGACGTCTTGAATGTAGTGTGTGCCTTTAGATTTCAAGCCCACCTACCCGTGAAGTTCTAGGGGGAATGTGTCCTCACTACAGCTTACCTCATAAACAAGTTGCCAACAACCAAGTTAAGGGGATGAACTCCCTATGAGGCACTCTATGGTAAATCACCCAAATATAGCCACCTTAGAGTTTTTTTGGCTCATTATGCTATGCTATAATCCCTATGCATACAAAAGGCAAACTTGAAGCTAGAATGCACACATGCATTTTTGTTAGGTACCCCATGAACCAAAAGGGTTATAGAGTTTATGATCTAGAAACTCAAAACATTTTCACCTCCCATGATGTCAAATTCTATGAAAATTTATTCTCTTTCAAAATGCAAGTCGAGGGTTTAGAAAAATCCTTCTTTAACAAAACTAAAGGACAAGAAAATCAAGGTTTCTTCCTGGAGGATGAGTTACAAGTTCAATCACCAACAGAACTGACGGTCCAACCACAAGAACCTCTGGAGACCAGTATGAACATGGATCAACAAAGTACCAATCATACTCTACAAGTTCTGGAAAGGTGCAACACAAGGGAAAGAAGAATGTCAACGTACTTAAAGGAGTATGATTACAGCATCCCTTGAATGAACATCCACTCCAATGCAGTGTCTTCATCCTCAGGTACTCTTTATCCCTTCTCCCTCAACCTAACCAATAAATCTTTTTCCATGCACCACCAAACCTTTTTTGCAGCGGTATTGACCGGGTTCAAACCTAGTTCTTACACTGAGGCTCCAAGGACTCACATTGGCAACTTGCCATGCAAAAATAGATTAAAGCACTTGAGGTGAATCATTCATGGGATCTGGTCCCAATCCTGGATGGCAAGATGTCCATAGGCTACAGGTGGGTATACAAAATTAAACAAAAATCTAATGGGAGCATAGAACACTACAAGGCTAGGTTGGTAGCTAAAGGATATACCCAAGTTGAAGGGTTGGCTTACAACGAGACTTTTGCACCTATAGCTAAACTTACAATCGTAAAGCGTCTTCTAGCTGTGGCTACTTCTAAGATTTGGGAGCTCCATCAACTTATCATTAATAATGTCTTCCTTTATAGTGATCTCCATGAAGAGATCTACATGGAAACTCCACTAGGATACCTAAAAATGGGAGATAATCATATTTGTTGATTGAAGAAAGCACTCTATGGCTTGAAGCAAACATCAAGAGAGTAGTTCGCCAAATTGTCAAGTGTGCTAAAGCTCTATGGGTTTCACTAATCACATCCCGATTCTTCATTGTTCACTAATTCTTTCAATGGCATTTTCCCAGTTGTCTTGGTTTATGTTGACGATATGGTCATTCTAGGAAACTATACCGAAGCATGCAGTAAGTTGAAAGATTTCCTTAGCAGCAAGTTCCATTTTAAAGACTTAGGGTGTCAAAAATTTTTCCTTAGATTAGAAGTTACACAAAATCAAGATGGAATTTTTGTGAGCCAATGAAAATATGCACTTGAGATATTGGATGACACAGGATTAATGGGAGCAAAACCAAGTCCAACACTGCTAGGGAAACAACATGATCTTACTGAAGCAGCAGGACCAAAGCTTGTTAATCCTTCACAATATAGAAGGCCTATAGGATGGCTTTTATACCTCGGCATCACAAGGCCGGACATTGCCTATGCCACCAATATCCTTCGCAAACACATGCAACAACCCATCGCCAAACATCATGAAGTAGCATTATGAATACTTCGGTATATCAAAAATGCCCCGGGGCAAGGTTTGTTCTTTCCTCGTAATAATGATCTTCGACTAAAAGGTTAATGTGATGTAGATTAGGGTGCTTACCACACCATAAGGTGTTCAATTACAGGCTATTTTATGTTGTTTGGTGATGATTCCATCTCGTGGCGAACCATGAAACCGACGACTGTGAGTCGATCCTCGGTCGAAGCAGAATATAGGGTGATGGTTACAGCAACAAGTGAACTTATGTGGTTCCATGCCCGCCCTACTCAAATATTTATCACTTGAACATTCGAGCCCATGCAACTCTACTGTGACAATTAGGCAGCACTTCATATTGCAGCTAATCCTGTATTCCATGAAAGAACAAAACACATTGAAATGGATTAACTTTTTATGTGGGAAAGAATTTAATCAAGGATCCTTGAGACACGATACATTCCTTCATCACTTCAACTTACAGATGTTTTCACTAAGGCTTTAAGTTTTGACGTTTTCTCTAGACTCATACGCAAGTTAGGCATCATGAACCTACATGCTCCAACTTGAGGGGAGATGTAAGAGTTACTTGAGATACACACCACATGTTCTACGTGTTGTTTTGTTTCCTTCAGGTTTCTTATCTGATAAGGTGTATATCTTTACTTTAGTTTGGATAGGAGCCGAATGTATCCAATAGAGTAAGACTATATTTTTTTTCCGTCTATATATGTTTTGCCATGTACATGAGTTTCATATACATGAAAAATCAGACTTTGTCATCTTCTCCAATGACCTAGCTGTAAGTCCACAAGATGGCTATCCAATTGGGTTGAACTGAGCAGAGGAATGATCAGATCAGATTTGGGTTCGGTCGTTGCCCATATTGTTCTGGAAGCTCTATTGTATCAATTGCTTCACTGGCTTTTTCTTTTTATTCATCATTGCTTCCTTCTCAACCAAATGTTCCTTTTGAATTCCATACATAATTGAAGAAGTTGAAGGCCAAAAAATTGGTGCAGAACACGTCAAACTCAGACTTCATGCAAAGTTCTCAAAAACTTGTTTTCCCTTGTCCACATTCAATACCATTAATGTCATGGGGTGAGTTTTTGTCCAATTCAATGCTCAACCAAGATAGGGATCATGTGTGTCCAATTCAATACATTAGCTGAAACTTGGGTTTACACATTTTAAGGAATTTGGGACAATTTTGCAGCTAATTTTATACTCTAAAGCAATTGATTCTTTTTTCTTGAAAAAAAAAGATTAATAGCATGAAAAATTGCATGTCAACCAAAAACTTGATCAAAATGGAAATGACCAAACTTCTTATTAAATCTGTGAACTAATAAGCACCTAAGAACCAAACTTGCAAAAAATCATGTTGACTCTCTACAAAGCACAAGCCTCGTTGCCCTCTATAAATCCACCAAAATTTGTGAATTACAGAAGAAATGAGAGGATAATTGTGACAAAACCTAGCAAATCAGTTATATGCCAATTTTTATAGGGTCATTGTTTCTCTACTGAGAAGACTTGTGTGAAAGCTAGTTTATCCCTTTCTTGAATTAATAGTAATGATGGAGTTTATGCTTTAGGGGGTAAGTGTAGGTTTCTAAAACTTAGGGGATAACTGCAGGTTAGGTTAAACTACAAGGGGTTTTTGAAAATTCCCCATAATATTTTTTTACCTAAGACTTCTTAACTTATGATATTCCCATGAGAATATTTTTTTGCTTGACCATATATAAAGGAGTAACTCGGACAAGGGCTAATGTGAAGTAATTATGAGTCATTTGCAACTTATCAAAGTTCTCGTGGCTATTCTTTTTAGATTTTATAGTTGAAGGACTTCTTCATTTAGTCAATTGTTTCTAATGCAACTTTAATCAACATCCTTATTCTTCTTTACATTGTTTAACTTGGTCCTTATCATTTGTCTCCTACACTTTTAACAACTATTACCATTAACAAACAATTTCATTAGTAATGCGATTTTGTTTACTATAGCCTCACATACTTTGAGAACATTTTAATTTGCTAGTCATTTCCCTACTAAATGTTACATTTACCACAAAAACGTTTTGTTTCTTTACAATTGATGGGGGCTATTGTCTTGTTTCAAACATATGCAGATTGTTTTACACACTCAGATTTTTTGGTTTAGTTTATGAATACTCCATGTTCTTTATGTTTAGCTTTTATAGTACTACAACTACTGTTTTTTCTTGGGTAAATATCAAATCATCATTAGAGTTTTACTCTACAACAATACTAGTGTATGTGGTTGTCAAATTGAGATTCCACGTGAAATTGTTTTTTTGCTTTACATGAACTGTAATTGTAGAATCAGATTAAAATCATTAATTGTAATAGTAGAATCTAATTGAATCATTTTATCTATCTCTCATTATAAACCTGTAAGATTTTAAAATTTAAATCGAGATTTTGACAACTTCTATATGGCACTATAAAAAGAAATGTTGCATTGTTTTATCCTACAGGTGGTGTGATTGTGACTGCTATACTGGTATGACAAATAAAAAAGTTGTTTTTTTTTAATTTTTTCTTTTACTTGCTCAATTTTATTGTGATGTTTTATTCCTCAATTTCTTGTCTTTTATTTGTGCAAACACTTTGTTTATTATATGTATGAATTTATTTATATTTTTACTTTAGCCAATAATTACACAAGCTCACAATGTGTTAGATTTGAACAAAGAGTAATTAAACTAGCTTTGTGATCACTAATAAAATATATATTCCACATTTATTGAATAAGAACACCAAATAATTGAAACTTAGTATGAAATTTTAAATATTGAAAGAGAATTCCAATAAGGTTACTTTAGGAAAAAAATGAGGACAAAAAATGAATTTTAAGCAAGTTTTCATAATTCAAATTATTTAATGAAAAATATATATTAGTAGAAATGTTATTAGTAGTTTTCTTCCAAGTTTAATCATACAAAAATGTAGAATATATAAACTAAGTCACCGCACAGCTCATGCCTAAAAAGCTAGTATTACATATTCTATGAACTATTTTTATGTTTTATAAAAATGATGGATAACCAGCTACTTGTTGGGCTTTTATGATCACCTTATTTTCTCCCTCACATAGGTAGCAAGAAACATAAAGTTAGCTTGTCATTAAATGACTACAAGAGCTCAAGGTTTGAGATTGTCTTAAAGTAAGATTAACTATACACTCTAAGGTTAGAGATATTTTGTACAATATTTTAAGTTATAATTGCTCTATCACTCGATATCAATGTCAAGTAATAAGTCTGAATTATAAATTATGGTTATTTGAATTTATTTGGAATATTATTTGTAGCCTTGCATGGTTGAAGGAATGTAATCTCTTCAAGCATGTGCTATGTCATTGTCCGGAGACTTCAATAGTATTTTTTGGGGGTAAGACAATTTATTCAACAAATGTTAAGCAATTTTTTTCAACAATAACAAAGATTTTATATTTATAAGACGATATACAACTAGAGTGCCAGCAAAGAAAATGTCAAATGATTGCATGAAAATTTGCATTTATAAATTTATTATATTATTATAAAAGGGAAGAAACTAGGGCTAGGTTGGGTGTTTTTTGGATTCGAGTTTAATATAAGTAGGATCGATTTTAGTCTCGGGTTTATGTTGGGTTTCAATCCAAACTTGGGTTAACCAATCATGTTTGTTTTGGTTACTAGTATATATGATAAAATCACTTAATTAGTTGAATTTTTTGTTCAATTTTAAATTAGAAAATTCAATTTTTGGTGAAATTAATTTATTTTTATTTTTTATTAATATGTTAAATTGAAAAATTCATAAAAATTTTCTTAATTATATTCTGAAAAATTTGCTATGATATCCAACTTCTGTTGTGAAATTACTACGAAATATAATTTTAGTCCACTATTACTTTATTGGTAAAGGTGGCAAAATTTGGCCTGACCCAAAAACTTAGACCGACCCATTCGAACCTAAACCCAGCCTGACCCAATTTGACAAAAAAAGTCAATGACCCAAACCTAAACCCGATTAAAGTGAAACCCGAAAAAGACCAAAACCCATAACCTAAACCCAGAATAACCCAAACCCAAATTGGACTAAACTCGAATTGGCCCGAGCCTGAAATGACCTAAACCTAAAACTGACCTGGCCCAAACCCGAAAAGGCCAAAGTCTAAACCCAATAAGACTCAATTTCTAGGATTTGTTGAATTAGCCCATGACTTTATGAGATCATCAGATTTTGCCTTAAAAAACTGTCAGATTTACCCCAAATTCTCTATAGTTGACAAATTTGTCCCAAAATTTTCAATTTTGCCTAGAACTTTTTAAAAATCTTCAATTCACACCTAAACTCTTCCATTTTACCTACACTAACGTTAAACAACCTCTAGGTCTCCAAATCAGTACCTAAACTAAATTAATTCTTCTTTTTACCCTAGATAATGATTATAAATTCCTAAAAAAATTATAACTTGAAGTGACAACATAATTTAAATGTATCTGATTCTATCAACTTCTTAAGTTCTAAAATGACCGAGTTTATAGTTTCATGAATAGAATTTGCAAATTTTTAAATTAGATATTTTTATTAAAATAATTATATATTAATATATTTTTATCTAGTTAAATTAAAATTTTTAAATTATTTTTTATGCCTAGTATTTTTAGTTATGAGGTATCTAAATTTTAAAATTTTCATTTTAGTCACTAAAAAAAATTGCGACATGGGTTTCTAAACTTTTTAAATATTTGCATAAAAAATCAAATTCTTGAATTTAAATTTTAGCAAAATCTAAATAAAAAATTGAATTAATCAAGTTATTCCGCTTATTCACCAATAACCCGATTAGACCTGAATATGAACCCGAAACCCAAATAACCCGACCTGAAATTACCCGAGACTGAAATTGACCTAACCTAAATTAAATCTGAACCCAAATAAGATTGACTCGAATCCAACCCGAACCTAAAATCTACTCAACCCGAAATCAACCTGAATCCAAATAACCCGACCTAAACCCAAATTGATTATAACCCGACTAAATCCTAACCTAAATGACTTGACCCTACCCAATTGCCATCCCTATTTATTGGTGACTAGACTGCAAAATTTCAAAAATTTGGATGAAAATGTAAATATTTGAAAAGTTTAGGGACCTATGTTGTAATTATTGTGGTCTAAAATGAAAATTTTTAAAAGTTATATGACCTATTGCACTATACTTTAAAATTTAGGGACCAGTGTTGTAATTTGATAATTGCCTACCAAGATGATCATTAAACTTACTATTACTTAAGAACCCAAATATGAAACTTATTAAATATAAAAGTCTTTAAATATGAGGCTTACTACACATGGACGATCCTAAAAAAAGGAAGTGATTAAATATTGAATTTTTCAAATATAAAACTTATAAAATATGAAAGATAGTAAAAGAGGAAAGTGAAAGTTTAAGGTAAGGTTAGAATTAATTGTTAAGATTTTATGATAAGGGTTAGGAATAAAATTAAGTGTTAAGGTTTAGGGTTAGGATTGATGGCTTATTGTTATGGTTAAAGCTTATGTATATGGTAAAAGCTAAGACTTCAATTAGGGTTAGGGTTTAGGATTTAAGGTTTAGGGTTTAGGGTTTAAGGTTTAGGTATAGTGTTTACAGTTAGGATTGAAAGCTTATGATTTGGGTTAAGGTAAGTGTTTAGGGTTATTTAGGTTTAGGGTAAATTAAATTCAAATTCAATGATAAATAATTATAAACGAATCTTGTAGTTATCATTCCTACTAATATAAGACAAGAACATTACTAACATGAGGTAGGGCAGGAATACTAATACTAGTGAAAGAAACAATTATTAAAAATTTAATTTGACTAGATAAAAAATACCTCAATTCAAAACATTTGAAATTCAGTGAATCAAATTTCAAACAAATAAGAGAATCATATTAATTAAATCAAATTTCAAATACCCTAATTTAAAACAACTAACTACATTAAATTAATATTGTATTTACCAAATAAAGTTTATGTGGCAAACTTGAAATTTGAAACGCAAATAATCAATCCAAGTATCCAATAATTCAACAAATGTGTACGAGAATATCAAAAAAAATAAAAATAAAAATGGGCGATAGCTAAAGTTTTCCTTAAATGGATCATTGCTACTCGATCTGGATTAGATGATGTCCAATTTAACTACTAGATGAGACCGAGTGTGTCAGTTATATGCTTTAAAAGAATGTATAAATAAATACCTAAATTATTAAATTCCAGAAGACCTCCATATAAAGTATATTATTTTGTTAATTTATTCTTCAAAGACCCCTAAATAAAAAAATATTTTTATAGTATTTTAAAGTTTCTTAAATTGTATAGTCATAATTGATGTGTAATTTAGATAAGTAAGCAATATATAAAAAATAACAATTTTTTCTCTGCCAACCTTATACTTATATTGATTTGGGTTAAAATCAACTTATGTCGGTCTAGTGATCAGAAAATTTTGGGTTCAAGTCCGGTCAGTCTCGGATGTGAGTTATTTCAGGTTTAAGTAATTTTAAGTTCGGGTAATTTGAGTTGGGTCATTTGGGTTCAAATTTTCTCATATTTTATTTTTATCGGGTTTAAGTTCAAGTTAGATTTAGTACAGTCAGTTTCGGGCCGTTGATATTTTTGGTCAAATTAGGTCAGGTCTGGCTTAGGTTTAGGTGGGTCGAGTTAGATTTTGGCATCTCTACTATATTTGAATAGAATTTTTTTTTCCAATACTTCTAAAGGAAATAACTAAACAAGAAAGCTACGCAAAGTAGAAAAAGCTACTATGTGAGCATCAACGATGGCTGCCTGTCAGACTTCAACATGTTAGCTCTGCTAAACTTGGCCACCAGCACGCGAATATCCATCACAGCCTCACAAACTTGCAGATTGACTTAGGAATTGTCGGCAATCTGCGAAAAGCCCTAAAGGCAATGGGTTAGGATTGCACAGCACTAAACAAAGCTGCCTTAATCTTGATTTGCTGCCTACAGGGGATACCCTCCAAGCTACAAGTCTTGGCTGCAACATCAATTTTAGACTTGGGGTCCCATTCTCCATCCACTCTAAAAATCACAAGGGTATCCTAACAAGAGAAATTTCCCTATTGCTTAAAATTGAGTGGAACAGGTGGTGTAAGCATGTTGAAATAGTTGTGCTTCACATCTTGAGCCTTTTGGAGATCTCTACAATGAGAATCCCATATTCCAAGAACCTGTTTACCGTTAAAAGATGAATTATTTAAGACAGCTGAGTTCCTACCAAGCCAGATATGCCAAAGAGTGGAGATCAAGGTGTCCAAAGCAGCCAGAAGGGAATCCTGTTTAAGATCGCAAAATCTAGTGGTCCAGTTCCTGAAGGTCTAAGTTCCTTTAGGCATCAAAAGGCCCTAGGTCTGGTTCCATATAGTGATAGAGTTAGGAAATCGAAGAAAAAAGGATGAGTAATATCATCAACATCCAAACCACACATTACACACACAAAGGGGAACTGGCCAAGTTTTGTTTAAAAAGAGCCTCTTTAGTAGCCAAGGCATCAAAGCAGCATTTCCATAAAATCGTTTTGAATATATGAGGAATAGATGCTGCCCAAATTTTGTGTAGGAATTTCTGAATAATTGAAACCAAAAGTTCCATTGCAACATTAAGAATAGAAGAAGCCTAAAGAGACACATAACCAAGTTTTGGTTTATACGTTCCATCCTCAAAAGAATACCAAATCAGCTAATCAGGCTCCACAACACTCCTGTGGACCAAAGTTGTGATACGCCTCACATCCTCAGGCCAGAGATCATGGGTGAGGGTTTCCATGTTCTATTTTCTGGTATTAGGTAAGAAAATCCTCGACCTTTGATAGAGACAAGGTATTGGGAGGAACAATTGCCTTTGTTGGAGCTGAGAATGAGGAAGACCTAAGACCCAATAGTCATGCTAGATGTCTACTGATCGTCCATTTCTGATAGTCCAACAGATGAGGTTCCAGGAACTTCCTGCCAAATGCAAGATTTCTCTATATAAAGGAAGGATTGCTCCCAAGATAGCTTTCAAAAGTGAGACCCCTATCCCATATTTTGCCGCCAAAACCTAGAAGACCAAAGAGTCAGGACTCTTATGCATGCATGAGCCACGAAAAGGATCTTGCCAAGAGAGCCTGATTAAATCAATGAAGTTCATGAATTCTGAGGCCTCCAATGCCTTTAGGTAGAGTGACAAGAAATGGATCTCTATAATGGATACCCTCCCTTGATCCACCCTCTTCCACCAAAAACAAATCATTGATCTAGTGATCTTATCACTCACCGTCACCGGGACATGAAATAAAGATGTAATACAAAACCGATATAGATGAAAGGGAGGTTTGTATCAGGGGAAGATGGCCCGGTTGACTAAGAAGCTTGGTTTTCCAGGCAAAAAGTTTGGCTTCAGCTCTTTTAGCAAGGAAGTCAAATGAGGCTGTCTTGGACATGTCACAGTCAAATGGGATGCCTAGATATTGAGAGATGGCATTATTGACTGGAAATGGTAGGATTCTGTGAAATATACGAACAAATCTTTCTAGAAGATTCCTGCTAAAGCACCATTCTGATTTATAAAATTTTACTTCCTGCCCAGCTGGTAGATGGTAGAGATTAAGAGCACTCTTCAAAGCATTGGCGAACGTAAGGTCTGGGTGGAAAAAAAATCAAGGAATCATCCACAAAGAATAAGTGGTTAATGGGTTGACCCAAAATGCTCAACCAACTTTTGATCCATGATGTAATCGCCCGCGCTATACTTCTAGGCCTCTGTCAAGCAAGATCATAAACAACACAGTTGCAATTGTTCCAAAGGAACCATGCCGTGACTAGGATTCAAAGCAATAGTGCCTTGTCCCCATATAGGAACAACTCTAATCCTTCATGCCAACCATTTATGCTAAAGGGAATTTCCAGGTCTAGAAACTATCTTACCTGAACCAAGATAGGGCACTCGAACAGCAAGTGAAGTCCGTTTTCATTGGACATTCCACATGCTAGTCATTCTGATCGCACCTCCAAGCTATGCCAAAGCAGATTATCCCTTGTAGGTATAATTTTGGAACAAGATTGCCAAAAAAAAAAAAGAGTTGAACCCCAGGTGGCAGAGAGAGCTTCCAAAGCCAAACCTAAAAATCCAAGTGAATATAAAGGTTCTTACCTAAGGATAATGCATATACGACATAATAGGCCGTCTTCACAATGAATTGACCACTATACGTCATTCCCCATGTCAAAATCATCAAAGAACTGAGGAGAAAACGGAATGACTTTCACGACTCTGGCATCTGAAGGGCGAGCCTAGGCATATACTATTGCATGATTTGATTAAAAACAAGAATAATATATCAGATGATCACCAACTCTCTATCTTTAGTTACCAAAATAGGACAAATGATAGGCTTAGGCATTTCTCCCGATAGTCAATGATGTTGCCAAATATAATTGTTTGCTCGATTCCCAGTTCTCCAAATGGAAGTAGCCTTAAGAACCTCCTTTGCCTGCCAACAATCCTTGGAAGATGACAGAATAACCATTTGGCGCAGAAGCCTATAAAAATGCGAGAAGGGAAAGTACCATCCCTTCAAAACCCTAGTAGCAAAGGACATGGGATGTTGCATAATTCTCCAAGCTTGCTTCGCTGGGAGGGCCATGTTAAAAGCTAGAATGTACCTAAAGCCCAGCCTCTCCAGCCTGCTTCGATTCTGTCCCACCCACGCCCCAGGCAATTTTCCTCTCTTCCATATCCGATGACCTGAAGAATCAAGAGGATAATGACTAAGGTTTATAAAATACTTCAGTTAGGATAAGAATGTAACTCATTAAGTGGGTTGGCATGGCCTACACCACTGATTTAATCAAAGATACACTAACATGCCTGAGATAGCAATGAAGCTTTCCAATTAGCTAGCTTTTTCTGAACTCTTTCAACAAGACAATTGAACTGAACCAATTTCTTCCTTCCTAGAAACAACTAAAACCCAAAATATTAATCTACTTTTAAGCTGGTTCAGGTCTCAACTAGGTACATAGTCCTGTCACGAGCTAGCTAACAACTATTGGGGCTAAAAATGATGGAGGATTTTCTTATATTTACCATATGACCTGAAGCACATTCATACAGCTTCAACAGAGCCAATAAGTGTTCTACCCTTTCTTCCTTTACCCATAAGAATAGAATGCTATCATCTGCGAATAATAAATATGACATTATGAGGCCATACCTGCTAATTGCTACACCTTGAATTTGCTGACTCTATTATACTCTACAAAGTAATGCTAACAATCCTTCGGCAATGAAAAGAAATAGAAACGAAGATAGAGGATCCCCTGGTGTAAACCTTCTCTATGGGAAAAATTGCATGGAAGGTTCCCCATTCACTAGCAGGGAAAAAAATATGTCAATTCTATGTAGCTCATCACCAGGTTGACACATTCCACCCCGAAACCCATCTGGCGTATAATCGCTTTCAGAAAGCTCCACTCCACCTGATCGTATGCTTTGGCCATATCGAGCTTTAATGCTAAAGCACCCTCCCCTGACATTAAAATGTTAATATAGTCACATGTTTTGAGGACCACTAAGTCGTTATTAGTGAGTAACCTACCAGGAATGAGGGCACTTTAGTTTTTTTATATTATTCCTAGTAATAGGCCCTTTAGCCTATTCACTATCACCTTTGAGACCAATTAATACACCACATTACAAAAGCTGATTAGTATGAAGTCAACCATCGATGCCAGGTTGCCCACTTTGGGAATTAACACAATGTAGGTAAAATTCAAGTCCATCAAAATGACACCATTTTTCAAAATGGCTACAACATGTGCCAATATTTCTGAAAAAAAAGTAGTGGTAAGCCTCTGGCCTGGCGATTTCATAAGGAACATTTAAAATAAAAATGTTCAGACCTCCTCTGCTCAGTATGGCCTAGTTCAACAACTTTATTCACATATGGGAAGATTTCCTCAAAGCAGGACGGGGATGTAGCACCCCAAAAGCTGGTCGAAGTACCCCATTGCTTCCTTCATAATATCCCACCAGTCAACTAATGCCATTCCGTCTGCTCTATAAAGGTTGTGTATGTAGTTACGTTGTTTCTTCCCAGAGGTGGTTGGATGGAAGAAACAGGTATTTTAATACCCCTCTTTCAACTAGATAACCTTCACACATTGGCTCTAAAAATGTTCCATTTTCTTGTACAGCAAGCTAAGTTCTCTCTCCAACCAAATGACCATTGCAACGGACTTATCATTAATAGGCAACATCTACTCCTTCTCTTACTCTTGTTCTATTTTTTAAGCAGTGAATGAATAATAGTGTTATTCCATCTCCATTCCATAAGTTCCTTTTTATAAGCCTAAAATTTATCCAAGAGAGAACCGGCTCCTCCATTGCTTAAGCTCCCCTTGATAACCTCTTCATACTCTGGCTCCAAAGACCACATGGACTCAAATCTCCAATATTCATTTCTGAAACAAATACAACTTGCCCAACAGAATAACCTAAATTTCATCATGATCAAAGCATAGAAAGGGGCAGTCTTGGACAAAAGGCTTTCGGGAATAAGTTTCTCCATACTAAAGTCACTAGTCCCCTATTCAACTATTTGTGCACTAACACCCTTCCAAAGCACATATGCTTTAAAGTGAAGTTCATGCCATGGTACCCTAGATCAATCAAATTCTCGCTCGTTACTGCCCCTTGAAAACCTTCCATCTGTGCCTAGGATCAGGGTCGACTGCCTTCACTTTCAGATGAGCAAAGCAATTTGTTAAAATCTCCAATGACTAACCAAGGTAGTTGCTCCTACCTTGGAAACTGCCATAGAAGTGCCCATGGCTCTGATCTCAACTCATGCTCCGGGTGTCTGTAAAAACGTACAAGATGCCTAACCATTCCAATAACCAAAACTTTCACGTTGATAAGGTATTTTGAATTAGATAATAACTAAATATTCTAATCCGAGTGCCATGACAGTGCCAGACCTCTTTTTCTTCCATCACAAGAAACTGCAAACCCGTACTGGAAACCTAAAGTCTTCATAACCCTTTCCATATTGGATGAAGTTGTCATGGTCTCCATAGAAAAACTACATTCGAGGTTTTCCGATAAATGGCCCTCCAAAGGGCATGAACTATCCGGGCAGACCCTAGCCCCTGATAGTTCAGACTTATTAGAATCATTGCTGATGGAAGGGCAAGCCATTGCTCAGCCTTGCCTGGAATAGATTCTCACTACTCATTTTTGCTTTGGTCACACGAACATCCACTCCCTTTTCTAAATTCATATTTCTCTTCGATGGGGTTAAGGGTCTTCTAATTTGCCTATTTTATCATATCTAACCAGTGCCTAGTAGGAGTGCCATTCTGACCTCTCGCCATCCTCCTACTCTTGCTAGAGCTCACGATCTAACAAGAATGGAGGGGCAGGGTACCTGAGTACTTGATGAGCCTACCCATTTGAGAAAGTGAAATGACCATGTGGGGGGTTAGCAACCATGGTCTTCACCAGGGATGCCTCCAAAAGTACAATAGCTTCGACTACCTTAGGAGCTAGTAATGCAACCAATCACCATACTAAGACACACCCCCTCCCAAGCTCAACAGTTAGTTAAGGCATTCTTACCTGACATGACCTAGTTTCCTGCACCAATAGCAAAACTTCAGTAGGCATTTATACTTCAAATACGATTAGCACCACCCATGATTATCCTCCACCATCAAACCCTGTTTAAAAGGCCGAGATGTGTCCATTAAAACACAAATCCTCAATGAAGGCCTTGAGCAACTCACACAAATAACCACCCCAATCCTGCTACCTAGTGCTTTCAACACATCTAAGTTAAGGATCTTTCTACAGTACCTAGGCAGGTACATACCTTGGCTTAGGTGGCATAAATGTGGCAGTCCTAGTAGGAATTTGACCAAGTCAGATTTATTTTGGTAGAATTACCATAGAAGTCCTTAAAGTTTTTAATTGAACAAAAACCACAAGGAAAGCTTATTTGTTCAAATACATTATAATATCAAAGCTAATTTTATTTACCGCCATCATTGTATTCTGGTACTCTTTAAAAAGCTCGACAGAGGGAAACTTTCCCGACAAGCTGTGCCTCATGATTCCTTCCTCTTCGCGCTTACAACAACTCCCAGGTGAAACCTCCGATCCGTTGTCGCTCCTGGCCGAAAAACTTCCAATCCCCGGTGACAAATACTCCTCCGGCGATTTGTAAACCAAAGACGGCAACGCAGCAGGAGCTGTCCTCTGAACCAACGCAAGGGGCCCGCTCTCGGAGACCTTGAAGCGTAAGAGTGAGCCTTCTTCTGTGGGCCACTGTAATGTTGAGCAGAAGGAGGAGCGTAACGGTAGATTTGGTGAGTGTTCTTAGAGTTTTGAGGAGGCGAAGGGTAGGAGACGGGGGTGGGCGGTGATTGGTAGTTAGGGAACTTGACGGCGACGGTGCTGCGGTGTTTGGTGGAGGAGTAGGAGGCGGCAGCGGCGTCGATTACGGCACACAATGCGACATCATCTAGGTCTTTGTCGTCCAAGGAATTCAAATTTGATGAGTTCATTTTCCCCATTTTGCTCTCCTGTTTCTCCTGCTGTTTTTATTGGTAGGGTGGCTGAAGCGAGAGGGTGATAAAGCAGTAGATCTGGCTCGAGAGGATCTTACTCTTATACCATTAAAAACTTTAAGGACTTCTATGGTAATTCTACCAAAATAAATCTGACTTGGTCAAATTCCTACTAAGACTGCCACATGTATGCCACCAAAGCCAAGGTATGTACCTGCCTAGGTATTGTAGAAAGATCCCTAAGTTAAACCCCTCAAAATGAGTGCCCATCACATGGATCCAAAACACTACCCGGTTGGACTAAAGTGAAGATGGATGATGCCTTTGTGCAATTGTTGCATAACAATGATTCTATTGTTGAAAAACCATGGTCCATTCTGAAAGACAACAATCTTATTGTCTTCTTTTTCAAAGCTTGCAATAACCAGATTAGCACTTGGATGCAAACTGGTTGCCCAAAGTGTGAAAGCAAACCGGAAACACCAGGCCTTTCATAGTGCATCCATAAGGTGGCCAACATAAAACTACCTTATCAATAATACTTTCAACGCCAACATGAGATCGGCAAAACCACTACATGAAGCATCTAACAAAGCCAGATGGCAGGACGTTTCTTTGTCTGTCGTTAAGCTCATAGAAGCAAAACATTTTTTAAGTGAGTCCACGTTGAACGATGGAATAAAGATGAACATGAGAGATTGTAGCAAATCCTTTATGGAGTCAAAACCAAAGCAAACCTGAAAACCAATAGTAGAATCGATTGAAAACACCGCCCAAAAAACCAAAGTTTGGTTGAGAAAGGAATCCTAGATGACAAGGAAACCAACTCTCATAAAGAGAGAAGAAACCCTAGTAGAGCAGCGTATCAACAATTTTTACTTTGCCTAAAGACTAATTTCTTTCCTTTTCAATTCATCTCTACATATATTACCATATTTTGACCTCACAAAACTCTGCACCAAGCTAATTTAATTTTGTCATTTTCTCTTATAAAAGTTGGATGGTCCAACTTTTTTACTTCAGTTTGTTTTTTTGTTTAATGGTTGCTATTTATTTTTTACTTTTTATTTTATTTCATATCATTTGTTTGTTTGTATGATTGTATGATCAATTTGTGGATCCTTCAATTGTATTCTAACATATGCTACTTTTCATTTTATTTTGTAGGTTTTTAAATTTTTAGTTTATATATAAGTTTTTCCTTTAATCAACTTTATAGATTTGCTATTTTAATATTTTGAATCATTTATTTGTTTCTATCATTTGGCTGATGCTTCAATTCTATTTTAATATATGCTACTTTTCATATTCTTTTTGTTGGCCCAAATGCAACCAAGAGGGGGGTGAATTGGTTGAATCCAAAAATCACTGAAAATGAGCTTTTAATCTCTTGAACCAAAATGCAATTCAATGAGATCAAATAAACTTATTCTATCCAGAAAATACTACCACAATTATCCTAAATTTTGCTTTGAAAACTTGCTTTGAAGTGTTTTTAAAAACAAACAACTTCAACCAATGAATGAAGATAAATCACCAAGCAATAATCAAGCAAGTAGAAGGAGAGAAGCTTGCACACAAGGATTTACAGAGGTTCGGTCTCTCCTCTTGACAGCCTACTCCTTTCCTCAAGTTCACCACTTGAGAGTTTTCTTCTTCACTATAAATCACAAGAGTACACACTCCTTTGGTAGTTTTCTCCACCACAACCACTCACTAGTTTTCCTAAAGGCTAACTAGAAACCTTACCAACACCCTTTCCTTCACTAGTTTTCTTAGAGGCTAACTAAAAACCTCACCAACTCAATCTCACCAAATGGTGTTTACAAGGTTACAAAGTGGTAAGAACAATAGAAGCTCTCAAAGCTAGATAAATAAGTGAAAGCATAAGTTCTTGGCAAATATCAAGTTTAAGCTCTTTGATGATGGATTCTCTTTTCTAGTTGCCAAGAATTATCTCCAAGATGTTTCTCCATGTATTTATGCTCATTTGGAGGCCAAAGAGATGTTGAAGAACTGTTGGAATGATCAGAAAAGTCCCCTTGAAATCTGGTGAACGTTGCTGTCAATTTTAACAGGAAATCGCGTCTGTCGCTCAGTTTCACCCAGGTGAAATATTTTCACTCGGTTAAAAATTCTGTCTGATAACAAAATCCAAGGTTTGACCTCCAACGGCTATATTGGTAATTAATGAGCTGTCAGCACTTTATACACGTGGAAATCTAACGTGACATGAATTTATAATTAATTTTCAAAGATTTTTCAAATCAAAAAATCATGTGCAAGTTTGAAGTCAATGTTTCACCCGGTTGAAAATTTTTCATTCGAATGATTTTCTTGTCCAAAAATAAAATGCTCTCGAGTTTAAAAATTGACTCCAGTTTCATCCGGTTGAAAAAATTTCACTCGAATGATTTTCTTGTCCAGAAGTAAAATGCTCTCGGGTTTGAAAACTGGCTCCAGTTTCAACACGTTGAAACATTTTCACCCTGTTGAAACCATAGCTCCAGGATTTTCTTACTTCCAAACTTTCAAAGTTCAATGAATTTTTCTCCAAAATAATTTCTTCCTTCACAAGCAATACTTGAATCAACATAAATACTTCAAATATACTTATGAAATAATTTTCCTTCCAAAGATCAAAAATTTATCAATAAAAGACCAATGTATAAATCTTTAGGTAAAGCTTTGAAACACATAAAACAAATATGTTTTGTTATCATCAAAATCAAGTAAATGTAAGCCATGAATGGAACAAATCCAACAGTTTTGTAGACTCGTAACTTTTTAGTTTAAATATAAGATTTTACCTTCAATCAACTTCATCCGATAACCTTGGATTGTTATAAAAAATTTAATATTCAATTCTTATTTTACTCATAATCATATTCATTTTTATTTATTTGTTAAAAATGGTAGATCTTTATCAAGTGATTATTCTATGTATGGAAATAATTTTATCTATCACTGGGCATGAATGTGGTTTATTTCACAACTACTACTCTCCAACACTTTTTTTGCTTGGATTTTTTTGACCAAGAAAGATAATTATTCCTTAACAATTCAGGTACATACTAAGGAGAAAAATGTAGCATATAATATAATTAGTAGTCTCCATTTTAAATATGGTTTTGATATAAAGGATTATAATTCCAAGATGCTTTATTGTTATGTTTGTTTGTATGTATAGAGCATTACCAGATTTTGCTAGTTTGCAATAAGGGTTATGGTGCTTGAAATGAAGATATATATGGTTGATTAAAGAAGTTCTAAAATACAGCTCCTGTAACAATACCCCCTTTTATCTCCACTATTGGATTGAAAAAGAGTTTATGGTTTGGTAAAACCCCATCTTACAAACAAAAGTTTTGCCCATTTGACATTCTAGTCCTTATGATTTATTTTTTGTCTTATTTCTTTGAATTAAGAGTTAATTAAATTTCAAGAAAATTCAGCCTATTAGATATTAAAGATTATTGTTAAGATTTTTCTAGACTTTCACCCAAGTTGCGTATCAACCATAAGATTCACTATTGAAGAGAATAGGGTAGTAAGATCGAGTAAAATGTTCATAGAATGCTAGTAAAAATATTAACACTAATCAATAGTTACTAATGGCTGAAATTTTTAGAAATTTGAGTAAATCTTCTTCAAGGAGGTAAGAAGAAGAAGAAACTCTATCAATTGGATAAGTAAAAAAAAAATTCTTAGGCAATAATGATAAGAGACGTAGAAAAAATGTTAGAGAACTAGAATATTCCTAAAAGAAACAAATCAGATGTTTACCAGAAGGAAATTCTTTTATTTCAAAATGACTTATGTCATTAAAACGGTAGAAAGAACTGTTCCAATAATAGAAGAATACCATAAGTTTGAATTGTTTTCAAAATATATTATAAAAAATCATCTAGAAAATCATTATAGTTATTTACATGTTGGTCTTGTACAAATTGCTTTAAAACCTTTAACAAGAAATGATTTGAACACTTCTATGATTATTTTTTTAAGAGATTATAGACATAATAAATTTTTAAACTCTCTATTAGGCATAGTAGAATCAAGATTGTGTGATAAGCCAATTTCTTTTAATTGTCATCCAAACTTTATTGTTTCTCTGAAAGATCCTAATATCATGAAAGTTTTGACTGCAAATATCATGACTTCTGGTTTTGATATACTTAAAGGATCCTAGAATCTTGTACTTGTTTACAAAATTTATTATAAAATAATGACAACACAAATTGAGACTAAAGATTTAGAATTTGATACCAGAGAAGGAACTTTGTTGTTAAAAGCTAATATAGGAAAAAAAAAGTCATGTTGTTGTCCCAGAATGAAAGACCAATAAAACCTTTGAAACCTTAAGAGCTAGAAAGAATTGTTGAATTTAATCATGGAGAGGTTAAGATAAGGTTTAGTCAAGATAGGATCAAAAAGATTGATTTCTCAAAATTAGAACTGAGGAGACATCGATCAAGGATTTCTTATAAACCTTGTAGAGCTTCATGTTCTTAGGTTCCAAAATCTGACCATGAAAATTCAATAGGAGGAGTTAAAGAATCTACATAACAAGTTTCACACCCCTGTTTATAGAATTGATTTGGTTGTCTTAAAACAAGGTAAAAAATCTAGACATCAAGAAGAAGAGACCAAATTTTTATAATCACCCAATCTTTGTTTTGTAGACTTCCAACTAAATGTGTTGATAGAACCATTTAGATTTGACAGCCAAATTCTAAATGAAGATTTTTTGTTAGAAAAGAATAAGAATAAGAGAAAATGTTTTTTTTGTTACATATACCAAAAAAGATAGAAAAGAAATTAAACACCTTTGGTATAAAAACATCATGAGAACTAAAAACAATTTGAAATTCTTTCAATGGTTTACCCCGACAATAGTCTTGGATGAGGAACCACATTAGATGTATTAGAAGAAATGTGGTCTACATATAACACCAAAGATGAGAAAGAAATTACAGCTCCACATCCACCTCTACAGTCATAATGGGAGAAAAAAAAAAAAACATCTGCCTCACCATTTCAAATTTTTTATACAGACAATCCTAAGAATGCCAAGAACCCCGTAGATAAGAGAGATCTTCAGAATATTATAGAACATGAAAATTATATAAACCTTTACCAACAATCGATAGTAAACAAATGAATAGAATATAAACATCTTTAGGTAAGCATAAGTTTGGTCTTACAAAGACTTCAGTCTTTAAACCAGAACTTTTACAAAAACCTCAAAATCCCCAATAAGTTCTCCAAAAAAACTTCTAGAATTTAAATTGAATTCAAATGATAGAATTGCTGATTTAGCTGATTAAATAGTTAAACTAATAATTTGATTTGAGGATTTAAAAGAGTTTGTGGACAAAAAACAGAAAGGTCTTTAAATAAATGTTATTGGAAAAAATACAAGTATCCAAGAACTTATTGATTTTCATAAATTAGAAAGAGAGAATTTAGAACTAAATCATCTTCATTTTGAACGGAGAAGATGAGGTCCAATACAAGTATAAAAAACTTGGAATCCTATACTTCAAAATCATCTCTAATAGATATATTAAGCAATTATTCTAAACCATATGCTTTTACAGAATATAAATAAGATTCTATAATAGAGTGGAATATAGATGACTTATCAGAATACCAAAAAAAAGAAATAAAAAATGACAAAATTTCATCACGATACAGCACAAAGCAAAAATCATATAGATAAGTGAACCTGGTGTTGTAAATACTTTCATCACGATACAACACAAAGCAAAAGTCATATAGATAAGTGAACCTGATGTTGTAAATACTTTGCTACGTACTATTTTTTTCTCATTTATTGGTAGTTTAGAAAGTAAAGAAAGTAGAAATAGAGAATTTTTATTGAATTTGAGGTGTATAACTTTGCAAGATTTAAAATTGTACAAGGTTATTTTTTACCCACACGTTATAGCAGGTATTTTTTTTTATAAATTTATCATTAAAATAAATATCAATAATAATAACTTAAAAATTATAAGTCATAAATTTATGTTCATTAATTAAAATTTTATTTTATCAAAAAAATTTTAACTCTTATCAATTTAAATTCTAATTTTTAACATAGGTGAAAAGCTTATTTATAAAAATTCACTTTCAATTTTATGAATTATTGACTAAATTACTTTATTAAACCATAGAGATTTTCTTTTTACCTTTACTACATTAATGGTATCCAATGTTTTACTTTATAAAATAATACATCATATAAAAAAACAGAATACAAAATTGCGTTTAATCAATGAAAGGTTTAACCATTAATGTAGTAAAGGTAAAAGAAAAAGAAAAGAAATAAATTGACAAAAGTGGAATTAACCAAAATTATACAAACGAGGACAAATCATATTAACTAAAGTTTTGTTCAAGAAAACAATAACGAAGATAAACAACAAAAATAGTTTGGGGACAAAGAAAGAAAATGTAAAAACATTAGTTGTTAAGAGTTTAACCATTGGCTTAATAAAAGTTAAGAAAAAGGCTCTATTTTACTAAAAAAACAAACAAACCATGGTGAATTACTATAATTAAGTAGTTATTATGTTCAGGGACCAAAACACAAAACTGATCAAGCTCAGGGTCTAATATGGTAACTAGAAACAATGTAGGGACTGAAAATGTGGTTCACCAAAAAGAAATGTGAAATAAAATGACAGTGAGAAAATAGCAAGACAGACCCTCAAGAAAGCTACTGCCTTTCAAAAACCTGATCAAACTTCTAAAAGAAGCAATCGCTTCCAAAAAAAAAAAAGAGAAACGCAGCTATTGCATTAGCGCCACAACCCAAAGGGGCGAAATGGTAAGGGCACTGTAGTTTCCTGTAGAATAAATAATGGTAGCCTCACGGGTTTTAGAAGTTAGTGGTAATAAGGATACTTTCTTTACAAGGGTTTATGAAAGAAAAGATTGTAGATCCTCAATCTAGAAAGAAAAGTTTATGTAACAGCTTGCCAAAACACTTTGGTCAGTTAGTTATGGATCCTATTAAAGAAAAAAATCAAGGTCATCCCAACTTAGAAAATTATACTTATGGACAAATTTTACCTGAGATTAAAAAAGTCAGTCTAAAAATGTGTCATTAGATGAAATGCCAAAAACATCTTAAATGATAAAGATTAGCAAGAAGGAAAGAAATGGAAAATTTTGTTCTCTATTTGGTTATGATATCCTAATGCCATATTTTGAGTATGAATCCAAAAGACAAAAGAAGCATAAATCCTATAGAAAATATAGGAAAAGAAGATTTGAGAAATTAAAAGAAAAACCTAGAACATTGAAGAGGATTAAGAAAAAAAATCTAGAAAAGATCAAAAAGTATATTGGAAATGTGAAAAATTAGAACATTTTGCAAATAAATGTAAAATAAGAAAAGAATTCTTTAAGGATTGATGAAGGTCTTAGAAAGAGTTTAATGCAAATTTTGTTGAATAGTGACAGTGAGCCTGATAAAGAACAAGAAGAAATAACTTTTGAAAAAAGTTCTGAAGAAGTAAATATCATTGGACTTACGAATAGCTCATAAATTGAGTTATAAAATTGTGGTTCTAAATGTGGTTGTGATTCAGGTCGATTACATAATACATTTAATAATTTACAATTAAATATGATGCTCTCATATTGAGATTATGTTAAAGCTTGAGATGAGGTTTTTCACATCCAGAACAGAGACCATGAACATTCCTAGATGATTCTTTTCAAAACCAAGCAAAGAAAATTCCCAAATTGGTTTTTTAATTAGTATTTTGGAAAGGGCCTATTCAAAGACTCTTTCGTAGAGCAAGTCAAGATGTCCTTTAAAAGATTTTGTATGTTCCTAGAGCAATTTTGTAAGAAAGGTCAGAAAGTGTCTTTCCTTTATTTCTTCTTGGTTACAATGAACCATATTCCTTGGATTCATCAGTGGCACTATGAGAAACAAGGGGTGGATTTTGATACCCATTTTACTCCTTGCCTAAAATGTGTTTGAGAATCCAAGTGGTGGGACAAATGCGTCATTAATCAATATTTGCCCGAGAATATTAGATTTGATAAAATTGAAATAATTGAAGAACAAAAAAAAACCCAAACGAAGATTTTCTAGATGTCATGCTCAGCATGTTCTATAAAGGAGGTAAATTCAAAGATTTGAGATTCCTCTCTCAGTGATGAAGGAAAGAATTTTGAGATCTACCCAGAAACAACTCTTGCAGTAAAATAAAAAAAGCCTTGAATCCTCATCTGACAAGAATAACTCAGTAGAGCCCCAATAAAGGCATCTTCAGCTTAATGCCTTGCTTTCACGTGAATAAAGTAGGTGTCGGCAAAAACCAACTTGAAAAGCAATCAGCCCAAAATAATTAAAGCCACCACGAAGGCCAAAACGATTGAAGCACCAACCAGCCACTAACCAAAGTGGGCCTAAATTATTCTATTTTCTCATTGGTGAAGCCCTGATAATCCTTATCACCAATGACCAAAACCTCTGCTTATTTAAGGAGCCATCCTCTAGTGTTTTAGGCATCAAATTCTTCCCTGCTTTTTTCTAGTAGTCCATGTGTTGGACACCTTTGTTTTTTCCTCCAAAGTTTGCATTTTCCTATGTTGTGTTTACGTGGTAGGTCTGTACCTTTACAATAGTTATGTCAATCCTGTTGAAGTTCGGATTGCTACTTCAATAGTACAAGCTTGTAATCATCCCTTTGCTATTTGCTTATGTGTGGTAAACCACTTTCCATTAGTTATCTGTAAGTTTGTATTTTAATAATGTGTAAATTTTCAGTTTATGTTTTATTTGATATGTGATATGTATCTTTAATTGTTAAAGTTTTATGTTTAAAATACTTAGGCATTTTGGTATCAGAGCCAATTGCTTGCTTGTTTCTATGTGCATATTTTGAGGCTTAGGTCCTCTTGTGTAAAAAAATTGAAAAGTTTAGGGAAAAAGAGAAACCACCAGTATCGGTACAGTCACTGTACTTTAGAAAGGCCCATTGATTAGAAAGGCGATTAGAGAAGAATTATATTTATTCGTTTATGCTACTAGTCCATAGACAGATCTACATATATTACTATGCGGTCCATGGACCCTACTAAAATTTTTAATTTCTTTATAAATTGCTAATTAATGTTTAGATGGATCACACTAAAATTTGTCAAATAATTTCATTAATTTAAGAAAATAAGAAAAATAAAATAAAAAATTCAATTATTAAAATTATTTTTTTATAAATACATTTAAATTGAATTAAACTTTCACATTTTATTTTATAAATATGTTGTAGATAAAAAATTAATTTTATATGAACCCCGTAGAAAGAACTTTGTTGATCTGTTCATAGCCTACTAAAGTTGACGTAAATTTTCAGTTTTGCCCTACTTAAGAGTCAACACAGATCTTCATTGATCAACAGTTATTACCAAAGAAAGTTATAAATAATTTTTTTTTTATTTATGTAAATTCTAGAAAGCAATTACAAGGCTAAGTAAGTTTTGCTTATCTTCAACGTGAATCGAATATCTTTCTCTTTCGATTAGGCCATATCTTTTACTTTTTCGGGTACGAAAAAAGTTCTCTCTAATTAGAATATTGATCCTTAATTTGTTCAATTTCTATTCATTTGTATCTTTCATGCTTATATTATTCTATGCACAATTCTACTGTAACTGAACTTTTTATTGTATTAAAAAAATAATCTTGCTTGATTGAAAATACTTGCCTGTTGGGAAAAAATTCTCCTAGGTACAAACTCTATCTATATGCCTCTACTTGTGAGGTTATTAGGAAAAAAATTGCCCAATTATTCATCATGCATAGCGGAAAATAAACATGATTGAATAAGTATACAAAAATTTAATGTTGTTCAGCTTTTAATTAATCTACATCCATGAATGAGAGAAATTCACTCTATTAAAATACAGATATTACAATAGAGGTATACTATTAGTGCTCATTCTGGCCTACAGGTCCCCTCCACATTACTGATATATAACCCTATAATCTAACTCTTACACAATTATAAAATATGATAATTGTAAAAGGCTTCCTGTCTTACTCTTCTTCCCATTCGAACATCTCTCTTTTTTGAAAATTCTCAGATCTTGTCTATTTACCACATTGTTTTTTCTCTCATATTAAAAATCCTGCTAGAACATATCTTTTTATAGACTAACACAAACTCAAACCACATCAAAATAGGAAAACTATATCCTAAATAAATAGGAAAATTAATATCAAATCCTAAACAAATAAAATTCTTAATCTTCTTAGATTTAAGCCAATAAACCCAACAATCTTCACCTTGACTCAAATTCTAACAGACATGAGCACATGTGAGACAACCATGTAAAACGACTATAACCATGAATAACAAACACCACCAAAACAAGAACACAACAATGAACGAAAACAACCACGATCATCAATATCACGAGCATCAACATATACAAACAAAATCTTTGATCTTCAAATTTGTACTAAGCTGTCAATACAACGCGACTATCAAACATTCCTAGGATGATTCCTCAGGGCTCCACCACACTATAAACATGCAACACTTTATTACAACACAAATGAACAAAAGGATCCACCTAGGACGATTCCCTGGCTAGATTTCACCACACGACAAACCATCTTCAAACTTCATATAATCACTAACCCAATGTCGTCACTAATCCAAACGCTCCATCATTCCAATTATCAAACCATACACTCCACCATGCTAGAACTAAGTCATAAGTCAAAAGTACTAGCTGAAAGGCTGAAGCTGGTAATGCCTACAGTTATAGGTGGGAATCAAACAACTTTTGTATAAGGAAAACAAATCCTTAATGGTGTTATAGTAGCAAATGGAGCGATGGACTATTTGAAGAAAACCAGGCGACCTTCTTTGTTGCTTAAGGTAGATTTCCAAAGGGCCTTTGATTGCCTAAACTGGAATTTCTTGGATTAGGTTATGCACCAGATGGGGTTTGGTGTTAAATGGTGAAATTGGATTATTGCTTGCTTGAGCTCAAATTCGATTCAGTTGTGGTCAATGGATACCTGATGGAAGAATTCAAGATGGAAAAAGGAGTAAGGCAGGGAGATCCTTTTTCACCTTTTCTTTCCTTGATTGCTACAGAGGCATTAAATATGCTGATGGCTGACGCAACCGAGAAAGATTTGTTTAAAGGAAAAAGACTTGGAGCACATAATATTTCACTTTCCATCTCCTATATGCTAATGATACATTATTTTTTGGAGATTAGAGCTACGAAAATCTGCAAAATTTGCTGAGAATTCTTAGATGCTTTGAATGGATTTCTGGTTTGAGGAAAAACTTATCCAAAAGCAGTTTGATCGGAATTGGTTGCGGATTTTTCTGAGGCACAGGTTGCTGCTGTGGCTGTTAATTATAAAGCTGAACAATTAACTTTTCGCTAACCCGGGCTTCCGATTGGCAGGAATATGAATCGTATGGCTGCTTGGCAGCAGGTAATAGATAAGTTTAAACAAAGGCTTAATGGTTGAAAAGCTCAAAGCTTGTCTGTCGGTGGTCATCTTACTCTTTTGAAATCTGTGTTAAATAGCCTACCCTTATTTTTCTTCTCGGTGTATCGTGCCCTGGTGAAAGTTATTCGTTCCTTGGAAAGTCTTCGTGTTTCTTTCTTCTGGGGGGTTTTGGGAGAGGGCGGGAAAATAGCTTGGGTTTCATGGAGAAAGGTATCGGCGAACAAGGTTGATGATGGGCTGAGTGTGGGTAGTCTAAGAGCAATGAACTTAACCTTATTAGGCAAATGGTGGTGGAGGTTTAGATCGGAGCTTGGTGCGTTATGGAGAAGGGTTGTAGTATCCATTTATGTGGATGATGGAGGATTGGAACGTGAGCTAAGGAGGAGCAGGAAAGGAAGGGTATGGGGTGATATTATAAAAATAGGAGTGATAGAGAAAATCTAGGAGTAGAGTTTAAGAGTACTTTTAGATGGAAAGTGTGGAATGGGTCCAGTATAAAATTGTGGTCAGATTTATGGGTAGGAGAGGAAAAACTAAAAGAGAGGTTCCCTAGGCTTTTTAACTTAGATATCAATCAGGAGTGCTTTGTAAGGGAAAAAGGCGATTTTCGTGAAGCATTATGGGAATGCAAATGGAGCTAGAGAAGCCATTTAAAAGGCATGGAAATTTCAAAGTCTGATCAACTTGAATCTTTACTTCTTCCTGTGCAACTGATTCCAACCCGAATTGATGCTCAAACTTGAAGACTAAGCGACAGTGGAGATTTTTCAGTAAAGGAATTAAGAATGTTGTTAGACAAAATTCTTACAGATTTGCATCTGCCTGATAACCATGGAAACCATACTTGGAGATCGATGTGGAATCTCGTGATCCCTTCTAAAGTAAATTTATTTATTTATTTGGAGGGCACTTCAGGGCTGAATTGCTATGGAAAACAATCTCATGGCAAGAGGAGTCCAACTTGAGGGTGATCTGTGTCTAATTTGGTGCAATATTACGGAATCTTCTGATCATCTTCTTGCCACGTTCAGCCCTATAGTGCGAGTCTAGCAGGTCATTTATGCCTGGTGGGGTTATTTCCGGTCCCCCTGGTGTTACCATGGCTGAGTTACTGCAGGAACAAAACAACCAGGTTCTGAAAAGATCTCATCGATCTGCATGGATTGCTACTCAAATGGCTGTTGCTTAGGTGATTTGGAATCGTCGTGAACAAGATGGTTTTTCAGGTGAAGAACTTTTCAGTGTCAGAGTTCGTAGATGATGCAAAGGCGCTATCTTTCTTACGGGCTGTGAATAGATGTAGGAAACTGAAATGCACTTGGTGTGAATGGAATCATGATCCTCTTTCTGCTGTGTCAAATTGTCTAGTCTAGTTTCGGCTTTATATCGTCATAATCTGGGATTTTACATTCAGTTTTGTTATGCGTTAGGTGTTGGACTCTTTGTGTTGGGTACTGTTGCACAGTGGCCCGGACCGGCTCGGGACCGGACCGGACCAGCCGGGCCCTGTCCTGTGGAAGTTGGGCCCGGGCACGACCCGGGTTGACACGTGCCGAGTTCGTGCCGGGCCTGATGCGGTCCCATGCCGAGCTGGGCCGAATCCGAGCTGGCCCATATAATTTTAAATTTTAAATTTGTAATTTTTATTTATATTTTTAGTTTTAGTTTTAGTTTTAATTTTTAATTTTTAGTTAAGTGTTAAATGGCCCTTTATATGAATACATACCTTGGGGGCCTCTAATGTTATTTTCTTTCTTAGGATTCTTAATGTCCTCTGTATTGATTTTTGCTGATAATTAACATATTATTATTATACATAATTTGAGAAAATAATTAATACCTGAAAAAAATAATTTTGAATACCTTTTTAAAATGTACACCAAATTAATAAATCCTTGGTATTTTTAGAAAATAATATCTCCAAATATCACATAATTTAAAATCAATTGGCAAAACCTATGCTATTTTGTAAAAAAATTAAAAAGAAGAAAAGAAGGAAGAATGAAAATGAAAACATTCTTAGGATTAAGTCCTAAAATTCTCCCTCCAAGCCGGTATCTTGTTCGCAAATTGGCATTGAAGCCTACTATTTATTGTAGCATGCTAAAGTTCAATGAAAATGAAAAGTAGGATCTAAAGTAGACTTATTAATAGGATTATTTTTTGTAATTCTCTATTGTAATTCTAAGTACAAAAATATTTTTTGTTTGTTTTGTACAAAGAGAATTTAAATAAGAGTGATAAGATAAATTAGATATTAAAAATGTTCTAAAAAAGGAAACAACTCATCCCTTTTAGGAAAATCCGTATAATTTTTAATTTTAAATTTGTAAGTTTTATTTTTATTTTTAGTTTTAGTTTTAATTTTTAATTTTTAGTTTTTAATTTTAAGTTTACTTTCATTTTATATTTTTAGAAATTGATATTAAAACAAAATTTTTATAACTACTTGTTTTAAGAGCTAAACACCACCACCGGTGTGAAATTTTATTAATTTTAAAGTCAAACGACATCTACATACCATGGAACGGGCTTTACATGACTCAATAGCGAAACGTTCCATAAAAATAAATGCAAAATAAAAGCTACGATCTGTGCTAAACAGCAAAATCAAATCAAATACAAAGTAAGTAGATAATGAGCAAGCTATGGATTTAAGCATCTATCTCATCGGGGTTTTCCCCCTCGGAACTCTTGTGGTCTTGTAATCTTAAAGCTGCAAGACCCCAATCACGGTTACATATACAAACTTCAACTGTATCTGGTGATAACCTTGCACGTTTCTCTGAAATTACACGCTTCCCAGCGCTGAAAGCGGACTCAGATGCAACAGTTGAGACGGGAACAGCTCGAACTTCTTTGACAATGATGGAGAGTATTGGAAATTTGTTGCTTCTTGGTTTCCACCATTCTAGAATGTTGGTCTCACTATTCTCCCAAATCAAGTTTAGGTATGCGTCCACTTTAGTAAGACCGGATGCTGCAGCACAGGGCCGTTTGAGAAGTTGTTCAGCCGGATTGAATGATGATGAGCCCGACAATGATGAAGACCCGATGGTAGAGGAAGTAGTGTTCGCAACCTCATCCTTATACCGGTCGGCATAAATCTTAAATAACTCTCGCAAGTGCTCATCAATAGAGGCAGTTATAGCATAAATAGAAATATGTGTCATTTCTAAGAAACTATAATAACCCTCAAGTAGCTGTTGCGTACCCGTGATTCTTACGGTCGGGTCTAGTGCAGATGCAAGTAAGTAGATCGGGGGTATACTACTGAAATATAAAATCTATTTCTCTTTCATGGCTTTAATTGTGTCTTTTAAGAACTCGCCATCTTTGTATTGGTTAAAAACCCATGCAATGTTGACCATATGCATTAAAACTTTGTGCGATGTGGGATAGTATACACTGGAGCAAAAAATAGTGGCATCATAAAAATATCGCAACACAACAGCCAAGTTTGATAGTTTATCTCACATCTCTTGTTTCAAAATCGTTTTCTTTTCTCTGACATTTATAAAACATGTCATGTGTGCAGCAAATAGCATCACATCCATCAACATCTCATAAGTCGAGTTCCATCACGTAGGGAAATCAAGTTTAAAATGCTTCCAACTAAAATTGAGGCCATTTTCCAGACAATATTGCTTAAACTCTTTAAAAACTTTGGTCCTTAACTTAAAATAATGGATTGCCCACCTAATTGGAGTAATTTCATTACTCAAAACTTGAAGACCTTTTTGGACAGCTAAGTTTAAAATATGACATACACACCTAATATGAAAAAATGTGGCATCACGGACAGGTTCTAGTGATTCTTTCAATGTCTCAGCCACGACATCGTTGTTTGATGCATTATCAAATGTTATGCTAAAAACCTTGTCATGACAAAAAAATTCTTTTAAAGTTTCTGAAATTACTTCGAATATGTTCCAACCAGTATGATTGACCTCCATCCACTTAAATGCAATGATACGTTTTTTAGTGATCCAACTATTATCAATCCAATGTGCAGTTATACAATAATAATTTTGTCCTAGTAGTGAAGTCCACATGTCACTAGTGAATGAGATAGAATGATCAAAAGTAGAGAAGTATGCTTGTAAGTTTGATTTACCAGCTTCATAAATTTTAAATGCCTCTCTTCTAGTAGTAGTCCTAGATGTTCTTTTAAAAGTAGAGTTTAAGTATGATGTAATCCCTTTTTCCATGTGTCTATCTTCCGATTGTGTAAATGGTTTTTTAGTTAACATCATCCATTCTACCATGTCTTCTCTACAATTTTTTGATTAAATTTAAAAATATCTGATCTGCCGGCAGTACTTGCAAGCTGTGTTTGACCGCCGGTACTTGTAGTTGCATCTGGACATAAATTCAGATGCTTACATTCCATGTGACGTCTCAGTATTCTTGTGCGTGAGCTTTTGCTTGCAATGTTTGCAATGTGCGAACCTCGCATCGTTTCCATGACTATCCTTTGCAAAAACTTGGTCAAAATGCTCTCAAACCCATGTGGTGAGCCTCGACATCTTACTTTGTGGCGGAAGTTCGGGTTGATGGCTTGTCGGGGTTTGTTGAGAACCATCTCGTCCACCAACATTCCCTGCTGCCGTTGGCTCCACCTCCTCAACATCATCATTAGAAAGTTGATTGTTGAGCCCCAAGTCATATTGACTCATATCAAATTGCTCGTCATCGTCAATTTGTTGGATATAAGTCCCACGGGTCACCGGTCGAGAAAGGCCACGGAAAAATGACCTCAAACCGGTGCGGGATGAAGAGCTTGAGACATTTCCCTTTCCTCTTGATGCCATTTGTGTGAGAAAAAATTGAGCAGATTACGAGCTTCAAAAGTAATTAAGGATTAATTGAGAAAAAATGAAAAAAATAATATTAAATGCTTCAAAGAAAAGAAAGAATATATTAGTAGAGAAGAAGAGATTGCTAAGATTGGTGTGAAGAAATGGTGGAAATGGCCTCCCTATTTATAGGGGAAGGCCTTCTCTTTTTTTGACTAAAAAGCCCTTAGAAAATAGTTGTTGGGAGGGGGGCAAAAAAGTAATTTCTAGGGTCAAAAAACTGCTGCTAGCCGTTAGAGGGACTAAATGTGCAATTTTCCTTTTTTTTTCTTAATTTTTCGGAGCCGTTATTTGCAGGTGACCGTTGGGGCCACCGCTGGTCCCCTGCCGGTCCCGTGCCGAGCCCAATATTGAATTGGGCCATGCTGAGCCCACGGGCCCGTAAACAGTCCACTATTTGCCGAATTTCTACCGGCCCTGTACCGTGCCGGGTTTGACCGGTCATGGGCCGTGCTTGACTCGTGCCGGTCCCATTCTGGGCCAGTCCCAACCCGGCCCAATGTTCACCTCTAGTGTTGGGTGGGTGTTTGCATTACAAACAGAGGTGTAGTAGCATTGTGTAATAAGTTCTGGTGTTGTGCTTTCAGCAACTAGCTGGAAGCTCTACTTTGTACACTTTTTCATCTTTTATTCTAATAAAATCTCTTGTTGGCTGTTAAAAAAAAAATTCCTAATACCACTTGTTGGGAAAAAATTCTCCTATTACCCATCACACACGGTGGAAAACAAATATGATTAAACAAGAACACATAAATTTAATGTAGTTCAACTCTTAACTAAGCTACATCTATATATGAGAGAAATCTACTTAAACAAAAATGCAGACATTATAGTAGAGGTATACCTTTAGTACTGAAACTGTTCTATAGATCCTTTACACATAACTGATAACCATGTAATCTGGTCCTTATATAATTATAAAAGACTTCCAATTATACTCCTCTCCCCATTTGGATCTCTCTCCTTTTTTAAAATTTTCACATTTTGACTCTTTAGAACATTGACTTTTCTTTCATACTCAAAACTTCACTATGCCACACCTTTTTATAAGCTAAACACAAACATAAATCACATCAAAATAGGGAAAGTAAATTTGAAACAAATAAGAAAACTAACACCAAAGCATAAACAAACCAAAATTCATTATTTTTTTAGATTTAAGCCAACAAACCTAACATAAATAGTAAGCAAAGTTATCTTTGAAATTAATTTGCAAAAATTATAGCTCTTATTAATGCTAATGACGTTAATATTCTTGCTATTCATGACATGTAAATATCTTCCTAATTTTTATCATTCTAAAGATCAGAGGACAACTATTGAATCAATAATTAATTACATTTAAATTTTTTGTTACATATTGATTCCACAAATTTTTATAATACATGATAGTATATTCCATAAGTAACAACACTTATTGAGGCCAATGAATTGGATGAGTAGAACAAGCATACATTGAAGAGAAAAAGAAATAGTTGTTTTTTAGGGATTAATAGTATCATAACTATGAGTTTTGTATGTTAAATTATTATTCTTTTTGAAATAAATTGTGTGCATTCATTAATTAGATAGTAGAATTTAACCACATAAGGTATGGACAAGGCCAATCAATGTGGCCAATTACAGAAAGACCAAAATGGGCTACTAAGTGTGCAACAAAGCCAATCAATGCGGCCAATTACAAAGAGACCCAAACAAGCTACTAAGTGTGCAACTGAGTTTAAAGAGTGAAAGACATAAAAAAAAAAGAACACAAAGTAAAAAAGAGTTCTCAAACGATGAATATCATCTAAAATAACACCAAAAGCTTAAAGAGAAGGGCCATCCTTGCTAGGCAGATCATGAACCAAGGTGGCAGCATCAAATTCTATACTAAGCTTTTGAAACCTTCTTGCCTTTGTTTCGATAAGGCCATGAAGAATGGCCATGGCTTCCATCATAATAGGTTGATCACTCTACATCTCAAAAGACAGCTAGGAAATAAACAGTGGTGAACCAGTCAAGTCACAAGCAATAATTCCAATCGAACTCCTATGCAAGGAGGAAGAAGTTGCAACATCCATATTGATTTTTATACACCCTATAGGTGGAAGGAACCAATGAGAGGGGGTGGGGTTGCCTGGGGTCGGGTGGAGAATGTAGCAAAGTCTCCTGTAACACTCCATATCCTACATAGTTGAAATGTAGAAATTCTTATATGGATATATACGCTTAAGTTCTAGAGCACAAACACTTAGTGCTTATCATTTTCATAAAGGATAGCCCATGTGGTGTAGGTAGGTGTTCTATTGACCGGCTTTAGACTTGAGTCGTTATATCTCCGAATTAGGCGACAATGTCTTTATTGCCTCCACCAATCTCCTTGGGATAAAGCAAACAGACTCAAAAGCTAATTTGTTCTGATTACACCATAAAGTACTAGCCTATAGTGACAAAAAGGCCACCCCACTACAAAACACCACTTTAGAACCACTCAAACAAAGATTAATTTATTATCCTTAGTAAAACAATTTTTACAATTTTTATTAATTTAATGTTTAATAAGTGTTCCTCTAGCAAACTCATGATATTTAGAAATTGGAAGAGAAGGAAAAGAAACAATAGCCACAAGAAAATGAAAGGGAACAAAATGATCCTTTTAATCTTAAATGACATTCAGGGTTCAGTTTGAATAAAGATTATTTTAAGGGGCTAAAAAGATGTTGGCCAATTGCAACTACGATGGCAAAAGTTCTACTTAAAACTGGTTGGAGTTTTTTTGCTTTTTTTTTTCTCTTACATTTAGTTGATCTATTTTTGTCTTATTCTTTATTTTGTCATTCATTATTAAAAGATAGCCTAGAAATATACTTATTTTGACTGAATGTTCAACCTCAGTAGTAACAAAAGTTCCATTTTTAAGAGAAAGTTTAGCAGAAAGATGCATTTTTCTTTTCTTTCTTTTCATGTTTGTTTAATTATTTATAAATTGTATTTTTTTTTTAATGTCTAGGAGAAAAAAATGAAAGGACAAATAGTCTTTTAAAACTACGTTCATGTACTTTATGGTTTAATAATCCCTTCTAAATAACCCTAGAAATTAAGGAAAACAAATTTACCAAATTACCCTAAATGCAAACATTACCATTTTGCCCTCAAGAGTATTTTCATAATTTTACGTATCAATTTAGAAAATTAATATAAAACTAAGAATTTTTTATTCTTAGATAATTCCTTTAGTAGTCACTAAGTCAAATTCCAAACCAAAAGCTAAAAGTGATCTTTTTTAAGCTAAGGGCATTTTTGTTCTTTTCCAAACAAGCATCAAATTGAAAATCTGAGAGCACCGTTAGATTCTTCTCATGAAAATAAGTTAAAAGAAATTTGTCTCACTCAATTTTAAATTTATTTACTTAGGTTTCCAAAAATTTAGTCTACGCGAGTACACAGTTTATATCGAGTTTGTGCTTTTGTTGCATGGAATAATTTCCCAACTAGACCTAATCTTAAATTAAAACAATTTCAGCAGCAAGACTCCTTGGAATTTTTTTTTTGTTTTTTTTTAAACAATTCAATTTAACTGTTATCTATATTTTCCTTATTTTAAACACATTCATTGTTATCCTAATATAACTACAACTCTTTCTTTTATTTTATTATTCTTTCCCCATGTCTCTCCTAGGTCAAGAATCCAAGTTGCCTGTAAATTGAAACCTAAAAAACCTGCTACCGTTTTCTTCTTCTTTTCTTCCCCAATAACTTCCAGCTACCTAGTTTACAAGAAGAACAAAATAGCACCCATGTTGAAAGTTTTCCACCTTGTTCTTGTCACCTTCTTCTAGCTTTGGCCATATTTTTCTCTCCCATTCTTTTAGTTCAATTAGATAGCCTCATCATTCCTTCATTGTTCTTGGTCTTGCTCATTAATGTGGAGAAGAAGACATTACACCAAATGATCGATCGTCATCGCACTCTTCATTCCATTACTGTTGTGATCGTGCTCTTGGTTGAGCTGGTGCAAGTCCAGCCCTTTGGCTTTGTTTCTCCATCATTGAATCAATTTTGAATGTTATTTAATTTCCTATTATTGCCTAGTTTTATTAAGTTGAAAGGAAACTCCATTTGAAAACCAAAAGCGATCCTACGCGTACCGACAATCGTGAATTCGTTAGTGTGAGTCAAAATTCTTTGAAATTACTTTGTTATTTTTTTTATTATTTTCAAGAACTTAAAGACACTTTTTTTTTTATGTAAATCATTGGTAGATCATCTTTAATTCAAATTTTGGGCTTTTGCACACATTCTCTATTCAATCGAACCCCTACTTGCACCCAAGCCACGATAAACCACCGTAGCCTTTTTAAAATTCTTTTGGCTTCCGATTTTGAACCTTACAACCATGTTCAACCTTTAATTTTTGGTTCCCATGTTGTTACAAAGGCCTAGGAAACTCCTTACTAAAAGGTTTAGAGCTTCTTTGGACTCCCGAAGTGCCAAAGATCCCTAAAACATATCGATAATCAAAATAAAATTTTGCCCTTCCAAGTTTAGTTTTTATGGCCATTAATTGAGCAAATAACTCAATTTGTTGGCCGCTGTAATTTTACAATCAATATCAAGAAAGCTCCTGACACGATCCCAAATAGGCACGAGGCCACCGGAGACACCCGGAGACACCTTTTGCCTACTAGGTAAAATTTCGGCGTAGATGTCAAGAATGTGAACCTTCCAAGAACCATTTGGGAAATTTTCAAATTTTAGCATATTTTCTAATTTTCTACCTTACTAATATTTTGTAGAACCATTCTACGAAACTGCCCCATTTTGCCGTGTTATTCCGTGCTAGGTAAGGGAGAAGAGCGGGTTAGTTCTCATGAGCCCTCTTAGGCCCAAAATAAGCATCAACCTGAATAATAAATTCTAACCAAACAATTAGGCTAAATAAAATATTTAAATGTGTGAGCAACATGGGTAGAGTAATTAATTAGTTTTTCTAAAATTTTATTTTATTTTAGTTCTCTTCCATTGAGATGTAATTTTGGTTAGTTGGTTGCATGGTTGTAATTATGTGATATATGATGTATGTTTGGTACTAGTATCATGCTAAGACCATTTGCAACAAAAATTAAGTTAAAAGTATATTACGACCACTTGAATAAACCTACTATTATGATGTTTAAGGCTAGTATGACAACATCGCTCGTACTATTTTTAGGGCCGACAAGCTTGCTAATAGCATGATGAGGTCAAAAGTAACTGTCAGTGGCATGTTAGTGTCATAATAAACTACCATAAGCCGATTGATAAAAGATTAGGCGTGCAAAAGCTAAATGACTAATTTGGAAAGAATACACGAGATAGGAGATGAACATTGAGCATAAATGTACTTAAAAGGATATCATTGGTTGTCATGTCATCATGCAAAACTAAGTCAAGATAACAAGACAACAAAAAAAAGGATGGACTAGAATCATGACACTCTACTAAAAATGTTTTAAAAACAAAATGAGTTACGATCATGCATCATTTGGTAGTCACATATGATTGATGTTTGTCATACATGATATTGCATTAAGTAAAAGATTTGAGAAGAGAGATAAAACACGAGGCATGCAAGGTTGGTGGTGGAGTATATCTGTATGACTTGACGAGCCATAAATTTAGAAGAGATATTCGGAATGGAGAATTCAAACTCGAGAGGCATATTAAGGTGGTGACAGACCATCCCTCGTCATACTCGATATTAATATAGAGTTTGGATATATGATTTGTGTGCTACCGAACCATAGCTGGGGGGAGTCCATGCTTATGGCTGGTATCACGGGAGACTCTACCAAAACATAGGTATCCTGAGAGGCTCTGACTTTGTGGCATCCCTAATGGCACTGCCAAAGAGTTATCCCAAGAGTAGGTGATGTACACACTCACCACCCTAGGTTCATCTAACGGCATTTAAGTATTGAATTAAATGATTTATCAATAAGATATGATTTAATCAGCAAAAGGATTTATGCATATGCATATTAGTTCAAGCATGCTAGTAGGACTTTAATATTGTTGCTAATGATGTTGTATGAAATTGTTCTTTAATTAAATTGTTATAACTTAAATTTTGTTATTCATTTGTTGTATGTTGAAGGAATATTAGGACTCATGTGATGGGCCTGATACTTCTCCATTATTGAGCAAGTGGTGCTTACTATTCCTTCTAATATGTTTTCTTAAGTGAGTACTCTGAGGAGACTGAGTACACTGAACCGTTTGATGAGGTTTAAGATGTAGAGCAGACTGAGCAATGGTACGCTGTAGCCCCTCAAAAATAAAATTGGCTGAGACTAGATTTCTATTTTATGTTATTTTATTTCTAAAAGAAACAAATGATTTGTTTAAATTGGCACATTATTCGTATGTTAGTTTTCTTGGGATTGTCACTTAATTACTCTAATTTTGTCTAATACTCTTATTATTTGGAAAATAGATTAAAAGAAAATGTTTTACCTCATATTTTGTAAATTATTTTTAATTAATTGTTTAATAACTCTAGGAAATTAAGATATTTTTTAAAATTAAGATTTATAATATTGGGGGTGTTACAGTTTGATTTTCATTAAGCAAATAGTGCTCACCCTTCCTTCTAATATTCTGTGACAACCCAAGTCTAGAACCGGTTAACAGAACACCTACTCATATCACATGGGCTATCCTTGGTGAAGGATAAACGCTAGATGCTCGTGCTTTGGAACTTGAGCATATATATCCACATAAGGCTTCCCACATTTCACCCATGTAAGAAATAGGGGTGTTACAAACTCCCGCCTTATGTACCCAACGTCCTCGTTGGGGTCAGTTGGATTACTTGGTCCCCTGCCAAGTAACCTCCCTAATCTAGGATATGCCTGATGGACGATGTATGTGCACACCCACTATGCCATATCATCGTGGTTCCAGGTTGGCTCTAATACCATCTATGACAAACCAAGTCCAGAATCGGTTAACAAAACACTTACCCACACCACATGAGCTATTCATTGTGAAAAGAATAAGCGCTAGGTACTTATGCTTTGAAACTTGAATCTATATATCCACATAAGGCTTCCCATATTTCATCCATATGGGATATGAGAGTGTTACACATTCCCCTTCAAACTCTCACTATTATTATTATTATTATCATTATTATTATTATTATTATTATTATTATTATTATTATAACATTTATAATTGTCCAAATGCTAGAGCCTAATTGGGTGCCACGTAATATTTACCTTCATAAATGGGAAAATTGCTCTCATATTTATAATATAATTCTAACAATATCTATTAAATGTTATTATGAATTTTGACAATATTTGACCTTCAATCTAAAATATTTAAGCTTAATGTAGCAATACATGTTTTTTATTACATACACTAAAAAATGCAACTTATGGATTTTTTAAAAAATTAATAAAAATTTTTATTTTTTAAAAAAATCCAAATATTTAACTATATATATCTATACAAAAATGTTGAAAAGAAATCTCAATTTTATCAATTTTGACCATATTTTAGTTTTAATTTAAAATGCTATTGTTTAGCGCCTACTTTTTGTTTAAACCTAAAATTATCCCCACCATTATTAAGTGTGAAATTCGCACCTCTTAAATTATGGTACTAATTTATGACGATTATTTAAAAGTTTGACACTTTAGGCCAACTATTGTATTAAAATTAAACTAGTTTTAGGCCAACCATTGTATTGAAATTAAATTAATTACACTTTACATTATTATTAGCAACATTGGCTTTTAAGGGTAATTAGAAGATGCACTAAAGGAAATAAAAATTAAAACCACATAACTTGCAACTTTTGTTCCTTTTTTACTTCCATACAATAAATGTATTTATTTATTACTTATACTATACATATTGTTTTTTGAAGATTACTTTATTTCCTTTTACATTTTCTGGCCTTCCAATACTACCACACACTCACAAAATATTCCTACACAAACAAAAGTTATATCCCATATATTCATTTTCAAAATTTTAATTTTCCAACCTTTGGTATTTTCTAGTTTAAATTATCAGGTTTTCCTTTTTTTAATATTGTGTTTCTGTTAAGTAATTCTCTTTCAATAAACTTAGAATGAACTGTTAAAACTTTAACGAAGTTTTAGGATAACTTCAAAATAATTAAAAGTTTTAAGACTCAAACAAAAAAATATGATAAATTTTAGGACTAAAAATGTCATTTCCCCTTTCAGATTTGAAGTTTAAAAGTAGGCTAATTATGAGATTAACTTATTGAAATTTGAAGTGTGTGATCCAATTAATCAATTTGATTCTTTTAATTCCAATTAGGACCGACACTACCCATTTACAATAATGTAATATAATAGTATATCATTATGCTTATCTATTTCAAAAATTAATGTACAGTTTTCACATTAAAACACTACTAAATTTTCATACTTTTCCAACGGTTTTTTTACTAACGGCCTAGCCATTGGTAATTATCAACGCGTAGGACTATTGATATAAATTTCCAATGTGTACGCGTTGATAGCACAGTCATTGCTAATTTTTTTTTACCAATGGCTAATTAGCAACGGTGAGGACCGTTGGTAAGTTTCCAACTTTGATGCATTGGTAGAAGGTCATGTGCAATTGGGCCTCTTATTGGTTGGTAAATTTTTCAATGAAATGGTGCGTTTCAATTGAAAATTTATCAACGTCTAGCCGTTGGTAATAGGTTTTTTAAATCTCTCCCCTTCCTCCTTCAGATTCAGTTGCACATTTTGAGGGGGAGAGAACCTTCAGCTCTCTGCTGCCACACCGCTCGCATTGCCGCCGACAGAGCTCCTTGGCCAGCTGTTTTGCATCACTTTTCCCCCCATTTCGTAGATCTGCTACTAATATTTCAGGTAGGGGTGTATTTTTATTGTTATTTTTCGAATTTAAGTATATAGTAGAAATTTTCGTTAGTTTGAGTTTTTGAGCTTCATTTTTTTAGTTTGAACTCTTCTTTGAGCTTCTAAAGTTGGCCATTGTTATTCCTCAGGTTCTGAAGTTGTTAGAGGTAAGTTTTTTTTTTTTTACTATATCCAAAAATTTTAGTTATTTTGAGGGAAAAAATTATATTTTATTATTTATGTTATGATTAAAATTTATGTATTGTGATTGTGGTTCCTACATTGCTCTGGCTATTTGGGTTGGGTATTTGCCATTTAATTTGTGTTAATTATTTTTAATTTATGGATAATTTTAGTGATGGAAAAGGTGAAGATGAAATTTATTTATGGTATTTAATTATGTTCAAGATAAGTATTTTCATTTTTTTCATATAGATTGTTGTATGAATTTATTTTTTCTATATTTTTTAGATCGTAATTGGTTGACTTAAGATTTAGTTTGAGTGATTTAGTCTTGGGTAATAATAACAATAATAAAATAATAATCATATTAATAATAATAATAATAATAATAATATGTACCCAATAAAATAAAATAGTAATAGTAATAATAATAATAATAATAACAGTAGTAGTAGTAGTAATTTTTAGAAATTAATATTAATGAAATTAATAAAAATTATGATAACAATGGTTATAATCATGTTAATAATAAGAACAGTGAGAAGAAGAATGATATATATGTAATAATACGCTTAATAATAGCAATAATATGTACATTATAATAATAATAATAATAATGATAATAATAATAATAATAATAATAATAATAATAATAATAATAATAATAATAATAATAATAATAATAATAAAAAATAATAAATATATATATTATGTTCGAAATTGGAATAACAATAAGAATGCAAGTAATAATAATAATAATAAGAATAATAATAATAATGATAATAATAATAATATGATTTAAGTTATTATAATAATAAGTATACTGATTATTAGAATAATTGTCATAGTTACTAATTAATTTTACTAATGATAATTATGAAAATAATTATACTATTAATTATAATTATACCCATAATTAGAATATTGTACTTAGTTTTACTAATGATAATAATGAAAATAATTATAATTTTAATTATAATCATTCCCATAATAATAATATTGTAATCAAGTTTACTAATGATAACAATGAAAATAATTATAATATTATTTAGAAAATTACCCATACTAATAATATTGTTGGAATAATAATATCCATAATAATACTGATAATAATAATGACTAATAGTATTAGTATTATATCAGTATACTTATACTAATATGCACGCACAATCATAATAATAATAATAATAATACTAATAAACATAATACTAATACTAATACTAATACTCATGCTATTAATAATTGAAAGGATGTGTTTTGTTATACATATATTTTGTCCTTGTGATACATGGCAATGTGAGGGAAGGGTACAAATCATAAGTAGTAGTAATTAAGTATGAGGTTATGATGTTTTGCTGTGTAAGATGATATATTGTCAAGTATCAGTTTCGTGATTGCCAACTTTGATGACTATACCAACAAATTTAATTTGTAATGGAGTCGGCCCGTAGTTGGATGTATAGTAACCGTTTCTTGACAGGCTGAACAGGGTACACACATGAGTGGGAGTTCGGGGTTGATGAATTTATATCATTCGCTATCGCTCATCCTGAAACAATGAACGGGTTAAGAATTCGTTGTCCTTGTTGGAAGTGTAAGAATTTGCGGTTTAGAGAGTGTGACGATGTCAGAGTTCATCTATACAAATGGGGGTTCAAGCCTTTTTACTTGAACTGGATGGCTCATGGAGAGCCATTTAATGAAACATCAAATACAGACAAATATGGGGTGGCTTTGATCACTTTGAGCAGAGGTCTTTGACAAATCCATACGAAAGGATGGTATTAGATGCCGTTGGCCCTAATTACTCACAATTTCTTGAATACAATGATGTGCAACCAAATGCAAGTGCACAACAACTTTTTAATCTTTTGAATTCCGCATCAACTCCTCTATGGGATGGGTGCCAAGATCATTCTGAGTTATTTACTGCTATCCGTCTTCTTAACCTTAAGTCAAAGTATCACATGTCACGGGCATGCTTTAATGGCATTGCACAATTGATGAAGGAGACTCGGCCTACAGATAGCAAGATGCCATCAAATTGGTTTGAAATGAAGAAATTAGTTTTGCAGTTGGGCTTGTCTCACCAGAAGATTGACGTCTGTGTTAATAATTGCATGTTGTTCTGGAAAGATGAAAGTAATCTTTGTATTTGTAAGTACTGTAGAACTGAGAGATATAAGCCCAAAAAGGGTTGTAGGGGTAAAGATCAGCCGAGAAAAACCATGCATTACTTACCACTAAGCCCTCGTCTACAACGCTTATTTGCGTCAATGTCAACAGCAGAGCAAATGAGGTGGCATCAGGAGCAAAAACAAATCCCAAGTGTTATAAAACATCCATCAGATGGTGAAGCTTGGAAACATTTTGATTGGACCTACCGATAGTTTGCTTCGAAACCACGAAATGTCCGATTGGGGTTGTGTGCCAATGGATTTACCCCTTTTGGACCACCTGGAAAACAATACTATTGTTGGCCTATTATTGTTACTCTGTAAAATTTGCCTCCTTGGATGTGCATGAAAAAACTGTATATGTTCCTTTCGTTGTTGATTCTAGGTCCACGTAGCCCGAGTCATAAGATTGATGTTTATCTACAATCTCTAATAGAAGAGCTACACCATATGTGGTATGATGGCGTTGAAACATGGGATGTGTCATTGAAAGAAAATTTTGTTCTTCGAGCAACATTCATGTGGACCATAAATGAATTTCCGGCTTATGGCATGCTTTCAGGGTGGATGACACATGGTCGATTGTCTTGCCCTATTTGTATGGGCGAAAGTAAGGCATTCCAACTTAAGTATGGCAGAAAATTTTCTTTTTTTGACTGTCACCAGCAATTTCTTGCCTAGAACCACCCATATAGAAGAAATAGTACTTGTTTTAAGAAGGGGAAGTCAGAGAAGTCATCGCCTCTCAAGCGCTTATCAGGTGAGGCTATATTTGAAAGAATCTCATGGCTTCCATTAATTGCTAATGATGGTCCACAATATCGCCCTTGTGATTATGGGAAATCACATAATTGGATGAGCCGAAGCATTTTTTGGGAGTTGCCCTATTGGGGGATGGACTTAATCCGCCATAATCTTGATGTTTTGCATATTGAGAAGAACGTGTTTAAGAATATATGGAATACTGTTATGGATATTAAGAAGAAAACGAAAGACAATGTTAAGGCACAGAAAGACCTCAAAATTTATTGTAATCGGCCAAAGTTAAACATGGTTCCTCTTGATAATGGTTGTTCATTCAAAATAAAGGCGAGGTTCACATTCGATGTTAACCAAAGGCAAGTGTGATCGCTTGGGTAAAATCTCTATGACTCCCTGATGGATATGTCTCAAATCTTGGGAGATGTGTTGATAGCTCTGGTTGCAATATGTATGGCATGAAGAGTCATGATTGTCATGTTATGATGCAAAGGCTTCTCCCCATTGCCCTTGAAGTGCTTCCCGAGAATATATGGAAGCCATTAACGGAGTTAAGCTTTTTCTTTAGAGATTTATGCTCTCTAGAGCTTTATGGTAATCACTTGTTGATATTGGAGGCAAATATTCCAATTATAATTTGCAAGCTTGAGAGAATTTTTCCTCCTGGGTTTTTTGATGTTATGGAGCATCTCCCAGTTCACTTGCCATATAAAGCAATGGTTGGAGGACCTGTTCAGTACCGATGGATGTATAAATTTGAGCGGTGCATGCATGACCTAAAAATGAAGGTTTCAAATACTGTTCATGTTAAGGGATCGATATGTAAAGCATACCTTATAGAGGAGACTTCCATATTTCGCTCTCATTACTTTAAATCTCATGTTCCCTCTATGATGAACCGAGTTCCGCAAAATGATGATGGTGGTCCTATCCCCTGTAATGGTGAGTTGTGGTCCATATTCACCTATCCCGGACATCTATATGGTGCATGTAGATATAGATTCCTCATAGACGATGAACTCAGACTTGTAACCACATACGTTCTTCTAAATTGTGCCGAGATTAGGCCATATCTAAAGTAAGTCATCTGTAATGATCATCCAGTAGATTGATTATTTTGAAGTTCGGTACTAATCATCCAACGAAACTAACCTATTTTCTTGCTCCCCCCATTTGATCACAGTATGTTTGTCGATCAGGTAAGGGACAATACACCCGATATTACCACGTCTGAGATGGACATACACATTGAAAACAACTTCTCAAGCTGGCTCCGACACTATGTATGCTAAATTCGAGTCCCTATGTATTGAAATATGTCACATTTTAAAGTTCCAGATATATTGTCCTAAAATGAAATTGTTTTACATAGGTTGATGACCTAGGTAACAATATAGTCAATAACATATTGTGGGATGTTGCATGTGGTCTTTCATGTCGGGTTGAGACATGGCCTGTTTATTTCACAAATGGCTACAAGTTTCACATAAGTGAATGGGGCAATGATAAATCAACATTTAATAATGGAATATGCATATGAAGCATGGGTTCAAGCAAAGTTGAATGTGATTTTTATGGTATATTAGAAGAAGTCTTTCAACTAGAATATCCTGGCTATTCACATAAGAATGTTGTCTTGTTTAGGTGCAACTGGTTTGACCCCAACACCTGAACGTGGAACTCGAATTCATAAACAGTTTGGTTTAGTTGAGATTCGGGGTAGCCGCAGAAATCATAAGTTTGATCCTTTCATTCTAGCATCATAGGCTGACCAAGTTTACTACACACCCAATTCGACAAAGTCACGTGACAAAAATGGGTGGTCAGCTGTTATGAAGATAAAACCTAGATGGATCATCCAGCATAAAATTGTTGACAAGGCAGATGTTTATCAAGAAAGTGGAGCTGTTATGAGTCAAACAATTGAAGATGACCCAATTGAGGAATTAGCTGACCCGGGTGTCCGTGATGATATTGAAGGACATGTTCAAAGAATGGGTGTAATTGGGCCTGAAGAAGATGTTGTTGAGGAGGGGCTTCTAATGACGATACAGATGATGAGGAGGAGTTTCATTCCGATGAAACTAACACTGATGAAACTGAGGAGTTTGACGATACTGGAAGCACTGGGTCGGGTGAATAAAAAGGGTAGTGACTTTGTTTAGTCATCGCGAGTCATAAGTTGTATCCAACATATTTGGTATATTTATGTGAAGTCAGTACAATTCAATTAATTTCATATCAATGTTTATTTTTTTACTTAAATAATAATAAATGCAGATGCCGCGTAAAGGAGATAACACATATAAGCGCCGATCTGGGAAGGGACCATTTGCATAGTTCAAGGAGGTTATGGAGCCAATATTTAATGCTCGACAGAAGATCGGTTCTTCATCCCGGGCACAGGATGATGTAGGTGTAGAGACACAGGACACATCAGTGCCAGCGACTCATGTCCACTCACATCAAAACCGATCTGGCAGAGGTGGAGGCACGACATCTAGACATGGCGAACAAGTATGGCATGTTAGTCACCCGATCCTGACTCCTCATCCCTCAGATGAAGACATACATATTGATGACATCCCATCATCGATGCCACAGACACCAGCCCTAGCTCGGCTGAGGATATTCCCACATTGTAACACGTAAGTGATGAATATCCTACAAACTGTCTAAAAATGATAATATTAGTGACATTACTGTGAGCCATCAACATATAACTGCTTATAATAAATACTGTGATAAACTATGCAAATTTGTTCCAACTGCAGCGACACAGTTTGTGACACCATGTTTCATCACACATTTCAAACCATATTCTGATTGGTCATCCGTCTCTCCATCAGACCTTCAACAATGGTGGCTTGTTTTTTAGGTATAACACGTAGATTACTATGATATGATGTATTACTGTTAAAATAACTACTTGCTTTTTTCATCCTTTCAGTATTGAAATATTATCCTTTATAGAGGAGCTATGAGTGGGATCCGATACACCATAGTGAGGTGTATCGGGTATGGAATATCTTGGGAGCACAGCATTACAGGAGCATGATGGCAGAAATCAGACGTGTCAAGGATCCTGTTAAACATCGAGCAAAGGCAAACTTTATGTCCGATGCTGCATATGCGGAAATGGAGGCATATTGGGCCACTCCGGAGTTCATTCAGAAGTCCGCTAGATTCAAGGCAATTCGAGCAACCATAAGTGACGAGGATTCACAGTCTAGCTCTTGCAGCGCGACATATGCAGGGGGATCTATCTCGATGTCTGCACATCAAGATCAAATGGTATATATGCCATTTATGTTCTTCCATTTTATATTTAAGTAAATAATTAATATAAATTACCTATTAATCTAACGTATCATTCAATTAGAGAGAGAGAGATCCAGAGAAGAAGGGCCCCGGGTTGTTTAAAGTCCTTTAAGCAACACATAAAATGAAGAACGAAAAATATGTTAGTAAGTGATGTGAAGAAGTTCCTATAAGTATAATGACTTTTTTTTGTAAACTATTGTTAAGATACTTACCATGTTTTAGCAATAATCTCTTATTCAAATGTGTTAATATGTTTCTGTAGCCTCGTATCAATGTTGAGATTAAGGAGCAAACACAACAAGAGGATGGATTAGAAGCAATTGATGAACTTGCAATCTTTAGTACTGCATCTAGAGGGAAAATGAGAGAGTGTGTTTTTGGTTTAGGATTTGAGCAGTGCATCATACTGGGCCGCCGACTGCCTGGTGGACTCCCACCTATTGACATCGCACAGACACCGCAATTCAACGAGCAAGTACAGAAGATGATGGCGAAGGAGAATGCGAAGGGATGCCGAGTAGGAGAGGAAGCTAGAGAGACTTAAGAGGAGACAGAAAGCAGAGATTGAGCCAAATAGGGCCGCATTGGAGGCGAACCAGGCTCAGTTGAAGATTATTTGTCGTTCGCTTAACCTTCCGTGCCACCGGCTCAACAAGTTCCACAGTTTCCAGATGACTCAGACTCGGAGGATGAGGAGATAGTCGAGTCTCATTGATTGTCGTCTTCTACAGGTAAATAATTTCATAATTTCCTGTGTTATCAGACATGGAGAAGAATTTTTAGACCTAAGACTCAGATGAAATTCCTGATATGTGTCAACCATTGAATCTTGTATTGTTTGTTGCAGACATATATGTACTTCTTTTAATTCTAATGTACTACAAAATATTTGATGGAAATTACTGAAATGAATGTACTTTTTCTGTGTAATTCTGATTGCTTAGCAAGGGTGTCGGAACTTTGAAATTGGTATCGCCATTTAGAAATTGTTTCAAACAGGGACAAAAATGAAATAACCCCGCTCAGAACATAAACTTAAAATTACCAACTCGCGTGCACATTGGTAATTACCAATAACCGAGTACCAACGCGCACACGTTGGTAATTACCAACGCAAACGCTACCAACGCACGCGCGTTGGTAATTACCAACTCATGCACGTTGGTAATTACCAATGGGCTTACCAACGCATTTGGCCATTGGTAATTATCAACGCGCGCGCACGTTGGTAATTACCAACACTCGTACCAACGAATGGACGTTGGTAATTACCAACGCATTCACGTTGATAATTACCAACGCGCTTACCAACGCACAAGCACGTTAGTAAGTATCAACTTTTGTACCAACGCATGGACGTTGGTAAGTACCAACTCTCGTACCAACGCGCGACACCATTGGTAATTGCCAACGCATATACACTTTGGTAATTACCAACGCGACGACGCATTGGTAACAAAAAACATGCGTTGGAAACAAAGGCCTGTACCTGACCGTTAGTAATTACCAATGCACATTTTACCAACGTGCATGCGTTGGAATTTACCAACGTGTTAATTTTTGTGCTTTGGTAAAAAATTTTCCAACAAATCGATTACCAACGTATGTTTACCAACGGCTTCACATTGGTAATTTCAATTTACCAACGCGTAACCGTTGGTAAATGCGCATTGGTAACTACAGGAATTTTAGTAGTGAAAAAATTAATTGTGAACTATATTTTTTATTTTGTTCAAATTATATTCTTACTCCCAAGTTTTGAGAATGTGCTCTCCCCCACATTTTGGAATACCAGTAAGCTGGCAAAAAAAAAAAAAATTGAAGTTATTAGGGGTAAATGTGTAAATTCCACTAAACCTTGTAAGTTACTCAGAATTCATAGCCATATTTCACGAATTGTACTATGCCATCTTTTAAGTAATTTTTTATAATTCATTGAATTTATTTTGATAATATGAATGTCTTTACCTATAATTTTTTTTCTTTTGTTCTTTATCACTTTAGGATCTATTTTTTCACATTAAAATTAATACATTATTATCACTTTTAATAATTTTTTATTTGAAATCAATCATATTTTAAAGTTAATACTCTATCTACTTAATAATTACTCAAATAAATTTTTTTAAGAAAGCATTTAATTTTTTTTTTACTTTTTCCATACCCTACCTAATATAAAAATAAATAAAATTATTTTTTCAAAATATTTTATAAAAAATTATTTATACTTCTTAAAGTGTAGCAGTTCAATAGAATACAAGTTGGTGAACAATTCCTATATAAAAATAATTAATTTTAATATACTTCTTTAATAATCACTCCAAGATATAACTTTTAGTTATGTATGGGTAAAATCCACCATTGGTCACCTAACTTAATTTTTTGTCCTAAACAGGTAACTTACCTTTGAATTGTCCTAGCGAGATATCTTTTCTCTTATTGCGTGCAACGTTTAACTACTTTCCATCAATTTCTCTATTAAATTAAATGGAAAATGCTGATGTGGCATTAAATAACCCTAAAATAAATTTAAAATATCAACTCTAGTTCTCAAACTATTTCAATTACTAATTCTAACCCTTAAACTTTTAATCAAATCAATTCTACCCGAAAACCCTAATCTTCCATCTCTACTGCCGCCACCTTAAAAGCTGCCAACCAGCCGCCACCGCCGACAACTGCCCTCCAGCCACCAGCCCAGAAGCCGACCGCCCTCCAACAGCCAACTCCGCCACCAACCGCCCTCCAGCTAACCACTCGGCCATCTCCGAAAAAGGTTCTGAAGTCTCCGATTATCTCTCACCTCCGCCTAGCTATGATTCTTCAATGCTGCCACCTGCAAAACAACCCAAATCCCCTAGATCGAAGACCGGAATGTGCCCAAAACAACCCCAAAATTGCAACAACACGAAGACCCAGAAGATTTTCTTTCCTGGATGAAAATAATGTGGGATCTCAATGATCGCCAAATTAGCGCTTTGACAATGAATCCAAGCGCAGCAGCAAGATATTCAGGTTCTCGGTGTCGTCAGCAGCCTTTGACGAAGATGAGGAAGCTGAAGACCCATTGGCAGGTGGAGTAAGATGAGCAAGATATTCAAGTTCCAGTGGCTCTGCAAACCCAGGGCGGCGACCAGAAGCCCACGCCTTATGTGATCACTTCGGCCGCATGACCACGATGAGTCGATTGAATTGACCATTTTCAGCAATGCGTTGCTTGAGGAAGACGATGAGGTTTATCCGAAGAAGGATCTCATCTCCAATGACATCTGCGCCGCCGTTGGTGGCAAGCTATGATACTCCAGGCCGTGATCAGAAGGACGGAGCTCCCCAGCTGTTGATTCTATCAGGAGAATGATCGCGATCAGTGGTAGGTAGGCGGCGATGGTTGGCTTGAAGGAAGGCATCTCGAATGGAATATAAAACTAGCGAGCGGCAACGGTGGCGGTAGCGTTGATGAGTGAGAAGCAAGCGGCGGTAATAAAGCAGAAGAACTAGAGATCGCGAGGGTTAGATTTAGAATATTAGGGTTTAGAATTGTTGATAGAAAAACATTAAAGGACCATAAGTGTTATTTTACGATTTATTTGAATGTTTTTAATGCCACATAAGCAATTCCCGTTAGACATAACTCTAAAATTAACGGAAAGTAGTTAAACAGGACATGCGATAAGAGGTAAGGTACCTCGCTAGGACAATTTAAATCTAAGGTACCCGTTTAGGACAAAAAAATAAACTAGGTGACCCCCGGTGGATTTTATCTGTTATTTATCAATGTTCATCTTAATCTTGGCTCAATGGTTGCATTTGATTTTAATTGAAATAAGATCACAAACTAAAAATGGGACAAAAAATTAAATCTAAACAATATCTAATTTTGCTTTATCATAACTATTTTCCAATAGTAGTTTGAACACAGAAAGACCATCTAAATTCGTAGATATAAGTAAGACATTTGTTGTGACTGAAAAACCTGCAAATTTTTTTGTCTTTAGATTGTTAGAATCACTAATTATTCTCCATTTATATATATATTTTGTGTAATATCTATTTTTTAATATTTTTATATTTAAATTAGGAATATGTATGATGGCAATCACCATAGAAATTTTACTTTTAATTATTTATTAAAAAAATGTCATCCATCTGTGGAATGGTATAAAAATAGTTTAGTAATATACATAGTTAATTAAAAGCTTAAAATTCAAATTCTTATTATTATTTTTTCTTAGCTATGAGTAAAAATAATGTATTGATTAACGTGAAATTTCGAGATTGCATTTACTTAAATAATTATTTAGGTTCAATAGGCTTTGTAATATCCAATCTAATCACTTCAAACACACAGACACAGTGACATACTCATTAAAGGCTTATTTTTGTATAAATACAATTATTTATTTAGATTGTGTACTTATTGAAGCCTTATATTTTAAGAAGCGAGAAAAAAAACTTTTAAAATCTTATAAAAGTAATTAAATTTTATAGAATTTTCTTTTTCTTTAGGTTGGTAAGGAAAAAATTCACACAAATTATATATTTTTTAGAAAAGTTTGATTAAATTGATAATTAAACATGCAAAATATTATCTTTCAAACGCATTGATTATAAATAAAAAAGTGAAAATAAAAATAATACATTGTGAAAAATGGAAAAAAAAATTCTGCTTTAGTCAATAACGATTTCTAAAGTTTTAAAGGCGAGACCCTTTATTTTCAAAGAGTCTTTTATTTTACAAATTTAGTTAGTAAGTACCAAGGTTTTAATATTGGTACCGTTAAGTGTACCACACCTGCAATCATAAGTATATCGTGTGGTATATCATGACATAAATCGTTATCAATTTCATAAAGTAATATATATTAAAATATCAATTTAACAAGAAAAACATCATGTTTTTTGCATATTTTTATAAGTGTTTGAATTATTTTCATCATAATTCTCATAACATATAAATAAAATAATTATATTAAAATGTAATTGTCGCCATCTTAATTTCCCTACCAATTTTTTTTGTTATTTTTTTATGTAAATTGAAATTGTGAAAATTAAAATGAAAGAAAAAATTATAACAATTTTTGAATCTCAATCATGTTAACATCATTTACTTGTTAAAATTTATTTTTAAATAAAAAAATGAAATAAAATCAATACTTATGTCAAAATGTATATTAAATATATTTTCACATTTTGAAAATATAATTATTAGTTCTTTATCTTATTAATTCCTACGGAAAAAAAAAGATGCAGTTAACATTAATTGACTCCATATGTATAGACTTGAGAAATTAGTTCACGCGGGAACGGTTGAACATCGACGTGAAATTTGGGTGGGACCTTTGAATTTGAAACTTGGCTTCTGATTTTTCAATCTTGGCAAAGTCTTTGCTCTAAGTAGTGACTTGTGGAAGTTGGACTTTCGAAACAGAGAGGCAAGTAGCAGTCACTTAACAAATTAATGGCCAATTCATATAGCTTTTTCGTGTTTTCAAAACACGTTTTCGTCAGTCAAGGCCATTGACCCAAATTGTTAACTAGCAAGAGTGGGCTTGTGTTTAATAATTATTACTTCATATCCCACTAAATCCCAAGTAACATACCGCGTTTTAGTGTGACCGAGTTTTGAATGGGGGAGATTCATTAAATCAGATAGATACCATATATGATCATATATTTTCAAAATCTAGTCCATCTATGTAATATAACTAGTCAGTGTATGTGTGTGTGTGTATATTTATCACTTTGGCCAAAAACTTAAAGATGTTAAAACCACTTCCAATTAATCTAAAAACAATGTTATTGGTCTAATTTTCATTGAGTTTAAATATGTAACGCCCCCAATTTTATAAATCTTAATTTAGGAAAATATTGAAATTGCCCAGAGTTATTAATTAAAAATGATTTAAGAAATATAAGGTAAAAAAATTTTGTTTTCATCTATTTTCCAAACAATAAGAGTATTAAATGAAATCAGAGTAATTAAGTGACAATCCCAGGAAAACCTATATACGGATAATGTGCCAATTTAAACAAACTATATGTTTATTTAGAAATCAAATAATACAAAGTTGAAACCCAGTCCCAGCTAGTTTTACTTTTGGGGGGCTACAGCGTATCCTCACTCAGTCTACTTCACATCTTGAACCTCATTATATGGTTTAGTGTACTCTGTCTCCTCATAGTACATCTTAGGAGGAGGGATGAGCACAACTTGCTCAGTAAAGAAGAAGTATCAGGCCCTTCACGTGGGTCCTAATATTCCTGCAACAAACAACAATGAAAATAATAAACTTTAAGTTATAGTAATTTAATTAAAGAACAATTTCATACAACATCATAGCAACAATATCAAAGTCCTACTAGCATGCTTGAACTACCATGCATATGCATTATTCCTTTTATCGATAAAATCATATCTTATTGATCAATTGTTTAATCCAATACTTAAATGCCGTCGGACGAACCTAGGGTGGGAGTGTGTATATCACCCACTTTCGGGATAACTCTTAGGCAGTGCCACTTGGATGCCACCAAGCCAGAGCCTCTCAGGATACCTACGCCGAGGTAGAGCCTCTCGTGATACCAGCCATAAGCATAGTCTCTCGCCAACTATGGTCTAGCAACGCACAAATCATATCTTCATACTCCGTGTCAATATTGGGTCATGACTAGGGACCGTCCGCCACTGCCCTAACATGTCTCTTGGGTTTGAATCGTCCGTTCCGAATCTCTCGTCTAAATTTACGGTTTGTTAGGTCATGCAGATATGGTTCCTCACCAACCTTGCATGCCTTGTGTTTTATCTTACTCCTCCAATCTTTTACTTAATGCAATCTTGTGTATGACAAACACCAATCATATGCAACAACCAATTGTTGCATGACTGAGCTCATTTTATTTAGCTCTTTTTAGTTTAGTGCCATGATTCTAATGCATTCTATTTCTTTTGTCTTGTTACCTTAGCTTAGTGTTCCTTGATGACATGACAATTAATGATATCTTTTTAAGTGTATTTATGATATATGTTCATCTCCTCTCTCATGAATTCTTTCTAAGTTGGTCATTTAGCATTTACGCTCCTAATCCTTTATTTATCGGCTTATAGTAATTTATTATGGGTCTAATATGCCACTAACGGTTGCTTTCAATCTCATCATGTTACTAGCGAGCTTGTTGGCCCTAAACATGGTACTAGCGGTGTTTGTCTCGCCGGCTCTAAACATGGTACTAACGGGTTTATTTAGGTGGTCCTAACATACTTCTAATTTAATTTTTGTTATAAGCAGTTCTAGTATGATACTGGCGCCAAACATACATCATACATCACATCATTACAACCATGCAACCAACCAACCAAAATTACATCTCAATGGAAGAGAACTAAAATAAAATAAAATAAAATTCTAGGAAAACTAATTAATTACCCTACCCATGTTGCCCACGTATTTAAAGATTTTGTTTAGCCCAATTGTTTACTTAAAATTTATTATTCGGGTTGATGCTTATTTTGGGCCTAAGAAGGCCTACGAGAACTAACCCGCTCTTCCCCCTTACCTAGTTCGGAATAATATGACAAAATGGGCGATTTCATAGGACAGTCCTACAAAATGTTAGTATGGTAGAAAATTAGAAAATAGGCTAAAATTTAGAAATTTTACTAAATGGTATTTGGAAGATTCATGTTCTCAATATCTAGGCCGAAATTTTACCTAGTGAGCAAAAAGGGTTTCGGGGTATCTCCGGTGGCCTCGTGCTTATTCAAGATCATGTCGGGAGCCTTCTTGATATTAATCCTTAAAATTACAGCAGCCACACACTAAGTTATATGCTCATTTAATGGCTATAAAAAATGATCTTGGAAGGAAATTTTTTTTATTTTCGTTACCGATGTGTTTTCGGGATCTCTGGCGCTCCAGAAGTCCAAGAGGCACTAAATTCTCAAGTAAGAAATTTCTAGCCTTTTGTAATAACATGAACAGTAAGGACAAGAGAATTATTAGGGTTGTAAGATTTAAAATTGGTAGCCAAAATGATTTTTAAAAAAATTACTGTGGCTTACCAGGGCTTAGGAGCAACTATGGACCTGATTGCACCGGAAATAAGTGCAAAACCCAAAAGTTGGATTAATGATAATCTATAAAAAAAAATTTACAGCAAAGATATAAGGCCTTTAGGTGCTGGAAAAAAAATTAAAAGAGTGATATTGAAGGAATTAGACTCACACAAATGAAATCAGGATCGCGGTACACGTAGAATCGCTTTTAGTGTCCGGATGGGGTTTCCCTTCAACTTAATAAATCTAGGAAAAAATATAGAATTAAATTAATGTTCCAATACTTTGGAAGAGCCAAGAATCAAAGCTTGAAAGGCTGGACTTATACGATTTGATGGAGAAATAAGCGTACATGAACAACCATCTCGATGAGGACCAAAAGATTGTCAATGGCCTTTTTCCCAACATTCAATTTTTGTTTTGGTGTCGTGTTGAGTTGTTGAAGAAGAAGAAGACAAGACGCGGCAGCAGGCTGTTGGTTTTAATTTAGAGTTAACTTAATTTTTTGACCTAGGAGAGATACGGCAAAGAGTAATAATTTAAAAGAAGAGTTTTAGTTATATTGGGATAATAATGAAGGTTTTTTAAATAAGGAAAATATAGATAAGTTGGTAAATTAAATTAAATTATTATTTTTTTAAACAAACAAAATTCCAAGGAGGAATGCGGCTGAAACTTTTTAGAATAAAAATTAGGGTTAGTTGGGAAATTATTCCATGTAACGGTAGCACGAACCTGATTTAAACTGTACATATGCGCAGGCTAAATTTTTTTAAAACGTAAGAAAATGAATTCAGAATTGAGTGAGATAAATTTCTCTTGACTCATTTTTGCGAGAAGAATCCAGTGGTGCTCCCAGATTTTCCATCCGATGCTCAGTTGGAAATGACAAAAATGCCCCTAGCCTAAAGAAAATGACTTTGAACTTTCGGTTTGTAATTTGACTTAATAACCACTAAAGGAATTATCTAAGGATCAAGGTTCTTAATTTTATATTGATTTTCTAAATTGGTAGGTAAAAATTACAAAAATACCCTTGAGGACAAAATGTTAATTAATTTATTTTTATTTTTATTTTTATTTTTATTTTATTTTATTTTATTTAGGGTAATTGGGTAATTTTCTTTTCCTTAATTTCTAGGGTTATTACAGTCTCCTCCCCTTAAAAGAAATTTGTCCAAACTGTCAACAAAACCAAACTTATGGGCTATCATTTGGAACGACCTAAGTCTAGAACTAGTCAACGGAACACCTGCCCACACCACATGGGCTATCCTTTATAAAAAGGATAAGCACTAGGTTCTTATGTTTTGGAATTGGAGCCTATATCTCCATATAAGGCTTCCCACAATTCACCCATGTAGAACATAAGGGTGTTACAAACTCCCCTCTTATGTACCTAACGTCCCCGTTGGGGTCAATCAGATTACTTGGTTCCCCGGACCAAGTAACCTTTCTAATCGAATTACTTACCCCCTGGCCAAGTAGACTCTCGAATCCAGGATCAGCCCCGATAGACGATGTATGTGCATACCCACTATACCACACCATCGTGGTCCCGGGTTGCCTCTGATACCATTTGTAACAACTTAAGTCCAGAACCGGTCAATGGAACACCTGCCCAAACCACATGGGCTATTCTTTATGAAAAGGATAAGCGCTAGGTGCTTATGTTTTGGAATTGGAGCCTATATATCCACATAAGGCTTCTCACAATTCACCCATGTAAGACATGAGGGTGTTACAAAATATGTTATCATAAATTACTCTTTCTAGTATAGACTTTCATGACTCTTATTGGCACATGCATATAGGTGGTGTTTGGATGTAGAAAGTTTGTTCATTTTTCTTTTTGAAATTTTCTTTGATAAAAATTTTAGTGCATAACTTATATTAACAACGCGATATCAATTTATACACCAATTTCATGATTTGACTAGTTTGGAATATCCTTAGGGCCTAATTCCTAGTTTGGAATATCCTTAGGGCCTAATTCTCCTTTTGACCAATGCTACTTGTTTTTTAGTAACGTTTTTTAAAAAAAAGTATTTAATTTTTAAAAGATGCTATTCAAATAATAACTATTTTTTTATAATTTTTTCACTGAATAATATTTATTTTATCCTATGTGTTTCATTTTTATTTGTTTTAATATAAAACATATTATCTTTATATATATATATTTTTTATTTATATTAGAAAAATTACGATGAATAATTAGAGTACTCGTCTACACAGATGGGAACTAATGCACGACACAAATCCTGTATACTGGCCCTAAGAATTCGATGGTGCAAATTAAAAGAAAGTCCTAATGCCACCGGCACTATGCCTTCTGGGCTTTCATACCTGCCCCTCAGTTGTCGGTTGAGTGGGAGCTCCGCCACTTCCCCCAACGCTCTTGGATGGAACGTTCCTCCACCGCGACCATAGGGTCCACCACCTGCCCCAACAGCCCCATCTAAATTTGCCCCAACAACCAGATCCGCCAGTCGTCGAGGAGCCTGTGCTGCTGATTATAGAGGAGGATGCAGGGAAGACAAGGAACAGGAAGATCGTCCTCTAGTGGGACCTGCCCGGCCGTGATGGAGAGTTAGAATCTGCAGTAGGTGTGGGGGAAGGCAGGCAAAGATCGAGGAAAGAGGAGGTAAAGGCGACTGATGGAATAGACTAGGGACTTCATGAGGACGACATAAAAGTTACGGACCTATTTAGGATAACACAAAAAGATTAGGGACTATAAATAAATGGCAAAATTATCAAATTTGCCCATAATGTTTAGGTCAAGGCTCGAATCTACCACTATAATTTTTTTTGCCCAATCTCCCATTAATGTTTTAAAATTGGCTCAAATATGCCACTAAAGTTTTAGATAGAGGATGAATATGCCACTGCAGTTAAAAAAATTAATGGAAAATATTAAAAATAACAAATTTTAAAATTTTAGGGTGATACTGCAAGTTTTAATAAACTTAAAATATCTTATATAATTAGTCTCTCTCTCTCTCTCAAAGGCCGTCTATTACCACCACCTTCTAAAGCTTCTCTGGGTACTGTTTGTGGCGGCCGATGATAAAAAAATTTCCAGCCTTTTCTCCTTCTATCGCCACTGGTGAGATTCGAAAGGAAGAGCTATCTTTCTTCTGCACGAAAGCACACTCTTAGCCGTATTCAATGCTTCCCTTTGTCGTCTCCAAAATTTTTTCTCCTCTCTTTCCTTTTCACTACTTCGCAAAGATGGAAACCAACCTTCGAGAATCTGCAGCACAAAATACGAAGCTATTGCTCATGGAAACTTCAATTGTTACGCTAGAGACTAAATCAGGAGAAGTGCTTGAGATTTTGTCAATTCTAATCCTGAAATCAATCTAATGGAATGGATGGCTAGTTGCTTTGCTCGTAGCCCTCCGCTGGTGCTCCTTCCTTGGTTTGACAAGATGTTGTCGAAGGTGAGGCTGGACTGAATACGATGTTGCCGGAGGTGAGGCAGAGAAATCCTTAACATTAGAGGTAATTTGATACTTTTGCCATAAATAAATTTTGCCTATTTTCCATATTATGACAATGTGGGATAGTCATCATAGTCACCATACCCAGAAGTAGGGGTAGTACTGTGGTTAGATGATGAACAATGAATAACAGACACAATATTCACCATCGGTCAGGGTCCCAATTTCTTTATAAAGAGACACAAACGCCACAAGGCTACTAGCAAACTAGATGAGTTAAGAGCAACGGATGGTAGCAAACTAAAAAAATAATTTTTTTTAAAAAATATCTTTAACCCTCGATTTACAGCTAGACAAGAGCGATTCCAGCAGCGTATGACAATTACTAATGTTCACTTGCTGGGATGGGGTGTGCTCCTGATAGAGGTGAGCATTCGGTGGGTTCGGTTTGAAACCGATCTGAACATAATAATCCGATTAATCTTCAATTTTTATAAAATATATCTAAATTGTCTGAATTACATATCAGAATCGATCCGAACCGTCCGAATTATATTTCAGTTTATTCGGTTATCTTTATAAAATCTAGATACATAGTAAATAAAAGTTTATTTTTTAAAAATAAGTCTTTTAAAACTTTGTAATAGCATTAGGGAGTTCAACAACATGATTGGGTGGAGTCAAGCCAATTTACTTTACTATAACAGATCAGTTATTCGAGTGTTGTGATTTTTTTTAGTTCATGTGTCAGTACAATCTTGTGTTGCTATGCCAGCTCAAGTATGTGTTGGTTTATCTGTCTTTTTATTTTATTATTTTATCTATTTCAATTTATATGCATGAATATTTGGATTACATAAATTATTAATAAAAATCTTTTTCATGGTATAGATTTAGGGTGCATAGATGTAAGCTTTACAGTTAAGTCAACTGTGTACGCAATTCATGATTGATTATTTATTTTGTAGATACAAGCTACAATTGATAAGATAAACAACCTTCTATCAAATAAAAATAAAACAGGTAGCTCTAAAGTTACTGGAAATAATTATTGATTCAAAACATAATCTATAAAGAAAAAAATTTGATTGTCTATAGATGCTTCATTAAGTTTTAAAAGTTATATTATAGTTTAAATTATAATTTAATAAATTTGATATCAAAAAGCTATTACAATTTATATTTTTCCCTTTCAGCCAAACATATAACGGAAAGTTTTAAAATTTATTGTTTATTTTAGGACTCATTTAGAAAAACATAAACCTTCATGACTTAAATAGAAATATTGTGAAACTTTTATTACTAAATTGGTCTTTCCGCACACAAAATCAAAGAAGCTCTTTATCGTAGTGTGAGTTTGTTCGGAAATACTTCCTGCCCCAAAAACCTTTGAAACATTTGTTTTCAGACCGAGATTAAGAAATAGGAAAATATTATTATATTCATTTTACTTTTACGTGTAACTTTTTACAATTAAGTGAAGAAATTTAGACAAAGTTAATATTTAAATAATAGTTTGAATGGTAATATGATACAATAATTTATAAAATATGAAAGTATTTTAAAAATTTTAGATTCCCAAAAAAAAATAAATTGTAAAGATTTTGGTATGGAGCGAGTAATACATAAATTTTAGGCTAGTAAGGACTTTTAAAATTTCAAGGCAAGACTTCTTTTGTGCAATGGACAAACAATACAGCACATGTAGAATTTTTACGGTTACAAAAGACATGTTTGCTAAGAAAATTTTTCATACTAATTATATTTATAGAAAAAAAGTGTTAAAAAAGTTATGAATTTAAAAGTAAGTCATGATTAATTCAAGTGTCTTTGAAAAATGAAACATTTTAAAGTTATTAGTAACCAATTTGATAAATAGAAAACACATGACATAAGACTAAGGCAATTGATTTAAGGTTTCAACACAAATTGGGGCCTTGCCTATAGCTGATAAAAGTTTGAGGGCTTAAAAAAACTAAAACTTTAATATATCTTTTGTGTTTATTGGAAGATACTGGTAAAAATACTTGATTGGCTGACTTCAAAGTTGGAGGACCAAAATATATCATCGTTAATATAGGCCGGTTGCTTATGTAATTTACATCTTTTTTTATTTTAGATATCTTTTGAGCGAGAAATACACAACGGGCTATAGTTTTGTGTTTTTTTTGGGGGGGGGGGGGGGGGTAGCAAGCAAAAAAGCTGAGAAATTAATAGCAATCATTAACCAGAGAAATTTTAATATTAAATAAAATATAATTAATAGCAATTATTAACCAGAGAAATTTTTTTCACGGAAATTAAGTACTGAGATTTTGATTTGACTTAAAATTATGATCCAACTTTCATATAATAAAAATTTTAATGATTAACAGTAGTGTTTAGCCATTTACATAAAAAAAATAAAAAAAGAAAAAGAAAATCAACAAAAATAAAAATAAAAATCAAGTACAAAAAGTCAAAGTAGAGTTTGGAACTAAGGGATTAGATAGAAAGACTCTAAGTACTACGAGTTTAACCCTTGACTATAAGATTAAAAAAAAAATAGCCAAAGATCTATCAGCGTAAATAATGCAAAAAAAAACAGACAAATCACTGTGACTAAAATTTTATTTTAGAAGGGAAAAAAAATATGACAATTTTAATAAAATAAGGTAAAAAATGGCATTTCAATGATAAAAAATTGGGATTTAATGATCAACATATAAGAAAAGGTCTTCAGACCAAGAAAAAAGTAAAAAAAGATTTGCTAAAACCAAATCAACCTAAATCATACCAAAAAGTGAGCAAACTATAGTGGCTAAACTTTTCTTGTAAGAAACAATAATTGTAGCAACGTGATTTTTAGGAGTCGCCACTAATTAGTTTATCTAGGTCGATTGGATACCTATTATGGTATGCAAGAGATTCTAAGATCGTGAGTTGGTTACGCTAAAATAACCTTATTAAAGCACCCGGAAATTGGTACCATAGGGTTTAATTTTATCTTTTCCTAAATCTTTGCTTCTTAACCTAATCTTTAATTGAAAATAATTTTAATGAAATTTATTTTTAATTCCAAACCGTGAATCTTATCAGACCAACCGAATATGGAATCCTAGACGTCCTTGAAATCTCGAAACTTTATCAAATCCACCAAGAATTTGAAAGGAACATCTTGTTCAAAATCATGAATCTTATCAGATCAATCGGATTCGAATGAATAATTCGTTTCGGGATTTTATCAAATCACCAAGAATAGACCTTTGAAAAATAAATGTTTAGTATTAAAAAATTGTCTTCATTTGGTTTCTTTATAATCTCTGGATAATGAGGAAAGTAAAAAAAATATCTAAGCAATTAAACAACTAATTATTTTTTTCTGTTATTACTTTTTTTTAAAGACGCATTATGAGATCTAAATAAAGAAAACAAAATCGCATGATCCTAAAGTTAAAAGAAAATAAAGATAACTAAAGTGACTTAAGAAAATAAAATAAAATAAAATAAAACAAACACTCTAGGTTATGTTCCTATGTGGATTTAATGGCTACATTTAATGAATGACCAAACAAACAAATAAGAAAGAAACAAAGAAAAACAAATAAAAAACAAATTTGCAGTCAATGATTGATCTGCAAAACAAAGAGAAGTTAGCGACTTGTGTGAACGGATATAGAAAGACCAAAGTTTAAAGAGGGGTTTTACCCAAAACTGGAGGTGCTGGTGGATCTGGTTCAGACAAAACGGGTCGGGCCAAGGTTGAGGAGTCGGATTCTTCCCCGATTCCTTCTATGACGGCGACGATCAGGCGAAGGAGATAGGCGAGGCTCGGACTTCAGAGTCGGCGGCGCGGTGAGTGACTGAGTGGGACCGGTGGCGTATAACGGTGAAAAGAGGAGGAGATCGCAGCGCCGACTGGGGGAAAGGGAAGGCTGGAGCTGCGTGGCTGGCGGGGAAGGCTGATGGGGAAGGCCCACGGAGGTGGATTGGCGACGCGACAACGTCCGGCAGCGTCAAAGGCAGTCGAAGAGTCGGGGCAGCAGAGAGGTGTAACCAGGGACGACGGCGACAAGGATAGGAGGTTAGGGATCTTGGGAGGCGAGCTGTAAGAAACTAGGATTCAGGGCTGCAGTTTTCTCTTTTTTGAGTTAGGAGCTTAGGGTAACGAAAATTCTCCCCTTTTCTCTTCCAAATATGGCTTATTTATACTAGAGAGACTTTAAAATGTGATTAACAAGGTTTTGAGAGTTTGAACTTCATCCAAATCAAATTTGAAGAAATTAGGATATAATCTGGTGAAACACCAGTTTAAGTCCAACAAAACTCTCCAGCTACCTGCTCTGCCCTAAATTCTATGCGAATTCCAATTTGACCCAAAACTTCTAGGATTTGTCAGATTAGCCCAAACTTTGCAAAAAATAACCAGATTTTTCCTAAAATTTCATAAAATCGCCAGTTTTAGCCGAAACTCTCTAAAATTGACAGATTTGCCTTAAACTTTCCAATTTTGCCTAAAACTTTTAAAAAAACCTCACTTTCCACCCATTTTTTTTTCTCCTGCCAAAATTGACCCAACAAAACCTTTAGGACTCTAAATTAGTATCAAAACTAAATTAACTCCTATAACCTAAATGTGACTAGACCAACTAACTATGCAAAACCCTAAAATGACAAAAATGACCCAAACTCTTAACAAATGACCAATTAGTCCCTAAAAATGAAAATGCCCCCTAAACTAATTTTCCTAACCTAAAACTTAAGTAAAAAGTCAGTGCCCGAACAAAATTGGGTGTCAACAATAATAAAGAAAAGTAAAAAAATGTTAAATGAGATCAATATGGTAAAAAAAAAAAAGAAACAAACTATGTGACCAAGGTTTTCCTTTAGAATTAAAATATAGTAAATAAAAAGATAACAAAAAAGTTTGAGGACTAGGAGAGCAAATAAAAGAATTTAGTTATTAAGTTTAGGAACTAAAATGACAAACAAATATCAATTAGGGTGTAAAATGAGAAAGAGAAAAATTTCAAGAATTGGAAACTTTTTAACCAAAGGAAACTTGGCATAGATTGAAACTGAAAAAAATAGTGACATAGGCATAAAAAAATTAATTTAAAAAAAATCACTATGGTTTAAACAATAATTTTGTTTCATATTTAGAATATAGTAGTAATAATTGGGACACCATATTGCTAACGTAAATGACATTTCTAAGCAAATGTAACTTGAATTCGTGATAGACTAATGTAGTGTGAATTACTACATGCTACAGTGCTAACCATCAATGAAGAAAATAACTGACATGATCTACCAACAATAAAAGATTGTATAAGTTGAACATATATAAACCCGTCATCTTTTAAATTATCTTCTTAAATGATTATTATAGTAAATTGCATGACTAGACCCCAATCTTTAATTATTGTTTCAGTTTTAGCCTTACCTCTAATTTGCACGTTTTGCTTCCTTGACCCCATTAAAACATTCCATTTTGGGCCTCATTTGGGTTAAAGTTATTATTTTGGACGGAAAATACCACATTAGCATAATATTGTAAGAGAAATTGCTAACCCCTAAAAACTTTTCTATTTACCAAAAAATCCTTAAAACTTTACCCTAAACCATCTAGACACCCACCATTCTTTGTCTCATTCGACCTCCTCCTCTTCTCAGTCTCGACAGCCCTACCTTCTCACAGACCTATGAGTCTCCCTACTTCTTGGTTTTAGTGATGCCTTCACCGTTCTCTTCACCATTCTCTTTCCTCTTCCCTTCTAATTTCCATCCAATTTACAACAGTTCAGTTGCCCATAATCCATATCATGCCCGGTAGAAATCAGTCACAGAAACCCATAATAAAAAACCCATCTTGTGCCCTGTAGAAATCAGTCAAAGTAGAAACCCACAATCCATCACTTCAAATTTCCAACCGATTTGTAGCAATTCAGTTGCCCACAATCCATCTCATGCACTTTAGAAATCTGTTGCAAAAACCTATAATAAAAAAACCATCTCGTGACTTGCAGAAATTAGTGCAAAGAAAAACCCATAATCCATCTCGTGCTTCGTATTTTGAAGAGTCACAAGCCATCGGCTAGTGTCAAGCCCACGTCTTATAAGGGTCTTTAACTTACCTCAATGTGAGGCCAACCCCAGATCATTAATTTCATTGGGATTTACTGGTCCTGCTCTTAGATGGAGTTTAAAAAAAACCATAAAACTAGGTACCAAAGTTATAAAATAAGTTTGCTTAAGCTTCAAACGTCAATTTATGTACATTCAACACTTCTATGTACACCCAAAAACAACTACTGGTGCGTACACACACCAATGTTTGAGAAAAAATAGTCCATACTATAGGCCATTTAGTACATGAGTACTGAATTTTTCTTACAAAAGACCTAGTTTGAGATCTTAAAAATGAAATTCCCACATGAGCTTATAGCTTCAAAGATGAGAACATAATCTTCTCGTGCATTTAGCTTACACTTTGAAGACCACAATTAAACACTTAGTTAACATAGAAATCAGCTAACCAGTTAACTTATAATCAAATATTATTCAATTTTACTTAATACCTGTAACAAGAATTTCCTTAACAACCTGTTTATTGGGTGCTAGGATTCACAATAGTAGAATTAACTTACTTAGCATATAAATTAGCTAACCAATTAAATTAAAATAAAATCTAATTCAAATTTACTTAATACCTGCAATAAGAACTTCCTTAGCAACCTGCTCATCGGATGACAGGATTCATATTAGCAGAATCTGAACAATGTGACACTTAGAAGGGTAATAATTTGAAAATTCTCAATAAGGGATTAATTCTTGCAAATAAATATTGAGGACATGAAATTATATATATAACAATATATAATGCTTTTTAATGCGAGCTCAAAACATCATGATGTCTTAATTAATGGCCAATAGTTGAGTTTAATAATAGGGACCTAACCTCATCCTAGTGATAACGCACCAGAATTTAATCTTGTTTTACCAAGATTAGTTGCCTCTTTATTTCCCTTATCATATTGTACAAGAGTTTAGTTTAACTTGGAGGCTTGACTTATTAAGTTGGGTAGCTTAGTTAGGGTACCTTTGGGGTTTAAAACCTTTTTTAGGTACTTAGTACCCTAGGCTCTTTTAAGGTCCCAACAACTTTTTTTAGACCTTAAACTTTCACTTGACCAAGAGTTAACTCCTTAACAGATGCAAATTTATGACATTAGGAGTGGTTTTAAAGCTTAAACAAAGGTTCAAAATGTCTTGAATAGTTAGGGCTACAAAATCAATATATTCCGATACCATTAGGGTTGCCCTTGCTTGGGGAGGAAGGCACGGTGACACTGCAGCATCAACAGGGAAACCACTTTGTCCCCCAGGTGGTTTCCTGGCACTATGGCACAAAGGTAGTCCCAGCAACAACTTTGTTTTCATGCTCTAATGCACTACAAGCCACTTCTTGCGATCAAACTTGAACTATTCATTTAGCAACCAACTCCCAACTTTCATACAAGTTAGAGGACATGCAAATGCATTCATTAAACACTTGGAAACATAAAAAAGACTTACCAATTTTAGGATCAAAAGCTATAAAACTCCCTAGGCACACGCAAGCACACTTGCACCAATTCATTGCAAATTAATGTACCATTTGTTCTAGCCTAGCAAAATGAATTGCCTAAGCAGTAAACACTTCAAATATGATCATATTATGAGCAAAATGCATGCAAATCACATATACATGCCCTTACCCATAGTGTGAGACACAAACCACAATTTTAGACCATATTTTTATAACTACACTTGCAGCTTGATATTCAACCTTCACAAGCCAAATTTAAGCTTATGAATCAATCAGAAAACTTAACCAAGCCTTAATTCACCTAAAAAGAACCTAAGCCTTAATCCAAATTCAAGAATTAAAGCCTATCAAGGACAGAAATGTTATTACTTGCCTCCTTAAGCTCAAATAAGTTAGTTACACCAAGGTAGCACTTATGGAAGCTTCAGTTGATGAAGAAATTGATTACGAAGAGAGGGAGCTTAGGGCTTGGTTGCTGCATTGGAATGGAAGAAAAATGGGCAAGAACTTCTTGTCTTGCTTCTTATTCTTTCCATATTGCCTTTAGATCTCCCATCTTTCTTAATTGTGCCAATTAGGTCCCACATGCCTCACAATGACATTTCTTCCCTTTCATCAATGAAATTTGAACTAGGAATCATGAATATTCTTAAAATTTTTTAATCTTATAGTTCAAACACATTCACATCTTAATATAGGGGTTTCTTGGTAAAATTACTATTTTTCCCTTTTTGATAATATTTTACCAAAATGACCATATCACCAATTCCACAGTACATTAATTTACTAATTGAAATACTTAGTGTGCAAAAATAAAATTTCTAAGCTTAAAATCAATCTTACTTTGCATATCTTGACTTTGGTCTAGGAGAGCCTTAACATTCTGCTCATCTTTTGAAAGTTGGTCATCTAGATTTTGGTGTAACGCAATTTCCTTAGATATTGTTTTTGCACATCTTCCTCAGTTTCCTAAGTGGCTTCTTCTTCCATATGGTTCGGCCATAAAATTTTAACTACAGGTATCCACTTGGTTCTCAACTTTTTTACTTGCTTGTCCATAATTCTAATCAGAAATTCTTCATAGGACAAGTCTTCCTGTAACAAAATTAAAGTTGAAGGTAACGCCTATTGTGGGTCCATTACACACTTTTTTAACAAACAAATGAAACAAAATATGTGCCTGTGATAGGTGGGGCAGGCAATGCTAACTTATAGCTCACTTTCTTGATTTTTTTTGAGAATTTGAAAAGGACCTATATATCTCGGGGCTAACTTAATTTTCTGGCCAAATTCAGTCACTCTTTCATAGAAGACACCTTTATAGTAGACACCTTCAATAATACTTTATCCCCCATGTCGAAACTTAGTTCTCGCTTCTTCACATTAGCATATTTTTGTTGCCAATCATTGGCAGCCTTGATTATTTTTTGGATCAACTTGATCTTTGCTGTTATGTCAGTAATGATCTCAGGTCCAGTTTGAAGTCTATCCATCGAGTCTATCAAACAATAAGGAGTCATGCACCTTTGCCTATATAGAGCTTCATAAGGTGTCACACCTATAACCATCTAATAGTTATTGTTGTAGGAAAACTTGAGAAGTGGCAAATAATGATCATAATCACCCTTAAAATCCATGGCACACATTCTTAGCATATTTTCCAAGGTTTGTATTACTATTTTAGATTGCTCGTGAGTCTGAGGATGATATACTATGCTTAGGATTACATTCATGCCTAATGGCTTTTAGAAGGTAGTCCAAACTTAGACACGAACCTTACATCTCTGTTGGAAATTATCTAATCCTTTATGTCATGCTATTTCACCACTTCCTTAAGATACAACTGAGCCAACTTTTCCAATGTATAGGCAATCGTAATTGGTATAAAATATGCTGATTTAGTTAATTGATCGACTATCACCCACATAAAGTCATGTTGATCTTGGGTGTTAGGCAGCCCCATTGGGAATCCTTAGTTATGGACCCCCACTTCCTTTTTGATATGGGAAGACTTTGTAGATTGGGCATGTTAAACATTTTCTTACATGCTTAATAACATCTCGCTTAAGTCCAGGCCATAAAAAATGAGTCCGTAAATCATGGTACATCTTGTTAATACCTAGGTGTATACTTAGCTTACTATCATTCGCCTCTTGGATAACTTATTTCTTTAGTTCATCCATATTAGGCACATACAGTCTTCCCCTCAAAGCTTAACAATCCATCCTTCTACCAAAATTCCTTCAACATTGTACCATGCTTTTCTTCCCCTAAAATCTTTTTGGTGTCGAGGTCTTTGCTCTAAACATCTTTAACTTTTGCTAGCCACACTGACTGTATTTCCAAAGCATACACCTAGGGTTTCTCCTAGTTCTACCAAAAGTCTTGAAAAACCAAGAATTTTTCTCTAGGAGTATCCAATTTCAAGATGATAAACTATAAACTCCTTAAGCAAACACAAGCACACTTGTACCAATTTCTTGCAAATCAATGTAACCTTTGTTCTAGTCTATAAAAATGAATTGCCTGAGCATCAAACAATTAGAATATGATCATATTATGAGCAAAATGTGTGGAAATCACATCCACACTCCCTTATCCACTTTGTGAGACACAAACCACAACTCTTGGACCACTTTTACACAACTGCACTTGTACTTTTCTATTGAACCTTCACAAGCCAAATTTAAGCTTAGGGATCAATTAAAAAACTTACCCAAGCCTTAATTCACCTAACAACAATGTAAACCTTAATCTAAATCCAAGAATTGAAGCCTACCAAGGAAAGAAATTTGCATACTTGCATCCTTAAGCTTAACCAAGTTAGGTTCACCAATCAAGCACTTGTTGAAGCTTCAATGGATGAAAAAACATATTGGAATAAGATTTGGGTGCTTAAGGCTTAGCTGTTGCATTGGAATGGAAGAGAAATTAGCAAGAACTTCTTTACTTCCTCCTTATTCTACTCATATTCCCCTTATATCCCCTATCTTTCTTAATTATGCCAATTGGGTCCTACATGCAATGACATTTTGTTTCCCTTCGTCAATACAATTTGAACTAGGAATAATAAATATCCTTCAAAATCTTTAATCCCATAGTTCAAACACATTCATGTCTTAAAGTACGGGTTTTCTTGGAAAAAATTACTATTTTACCCATTATGACAATATTTTGCTCAAATGACCTTATCATTAATTCTACACTACATTAATTCACTAATTGAATTATTTAGTATGCAAAAAATAAAATTTCTAAGCTTAAAACTCAAGCTTACCTTGCATATTTTGACTTTGAACTAGGAAAGGCTCAAAACCTTTGTCGCACCATTACCAACAACTAGCTTCGTCACTAATCACCATGCTTAGACCTTCATCCCCTCCCTTGCTCAGTGGTTTAATTGGCATAAGTCTCTCATAGTGAACAACAGCCACCATGGAAATTGTGGAAGTAAACCATGCTTATGATGTGTTTTATAAAATGTCTATGTGAATTTAGGCAATTGAAAACTATGGCAAGGGTGGAGAGACTAAACAGCGTAGGGGAGGGGACAAAGGATGAGTGGTGGTTGGAGGGTGAGAGCTAGTTGTAGGAGAGGTAGGAGATGGTTAGGGATAGAGGGTAGGGGTGGTCCAAGCATTTTTAGGACTTTCATTGTTATATTTCAAAATTCTTAAAGATTTTTTGCAAAAGAGAAAAGTTTTCAGGGGTTAAAGTTAGCATTTTCTAATAAAATCCTATACTAAAATGATATTTTCTAGCTAAAATAACGACTTCCATTTAAAAAAGGTGGCAAACTGGAGTGTTTTAGTGGAGTTAAACAATTGAAAGGTGTAAATTGAAGGTTGTGGTCAAAACTGGAACAATAATTAAAGGTTAGGCTCTAATAGTGCAATTTATTCATGATTGTTATATAGCCAAAGTGATAAAATTTAAATGAAATTGATTGATTATTAGTAAATTTTTTTACCAAGTATTATTTAAAATAATGCGAAAAGCATTTTGCCTAACAACTAAAGTCTTTTATCAATATTTAAAAAAAGTCCTAAAATGTTGTTGTACCTTTACATCCCTTCCGCACATGGGCATAATTTGTAATTTTATGTTAACAGGCTTTCTTTTTATGTGCAATCCTTCCAAGCTCAGCTTTTGTTTTTGCTTGGTTCTTGTCCAAAATTGCCTTTGGATTGATTTTTCTATTTAGTTGACATTTTTTGGACTATATATTTTGGCAAGATTGAGTGGGTTTTCAAAATGTAGACTTCAATATTCAATCTCTTGGCTCCAGAAGGGACTATTTATTCCAGCTATTTTATTCCTATACAGACTTCAAGATGTAGACAACTACTTTTATGGCCAATTCGTCATACTCTTTTTGTCACTTTTGAAGCTCTAGAAAGTGGCACCATTAGTTCTAGTCCCTGTAACTTTTTTTCATTGATGGTGCTTGGCTTTAATCATTAGGTTTGGGTGCAATAGCTTGGCTTTGGATAGGATTTGATGCCCTTTTGTAGATAAGGCTAGGGGATCTTTTTTCAAATTGTTCTTCAGCTTTGGAAGCTAAACTTCTGGCCATTCAATAAGTGGTGAATGTAGCCTTTTGCCTGTCGTTACCTAATATTACTATTCTTATTGATTGCTCTCAAGCTCTAGTAGCTCTTTGAGGTACTTTTGCTCTTCCCTCCTTATCGTTAAGCTTAGTTCAATCCTTTCCTTTTACAATAAAGAATTTGGATCACTGTGCTTTTTGGTAATGCCTCGCTAGCGTGTGTCTCCAACACACAATTACGCTACCTTTATCCTTGATTAGTTTCTTTATTTGTTTGATTTTGTGTATAAAAAAAAATTGCAATGTTGTGGGATCAAATTCCAACTCAAAACCTTGCACTTAAATAAGGTGAGCTCCTAGTCTTTCCTAATCATCATTATTATGAAATAACACATTCACTAGTAGGTCAGCATGACTTAAGCAAACCCTAAATCCAATCCAAATCACTTTTACTCAGTTGAGTTTGATAAAAATAGATAATAGTTTGCATGTTGGTTCTACATTTAAAAGAACCAACGATTTTTGGATTGGTTCTGATTCTATCCATTTAGAACCAACATGTGGTGTAACCAAACCTGAGTTATATGTATAAATATGATATACAAATTATGATATTATTAAATTGCTCATTATTTATCCATGGACATGTATAAATGTGTACATTACTAAGTTACTCATATATTACCTAAAGATGGTTGGCATTTTAGCTTTGCTGATTTGAGATGTTGGGTGGCTTGATTGTAGCCAAAATACAAGTTAACATGCTACAGTTCATGGCTTTTTGTTTTTCTTCCTGGTTTTGATTGGCTAGTTTTAGAGTTAAAGAGTTTAAGAGATTAGAAACCCATTTTTGTATTAAACCATACATCAAGACAAGGTTGGTATGGAATTGACCTATGATTGTCATGAGAAACGGATATACGATGAGAAATAGAGCAGTTGGCATCATGACTATCAGAGAACACTCATCGAGGCCAATGCTTTTATCCTCCCTTCTACTGGAAACGTACGCCATCTCCAATCCAAAACCTCAAAACTTACTTCAAATCAACAATATAAGGAAGAGGCTCTAAAAGACCTAAAAGCCCTGAGTGAAAATTAGTGAAACTCATTCCAGATCTGGCGATCCTTGAAGAATGTGGCAGAGTGGAAGGTGATAGATTTGAGGTAAGGATCTACATTGTTGTGCTTGAAAGGCTTAAATAGCTTAACTCCGGAATTGACGCAATTAATGCCCTAATAGTTGAAGGAGATTGATTCTTGGTATGATGCAGATACATCGGGACAGGTGCATGCAGGCAGTGCTGAGTAGAAGACGTAGTTCATTGATTATTAAGAATTATGAGGAGTACATCAAGGAATAGAAGATTGGAAAAATAACCCAATTTTAAATTTCTGGGGTTCGATAATAAAGTTGAGGGCTTTTTCTTTTTCTTTATAGTTTGGTCTTTGCCTCTCTTTCTAATTTGATTGAAGTTGGAAAGAAAAAATAGAGGAGATGATGTTTGAAATAAATATAGAAATAAAAAAGAAGTTGGAATTTTCTTTTGCTAACATTTTTCCTTTTTTCTTTGTAGTTGGTTTTTGTTTTTTGAAGTGTAAGGTTTAAATTTATTGATTGCAAAATTTTGAGGACCAAAATTATTGTTTTACATTTATTTTAGTATTAATTAGCAAAAATTACTGAAAACCCCCCGAGGTTTGGTTTAACATACAATTATGTCCCTATTTTTCAGAAACTTACTTGTGCCCCCCTCCAACATTAACACCGTTGCTCACCGTTACAAAAGAAAAGAGAAAATCTAACTTTGCCATCCTAGCCTTGTTCCCTTGAAAATTTACCCCTTAACTTATATGTTGGATTTGTTCCAAGAAAATATTTAATTTTGATGATGACAAGTGAATTGTTTTAGTGTGCTTAATATCATTTTATTGGGTCAAAATAGTTTTGTTAAAATTGTGCTTAAATTTCAAGTATTTCAAGTGTTATTTCAAAAATATGTTTTAAGAGCATTAAGGAAAATTGCTTTTGAAAAGAAACTAGTAGGTTATTAACTTAGGTTAATGTTTGAATCAAGTTTGATTTCCAAATGACAAGTGTTTTTTAGTTGTTTAAGGTTTAATCCATTAAAGTCACAGTTTATGTGGCGGAACAGGGCTCCAATGCCCTAAATTACTAACACTGGTAGGCTCTTTGGGAACTATGATCCCACTTAGGTTACAGTTGGCTAGTTATTACTCGTGAAGTATATTAAATCATTACGTGCAACTAGTTACTTAACCTACCCTGCATAAGAAATATGCATGCATTGTCCTGGCTATGCAATAATAATTAAATTAAAACATCATTGAAAACAGTGTCACTGCAATTAATGAAAACATAATTCAAACAAGTCAAGACATAAACCTTTAGTTGCTTTAACTTCAAGTAACAATTATGTGCATACATCTCAAACTTATATGCACCCAAAAGTAACCCTAGTGTTATACACACCAATGGACACTAGTAGAGGCGATCAATGTATGAAATTACCATACATATAAGCGAAGCATCTCATAACTACTAAGATCCATCCTTAGCTCTTCACCCAAGCAAGTAAGCTTCAAGTGATGAGCCACACTTTCCTTGTACTCATTTAGCCTCAAACTGTAACGCACACACTTTGGTCAGTACTAGCTTATGCCATAAGTAACTTAGAAACATGGAGTATCCTACTTAGATAATACCTTTTAAACCGATAAACTTAGCTTTAACAGCTGCCCCTTACCAACTGTTAAGCCTAAATAGTCTGCTTAAACCTGTACAACACTTAAGGGGTGAGTACTCTAAAGTACTCAGTAAGGGATTTAGTACATACAAGGAGAAAGATAAGCAAGCATACAAAGCACAACAAGTATATATATATATAGCATACAAACAAAACAAGCAGTCAACAATGCAACCAGAAACAAGAATAAAACAACAACCAATGCAAATGATGGATGGATGGGTGGATGGATGAATGAAATATGCACATGCAAATGCACCTAGGACTTCCTTACACCCGTAGGTGCTGGACTTGCCGTGAGCTCTTACGACTGGGGTACGTGGATACTGGCCCTCGTATCCTATGCTAGCACTTAACTAACCCCGTGAAGTTCTCTTATGGGCACCTTGGAGTAAGTTGTCACTTACTTAAACCTTGCCCACCTTGACGGGCTACTTAGAGTAGGTCACCGCTTACTACTTCCTTACCTGTCTCTTCTCTTAACTTATTGTGCAGGGTAGCTGCCTTATGTGGTTTAACTTACCAAGCTCTTCGAGCTTAGCTTAAGGCCCTTTAGTGGCTTACTTACCGAACCATAAGTTTGGTTGGGATCCTCTTAGGTTTCCTTTTTATTGACCAAAGGTTTATGACATTCCACTCGGCCAACAAAGAGTCTGAAACCCGACTTAATCCCCTTAGTGCTCACTTGGGAACTGAAGCACTTTAACTTCCTTAGCCACCATTACTTACCCTTCCTTAACCACACCACTTAGCTACCACCTAAATAATGCATAATTCCCAACTTAGGAATGAGTTCTAGACCCAATTAAGGCTATGGAACATCTTAAATTAACCTATGGATGATAACCGAGAGTTTGAGACATCCTTAGGATGCCCCGAGCTTGAGGGGCTAATGCCTTGGTGGCACCGTTGGCGACGCGTCGCCAAAGGCATTGACGCTCGGGCGATTTTTTGCATCTCTCAGTGATGTGTCGCCAATTCGCATCGCCGGTCGCCAAATGGCGTTGCCACTGGCAACGCGTCGCCAATGCCTTTCCAGCATTGCGCGACAGCATGCGATCTTGCACGAAATCTGCTCAAACTTTCTCATCCCAAGCTCAAATCACATGGGTCTTGTTTCTACTTCATTCCCACACAAAACACTACATTTCTATGCATTATTTGAGCTTAATTAACTTAAATCCCTTACCTCAAATCATCTTGAAAGCAAGAAACAAGCAATGAGCACATCCAAGCTCCAATGAGTTCCTTTGAGTTCCAAGCTTGAAATCAACCAAATTGGACACCAAGAGCACGAAGTTAAGACCATTTCTAACCATTTAACAAGCTTAAAACTAACCCATAAGGATCAAATACGTTTACCTTTGGGTTTGAACCAAAAACTTGCAAGAACAACTCCAAATGCACCAATTCCATTAAAAACGAGCTAAGGGCTTGTTGGGATAGCTTCGGGACCTTCAATTTCCATGGAAACTTGAGTGATTTGGGAGGTTTGGGGGTAGAAAGCAAGGGAGGAAGGAGAGCTACGAAAATGGCAAATGGGGGAGATGATGAATAGTGTCATCTCCTCCATTTATAACCAACTTAGCCCAACTTTCTTCCACTTGTCACCTTGGCCCTTAAACTTAATTTTGAATCACTTAGGCCACTCAAACACTCCCCTTTCCATCACTCCTTGGTCCCAAAGAAAGGTTATTCTTAGCCAAACACTTTGCCCTTGAGTCTCTTGAGCCATTATAAGACATAATAGCTCAATTTCTCACTTAGTGCATTTTTCACCCTTAACTTTCACTTTTGGTTCAAATGGCTATAAGTACTTATGGTCTTAAATCAACTAGCTCAAAACACTTGCATGAACCTAATTTTACCAAAATTACGGTCATGCCACTGACTTGGGCCAAATTTACTATTTTGCCCTTTTTGCCCCTTAGGTGCCAATTCCTCTTTGGAACTTAATTTAACCTTAAATAGCTTGCTTTCTTTGCTTAATGCAACTTATTTGAGGGAAATAACTTGGGATTCACTTACGTCGACATTTAATGAAGAGGAATACTAGGAGAGCCTTTACAGTTTAATAGGTATTTCTTTCACCTAAGTTTAACTTGCTCCTAAGTTTATACTTTAATACGTTAAACTGGTTTAATCCGAAGTTTGAGTTTCCTGTGACTTTTCAAAAAGCTTCAGTTGACGCGTTAAAATTCGGTTTTAACTTGTTAAGTTGAAGTTTGAAAGCTTCGTTCAAATTCTATAAGTGGCGCATTTTTAAGTCAAAGATTCAAATGGCACTCGGACGAATCAGAGGGTGCCACCTGTATAGTCCTGCCGCACATTAAATGCTTTGTCTCCAGCTACTTTTGATCGTTGAAGGGAGAAGTCAAGTTTAACCCGTTAAACTTGAAACTTAACGCGAAGTCTGGAAGTATTAGTTTTTTGCGTAAAAATAGAGCAAAGGCTCTCCAATTTTTAAGGAACCTTTTCAGGCATATCCAGCAGGGTTTCAACGGTCTAATAGCTTCCTAAAGAGTATAATTACACTAAGATACAAGTTGTAAACAATTCTTGGCAACTAAAAAAGAGAATCCATCATCAAAGAGCTCAAACTTGATATTTGCCAAGAACTTGTGCTTTCACTTGTTTATCTAGCTTTGAGAGCTTCTATTGTTCTTACCACTTTGTAACCTTGTAAACACGATTTGGTGAGATTGAGTTGGTGAAGTTTCTAATTAGCCTCTAGGAAAAGTAGTGAGGGAAAGGGTGTTGGTGGGGTTTCTAGTTAGCCTTTAGGAAAACTAGTGAGTGGTTGTGGTAGAGAAAACTACCAAAGGAGTGTGTACTCTTGTGATTTATAGTGGAGAAGAAAACTCTCAAGTGGTGAACTTGAGGAGAGGAGTAGGCTCTCAAGAGGAGAGACCAAACCTCTATAAATCTTTATGTGCAAGCTTCTCTTCTTCTACTTGCTTGATTATTGCTTGGTGATTTGTCTTCATTCATTGGTTAAAGTTGTTTATTTTTAAAAACATTTCAAAGCAAGTTTTCAAAGTAAAATTTAGGATCATTGTGGTAGTATTTTCTAGATAGAATAAGTTTATTTGATCTCATTGAATTGCATTTTGGTTCAAGAGATTAAAAGCTCTTTTTCGGTGATTTTTGGATTCAACCAATTCACCCCTCCTCCTGGTTACATGTAACATGCCACTCCCCTCCCTCATCACTTCCTTGCTCGGTTGAATCCCAACCGCCTCCGTGTTCATTGATAGATGCTTGTTTTCATCGATTCTTCTTCCTACCAATTTTGCTCCTGTTGATTTTGCTATTTTCATGCTTTCTATCACTCCCATTAATCCTTCCTCCTGTCAATTTCCTTCATGTAAATTTTGCTCCTATGGCTTCCTCTTCGATCTCTGCAGCAAAAAAAACCCTGAAAAGAAAGAAGAATCATTCTTTGCTGTGTGTTCGTACCATTATTCTACTATCCTCGCCCAATGCCTGAGGTTAATGGATGCATGCATTTTTGTGGCTTTTGAGAAATCGAACCGGATTGTGAGAAAATTGAACCAGATTCCTAAGGCCATCCTCCCCCGCTTTTGAGAAATCGTACCAGATTCTTCAGGCCAACGAAAGCGCAGATTTTTTACGGATGCACGAATTTCTTGTGGCTTGCTAGAAATCGAGATGAGGGTGGCAGGGAGGAGAGGAAAGAGACGAAGGTGGAGCAGAGAGGAGAGGCGAGAGGACGGAGACAGAGAGGAGAGGATAGGAGATGAGAGAGGACGGAGGTAGAGAGGAGAGGAGGGTGACGAAGGCGGAGAGGAGAGGGAGGGTGGAGACGGAGAGGAGAGGAGAGGAGAGGAGGGAGGACAAAGGCAGAGAGGAGAGGAGGGAGATGGAATCAAGGAATGGCAGCATGGAGGAGAAGAAGAAGAGGTTGGTTGGGGAGCTCGAGATGTAGCCGGAACTGGGTAGATCGGAGATTTTTTGGTTTCGCCAAATCTACTTGTGTTGATATAGAAGTTTGGGGTAAAATTTATAAGAAAAAAATATGAAAGGATAAAGTTAAGAATTTTTCCTATTCTTTTTGTGACGGTGAATTTATGATGGGGCAAGTATAGGTTTCTGACAAGTGGGAGACAAAACTATATGCTAGACCAAATATTAGGAGTTTTTAGTAATTTTTTCTACTCCCTCTATCCCACATTTTCTGCTCCATTTCAATTTCGCACAAATACCAAGGACAGCTACTGTTTTCCATTCCTTTCAAACATTGCCCTTCACCCATATCTCGTCCTCCTTTGCCTCTGCACCTCAATTGTCCACCTTGACCTCTGACTTCCCCTGCCCTCCGATTCCCCCTTCTCTCTGCACAACTCCCTCTAATTCCTCTTGCTCACTTGCTCGCCTCCCTCCGGTTCCCTTGCCTTCGATTCCCCCTTCTCTCTGCTCACCTCCCTCTGATTCCTCTCGCTCATTTGCTCGCCTCCCTCTAGTACCCTTGCCTCCGATTCCCTTGCTCCCTACTCGCCTCGATTGCCCTTCACCCAAATCAATCTCTTTGATTGCTCTCCTTGACCTTCTTGGATGAGGCCATCAACCCCAATCTCCGACTGTCATTTACATCTCCAACCTAATCTCCTACTTGATCTCCCTTTGTCCAGTGACCCATGTCCAGACCATCTCAATCATCAACAAAGCCACCCATGGCTTGAAATTGTCATCATCGGAGCAAATTGTCGGAGGAGATCTCTGATTTTTTGCGATGAAGAGAAAGAAACGCCTAATTAGACACGAGAGAGACAGCCTGATGAGAGAGAAAGAAACTTGACTTTTGCGTTTTCTCAAGAGAGTTAAAAGAAGGGTATGATAGTATTTTAAATGTAAAAATTTTACTAAAAAAGGAAATTGTAGAGAGAACTTGGGACGGCCCAAAATGAAAAATGGTGCAGAGAACCTAGGACGAAGGGAGTATCAATTAATATCATGTTGGCATTTTTTTATCCAACTTAATTGTGAAATAGATGGAAATGATTCAATTGAGATGTGTAATATGAAATAAGGGACTTTAATAGGATAACCTTGAGGTGAGGTGCCATTTTATGGCACAAATATAAGACAAACAGCCTAATGTGGAATTTACCAAAAAAATAAGATAAGTTCAAAATTTTACAAAATATAATAGACGTAAAATTAAAATTTGCACTTAGACAAAATTAAGTGCTAACAAAGAGTTTTCTTATAATTTTCGGATAGTGCAAGGAAAGCAAAAGTTTATCTTGGTACTGGGTGAGGGCTTTAAAAGCCTTCATAGCAATAATATTTCAACTACGCCTAGGCCACCACGTGTCCCACTCTTCAGTAACATCTGGGTAGTTTTGAAATGCAGGTTACTTTTTTCCTTCTATTTCACTTTAGGGGGGTCATCAATGTCATACTTGGCTTAGGTCCACCATTCTAGCAGTCCATTGAAGGCATTCTCATGGGTTAGTGCATTGGATGCATTATCATATATCGACCCGACATTAATGCCTAGAATTTATGGTAGAGTTCAAAGAGGAATGAGATCCCCAACTACTAGATTTTGGTACGAGGAAGCATGGATTTCTTTCCTTGGTAGACACTGTTCAGTTTATAATAAGGTTTTCGTGGAAACTCCCCGATATGTTCATTTTCTTTACTAAATCCCTTACACTCATCTTAGGCTACTACTAATTTAGGCATCAAAGGGTTTTTCTCCAATACACAACTTTAGAATCCCTAACGTTGCCTTTATTTTAGGTCCAACTTATAGCACCCATTTCTTTCAGTCCACATCTTTACCAAATATTCTCCAAAATGAGAATTCTAAGAGCCAGTGAGGCTCTCTTTGTGTAGAGAACACCAATCCAACTGCAAGCCCACCAAGCGTTCAACTCTAGATTTGTTATCAAAGTAGGAACCACAACATGTTGTCAAGTAATTGTTTGCTTTAATTTGTGAAAATGAATGTTGGATTTAACGAAGACAGATCTCTTTCTTTGAGGCCTTTAGCCCGCAACATAATACACGCAAGTTGGACTTTCACATCCAGGCTTTTTCTATTATTATCATTATTGTTGTTGTTGTTGTTATTTAATCACAAGAATAGAAAAAAAAAAAAAAGAGAGTAAATTGCATAAATGGTACTTAATCTTTAGTTATTGTTTCTAATCTATTCAATGTTCTATTTTGGTCTCAAATTTATTAAAAATATTTCATTTTGGATAAAATTTGTTAACCCGAAGTATTTGTTTGATAAAAAGTTTTTAAATCATAATTAAAACTATTTGTTAACTGTCGTATAATAAATTTAACATGTATAATAATTTCTTTATGGTTAATTCAAAATTCAAAAAAAAAATTTCCTTATAAATTGAACTTTGTTCATTCATGAAGAAAAAAAATATTAATTTAAATTGTCTATTTACTATAAAAAATATTAATTTGTTGAAATTTACTGGAAGACAGTTACCGATTATTTAAATTAGAATTTTAAAAATTTGTGGCAGACAATTATTCTGAATTAATGAATTTTATCTGGTTTTAATAGATTTATGATCGAAATAGATCATTAAATAGATTAGGGACTAAAATGAAATAATACTTAAAGATTATGGACCATTTATTCAATTTACTCAAAAGAAAGACAAGAATACAAAGGAAGTAAGTAATAGATTTTTCGAGATTGTGATAACGTGAATAGCCATCATCGTCAACATTACCCGGAAGTCGGCTGTGGTTAGGTGGTGAACGATGACAATAACGGAACAGAGCCATTATTCACCGTAACTCAGGTCCCAATTTCTTTATAAAGAGAAGCAAACGACACAACGCTACTAGCAAGCTAGAAGGGCTAGAGCAGTGGATGGCAGCAAACTGAAAAACAAAAAGTTGAAAAAAAGAAAAAAAACAAATGAGTACTTCTCCTTCTCGCGTCTGTTTGGTGCTCCTCATTCTTGTCCTTTGTATTTTGGCAGCAGCTCCAGCTCTTGCTTTTCGATCCCCAGGTAATTAACTTCTCCACCCTTCATTTACTTTTCAATTTCCAACATATCGTGCTTGATTACTTTTTATGTTTAGCTTTCCCTCTCTAACCCCTCGATTTACAGCTGGACAAAAGCGATTCCGGCAGCGTACGGCAATTTATGTCCCCGGGCCTTGGGGAGGGCCGGCTCCTGGTTGTAGGCCGAATGGCTGTGGCCCTGGTCCTCCTGGAAAGTAAATAGGATGACACGTTGGGTAGTAAAAATTTCACAATTATTCTAAATTACAGTGGTAAAAGTTTATGGTTTTTTTTTAAATATGTCTTTTGAAAATTTTGTAACTATGTAAAATAGGTAGTCCAGACCCTAGCGCCACTCTCACCTTGCTTCTCCTACCTAATCTTTAAATAGTTCACGCTTTCTCGGCCCAGATTGACATTGTTCATAACTGTTACTGGGCGGCGGCACAGAGGCTTGAAGTAGCATCAACAATGGGAATCTCCGTGTAATGGGAATTGTCGTCCTCCAACATCGTGATCGGGGCTAAGAAAGTTCAGAAAAAAAAAGTGAACCAGAGAGTTGTGGTTTGCAGCTGGAAGAGCTTAAAGCTCTGATACCATGTTGAGACTAAGCATGTATATAAAGAAAGATGAGAAGTGATCGAGAGAGCTCAAATTTTGCATTGATCAGCTTAAACTTTACATGAGAATTAGGCTGCTATATATATAGCTAATGTTAGTTACAATGTAAAGATATATACAACTTAAAGATAAACTCAGTGAGCAAGTTAAGTCTTAGCTAACTACATGTGATAACCACAAGTTAATAATTATCTCTAATACGGCAGCATACGGCCATTTCTGTTCCCAGGCCGGGGGGAAGGCATGCTCCGGGTTGTAGGCCGAATAGTTGTGGTCCTGGTCCTCCTGGAAAGTAAATGGGAGAACACGTTGAGTCATAAAAAAGTTCACAATTATTCTAAATTATTGTGGTAAAAGTTTATTTTTTTTAAAATAAGTTTTTTAAAACTTTGTAACTATGTAAAATAGGTAGTCTAGACCCTAGCGGCACTCTCACCCCTCTTCTCCTTCCTAATCTTTAAATATTTCACACTTTCTCGGCCCAGATCGACATCTCAGTCGGTTCCGTTCAATGTCTTTTGATTTCTTTCTTTTTAATATTGCAATAAGGTCTACACAATTGTTTTGGATCTCTCCATCCTACACCAAGGTATTTTTCTTCTCCGCTCTCTCATTCATCCTTGTTTTATCAGTGCCATCTACAAGGTTTTGATGTTTCAAGGTCCATTTGGCTTTGGATCTAAAGTGAGATCGACTCTGGCTACACAAGATGTTGATAGTTGTTCATCACTATTACTGCGGAGCAGCACAGAGGGGTGAAGTAGCAACAACAATGGCAAGCTCTATGTCACCAGGTTGAGTAAGGCCAATCAACTTTATTATAATAAATCCACTATTTGGGTGCCGTGATTTTATTACTTTATATATTAGTCTAGTCTTCTGTTGTTATGTCAATTTAATTATGTGTTGGTTTATCTGTCTCTTTTTTCTATTGTTTTCTTTATATCGATCTGTAGCATAAATATTGGAATTACCTGAATTATTCATGGAAGTATATGGATTCAGGATGTATAGATGTAAGGTTTATAGTTAAGTCAATTATGTACCCTATTCCTGATTGATTATTTATTTCGTAGATATAGTACAACCTACGTTTAATAAAATAAATAACCTTCTATAAAAAATAAAAATAAAATAGGCACTCCTAAATATATTGGAAACAGTTATTGAATCAAAACATAATTTATAAAGGAAAATTTGATAATTTATAGATGCTTCAATAAGTTTCAAAAGTTATATTATCGTTTAAATTCGGATTTAAAAATTTGATATCAGAAAGCTATTAAAATTTATATTTTTCCCTTTCAGTCAAACATATAATGTAAAGTTTTAGGATTTATTGTTTATATGGTTGTAAAATTTTAGGACTTATTTAGAAAAACATAAACCTTCATGACTTAAATACAAATATTTTGAAACTTTTATTATTAAATTGGTCTTTCCCCCCTAAAAAATCAAAGAAGTTCTTTATTGGAGTGTGAGATTGTTGGGAAATACTTCCTCCCTCCTAAAGCCTTTGAAACATTTGTTTTCGTATAGAAATTAAGAAATAGGAAAATATTTCTATTTTGCCCGTAACTTTTTACATATAAATGAAGAAAGTTATAGAAAGTTAATATTGAAATAATAGTTTGAATGATAATATAATAAAGTAATTTACTAAATATGAAAATATTTTAAAGATTTTAAATTTGCTAAAAAAAATAAATTGTAAAGATTTTGGCATGGAGTGAGTAATACATAAATTTTAGGCTAATGAAGACTTTAAAGTTTCAAGGCACGACTTCTTTTGTACTATGCAGTATGCACCAACACTATAGTACATGTAGTATTTTTATGGTTACAAAAGACATGTTTGCTTAGAAAATGTTTCATACTAATTATATTTATACAAAAAAAAGTGTTAAAAAATTTATGACTTTAAAATTAATTCATGATTAATTCAAATATTTTGAAAAATGAAACATTTCAAAGTTGTTAGTAACCAATTTAGTAAATAGAAAACACATGACATAAGACAAAGGCAATTGATTAGGGATTTCAACACAAATTGGGGCTTTGCATGGCTATAGCTGATAAAAGTTTAGGGGCTTAAAAAAATTAAAAGTTTATGATATCTTTTTGTGTTTATTATAAGATAGTGGTAAAAATACTTGATTGGCTGATTACAAAGTTGGAGGACCAAAAGACATTATCATAAATAGAGGACATTATTATATAATTTACACCTTTTTTTTATTTTAGACATCTTTTGAGTGAGAAATACAAAATGGACTATAGGAAAACAAACTGTAGCAAGCAAAAAAACTGTTCATAACATATCACATCATGCATTGTGGCTTTAGTTAATAACGACATTCACAATACCCGCATGTTACGGCAATTCAATCCATGTTAATATTAAATACAAATATAATTAATAGCAATCATTGACTAGGAAAATTTTGTCCATGAAAATCAAGTAATTGAAATTTTGATTTGGCCTAAAATTAGGGGTCTAACTTTTATTTAATAAAAATTTTAACGATTAAGAGTAGTGTTTAATCATGTACATAAAAAATAAAAAAGAAAAAGATAATCAACAGAAAAAGCAAAATCAAGTGCAAAAAGTCAAGGTAGAGTTTGGAATTAAGAGATTAACCCTTGACTTAATAAAAGTAAAAAAAAAAAAAAGAAACTAGCCAAAGATTTAACTGCACAAATCATGCCAAAAAGCAGGCAAACCATTATGACTAAATTTTTATTTTAGAAGAGAGAAAAAATATGAAAATTTTAATAAATTAAGGCAAGAAGTAGGATTTCAGTGAAAAAAATTGGGATTTAATGATCAACACATAAAAAAAAAAACAAAAGATCTTCAGTCCAAGAGAAAAAGGGAAAAAAGATTTGCCAAAACCAAATCAATTCTAAATCACACCAAAAAGTAACAAACTATAGTGATTAAACATTTGTTTTAAGAAACAATAATAAAGAAAAGCAAAAAAAAAGGAAAGGTTAAACGAAATCACTATAGTTGATTAGAAAAGCATAAATGACATCGTCGTCCCTAAACTATCCTCAATATTGCTTAATTATCTTGAAACTATAAATTGTTGCATAAATATCCTCAAACTATCCAATTGCTGCACTCATCGTCCTACTATTATATCATGTGTTAAAAACTGACAGCAATTGAAGGAAAAATTATACAATCATTCTTATTAATAGGAAACTTTTTTATTTAAGTCATAAAACTTTACGATTTTATAGTTTGGTCCTAAAACTATAAAAACATATATACTATTAGTTCTATTTTTTTTTTTCTATTTCAGATTATAGTTCCTTTCATTTTTTTATGTAACTTCCATCACTTAAATTTTTAAGTCTTTTTCTTTTTTAAGGCTTATTCGTCTTCTTTTTTTCTTGCTTGTTAGGAATGTTTTGGTTGATTTATGTAGTTAATGTAGGCAAAAAGGGCAATGTTAGCCATGAAATTGATGCGGGATAAATGAAGGACATGAACATCAACAACAACATTGTCGGAGATAGAGGTTGCATCGAAGCACTCGTTTTTAGAAATCGGCAACAAGCACACTTTGTAGGCGACGATGTGAGCTCATGTCGATCCACCTTTGGCAGTGCTAGCTCCAAAGCCAAAGAAGATGGTGTTGTTCAAGAAGATTCTGGTGGTCATGCAAAACAATGTAAGGTTTGGTCCAACAACCTAATCTTATACCTTTGGGTTTAGAAAATCAGATTGTTCCTAGGGGTTTGATCGCCAAAAGTTTGCTCTCAAAAGGCCTAGTTAAGAAATTTTCATTTTATTCATTTGGGATTTTGGAAAAAGTTGTTTCTTGAAAAGACCAAGTTTTGAGGATTTCTTGAGAGAGAAGATTTTGTTTGGATTCCTGACTAGGTATGGTGGCCAATCGTGGCCGAGATTTGCTATGCCTTTTGTTGCAAATCACAGGGGAGCTGGATAGAGCATATATAATGGATCAGGTGGTCCGATAGAAGGTAGAGCGAAGTAGGTGCTTCAATTGAAGCATATTATGGGTAGTAGAAAAAGTTTTAGAAAATCGTAAAGTTTAAAGACTCAAAATACAAAAAATTACTAAGTTTTAGGACTAATTGAGCCATTTTCCTCTACTTCCTTCAATTTTTAACAGTCCAACCTAACGGTAGGACGTTATTGTAACAATTTTATAGTTAGAGGATAACCACTGTAATAATTGGTAGCTGTAGGATGATTAATTAACATGGGTATAGTTTAGAGATGATGGCTGCCATTTGCCTTTAGAAAGAAAAAACAAACCATGTGACCAAGATTTATTTCAAAAGATAGTAAATAAAAGAATAACAAAAAAATTTTTGGGGACCAAGAGAGCATATAAAAAAATTAGTTATTAAGTTTAAGGACTAAAATGGCAAACGAATATCAATTAGGGTATAAAATGAAAAAAGAGCAAAATTTCAAGGATTGGAAACGGTTTACCCTAAGGAAGCGTTTCATAGACTGAAATTGTAAAAACTAGTTTATATACTTGACGTTGCCATGAGATTTCAAATTGTATCAAGTATGGCAAAGTAACATATATTTCAACGCTAAACAAATATTATTGAGAAAATTATTACCAGTAACAAATTAATCCTAACATGAGTTAAGAGTTTTGCTAAAAAATGAATCATTGCATCATCAAAATATAGCAAGGAATC